>JARDYJ010000001.1:27246685-27586685 GCA_029215755.1 Spea hammondii
TCTCAGGAGATAGTTCACTAGCTCTGAATCTGAGAACCTCCTACCTAGATGTTGTACCCATCCTTAATTTTAAATATTGGAGGATTTGTCAGTAAATTAAGTGTAAGCATATGTGCAATTCCTATTGTAACACCAATACAATATAGTATTAAACACACTAGCAGCCATCCAATTACATATTAAGATCTTGGACGTATTAAAAGCTAGCTTTTGAGATTTTAAGCAGCACAAAAAACCTTTTTACAAAACTTAAACATGGAAGCAGTGGTAGTGTTAAAAAAGGAGAATAAATATCCAATTCATACCTAAGAAATGCTTTCTTCCTTATTTCAAGACCAGTATTTTTATTGGCAAACATTGATAGTCTTCTGGTATTCCTGAACAGAGAATGTTTCTGAAAATTTTTGCTTAGTGAGGGTTTTTTATTTCTCTCGAATTTCCAGATTTTCTTACATTGACTGCCACGATTGTTAAAAATAGAATATAAGCCTTTCAAAGTTGCAAGACTGACAATGCTAAAGGTTGTTTTCACAGCTTTCTCAAATCTTACTACTTAATGGATGTCCGATTAATCAAACAATACACGCTTATATTTGATTCTGGACACTTATTTTTTTTACTGTATAGAATATAAGATATGAAACCAGATGTTCAGCTTTAATCGACTAATTTTACAGCATACAATATTTTACATTCTATAAAGCAGATCATCCATATAAATTATAAATCCATATAAATTTCCTGGGGGTTAAAATTCGGGAAAAAACCTGTTGAAACCAAAGGTGTAATACTCTCAGGTGTAGCAAACGGGAGAGCAAAAAAGTCACAACCAAGTAAATCAATTACCAATCGGTGGCAGGAAAGTGTTCTCTTGTATATAAATGCTTGCCGTGCATGCACACAAGGGTCTGAACACATCTCCTGCACGGAAAATAGCTGGGAGGTGGGGAAAGGGGCAAATGCATATAGGGGACACTGCAGAATGTCCCCCGTGCACTTGCAAAAGGGACACCATGGAAATGTAAAAGTATATGATGGCTGAAATGTCCCTTTAATAATTGCTTTTGAAATCCAAGAACATGTATCACAAGGCTCGCCACAAAAGTGCCTGAGAGTCTTGTGCGCCCCCTGCAGTTTGGAAATGTGGCTGAGAGCTGTGGCGTTCTAGGAGCTGTGTGTTCTGCTCTCTGGCACCTTTGGCATTGGAAATTGTGTATCCTGACCTTTGGTATTGGCAATTCTGTATCCTGACCCACACTCCTATACATAATTCATGCTTGTGACTCCCAAAGGGTTCGGTTCTGTAATGCCCTCTCTTTATAATCAGGGTAATCTATTATATGTGTGTTTGTGTGTTAAGCAAATGTTAACGGTATGTATTGTAAAGATGGATTTTGATGCTGGGTCGAATTAAGATTTTCTCTCAGATGTGACAGTTCCCCTTTAAGTAAGAAATCTATCCGTGTTAGACATTCATGCATTTTCACACAAGTAACACACACAGATATGCTTTGTTCCAACATATAAAACTATTTCCACAAGGCAAAAAACCCCACAAGTTTGTTCCCAGATGAAGTATCCAAAAGAAATCAGCAAATTTGCTGACGTGATCTTTTAAAATAACTGATGGAAAACAGCTAGTTCAGCTAGTTATAGAATTTAAATATATGTGTAAACCACAACCTTGGAATGGGACTGTGACAGTATATTCCAACTATTTAAACTCTGCAGCCCATGCATTACATCAGATAACCCACTATTCCAAGAGGAAGGTCAAACTTGCAGAATTACTCATAAGGAGAGAGCTCATTCTTTCCAAAAAGGCATAACCCTCCACCCCCACCCTTTGTCTTACATGCAGAGATCGTGGGATTTACCCATTGAGTGCTGGAGCAGGGGAATTACAGAAGGCAAGCTGTATCCGACAGCTTTTACCATAACTAAAAAAATTTTATTGGGGATTTATTTAGTTAAGTTTACAATATCACCTCATAGAAGATAAGAGCTGTGTCTCAGGGTGGTCAAGCCAGTATTATCTAATCTATATATCATCCTGAAAATTGATCCTTTCTCCTCACCCACCCTTACAAAGGGTGCCTGAACCATTCAACAATAATCAGCAACTTGGTGAGAGATTATGTCATGGGTAGGAATATTCATGTCGATCATAAAAAAGGAACTGGGCAGGCAATAAGGAAGTGTACTTGGAATGGGTTTGGCCAAATGCTGCTGTCCTGCCAGCAAACCGAATCAATCTGGAGACCCATGGAAAGCAGGTCTTCCCCTCTAAACACTCAAGGTCAAACCAGGAGAGTTACCAGATATAAACCAACAAGGATTATGTAAATGATAGTCATACATACTAAATTTTGTTTTAAATAAAATTGTAGCATAAACTGCATTGCCAAATAAGAGTTGAATAGTCGTTAACTTAATTTCCTTTTTCCCAGTATTTGGTTACTCTAAATATTGAGTGATATGTAAACTATAGATTGGATTGCTTCTGATCAAGCTGTTCTGTCAAATTGAGATATGTAGCCAGAACATAGTTTAACATCAAAATAAGAGGATTTTGTCTCTGGCTGCATCTCATGTAACCCACAGCTTCTAGTGTCTCCCTTTTTTGTGGTCATAAAAAAACTAAACAAAAAAATCCAGTTTTTCGCTATGTGATTACATGGCCTAAGATAATTATCTACTGATTTTGCATAAAATATGTCAGTCACTGTTTAACCTTATTTTTATTACTATTATTATTACATGTACTGTAATATAACTTAACAAATGGATGAATGGAAAAAAACTGACTTGCAAGGTAGCTATGGATACATATTGAATAAGTAATTCTATTACAAAATTAATTACAAAAGACAACAGAAAAATAAACATGAAGCAGTTGCTATCTTGGTTACTACTAAACAGTAAACTACTTTACATAAACACTAGTACCTTAAAGTAAACATTAAACAATGTAAATGGTTATGTCAAAAAGCAAGCAGGGTGCGGGGCTGTATAGCAAGAGTCTTTAGTACCATAAAGAGGTCTCTGGTCAGACCTCACCTAGAGTATTGTGTACAGTATATACAGAATATTGACACTTATTCTGAAGAGAGCTATTAAAATGGTATATGGTTGGCAGGATAAAAATCACCAGGAAAGACTGAGATCTCAATAAGCATCGCTTGGAGGAAAGAACAGATAGAGAGGCCCAGTTGCATAACTACAAAGGTCACAGCAGTCACAAGTGAGACATGGCCCACCTCTCTCCTGTTCCTGTCTCTCTCAGTGCTGCTTCAAAATTGTTGAGACAGGCACACAGTGTGGTCACATTATGTCACGTTACATCATAGCATGAATGTCTATGTATAAGTGTATGTGAGCATGGATGTCTATGTATAAGTGTATTTGAGCATGGATGCCTATGTATAAGTGTATGTGAGCATGGATGTCTATGTATAAGTGTATTTGAGCATGAATGTCTATCTATAAGTGTATGTGATCATGCATGTGTGTAAGTGTGTGTGAGCATAGATGCGGATGTATAAGTGTGTGTGAGAATGTATGTGTATGTGTAGGCGGTGTGAGTGTGTATGTGTGTGTTAGAAAGTATGTTGGAGGGCAAGGCATTATGTTGGCACAGACAACACAGTGTTTGGGGCACTGACAAGCTGGAGCAAAGATGTCACAGGCAGTATGTTTGGGGGCACTGAGAAGCTGCTTGGGGCAAAGGTTCTCACAAGCTGTATAGACCCTTAGGACCTACAGGTACGTCCTGACTTTGTTTCTAGTTGTAGGGACATCTTCCTGATGCTACACAGGGAATCAGACTGTGTAGTGATAGCTTGGACCCTCCTATGTCAGCAGAAGCCAGCATATTAAAAAAATCACTACACCAAACCCTTTATGTCAATAGTATTCAAAAATATGTAATATTACCTTACTTACAGAGCACTTAACAACTCCTCACCTCTTTATATCTCTACCCTCCTATCCAAATGCATCCCTGTCCTCCCTATTCTTTCCTCTCATGATCTGCATCATACTCTCCCTTCATCACCTCCTCCCACTGCATCATTGAGGATTTTACCCATGCTGCACCCCTCTGGAATTCCCTTCCTCGTCAGACTTAAAGCTCCCTGAAAACCCACTTTTTGAGAAGTGTACAACCTTTCTTCTTAACACTCTTAGCCAACATCCTAATCAAGCCATCTGAACGACCAACAACCTCTGCAGATCATACTGACTTGACCAACTTGTCCCCATCCAAACAGTCCCCTTAACCACAGACAAGATTGTAAGCTCTCAAAAGCAGGGCCCTCTTCTCTTTTTGTACCAGTTTATGGTTGTTTGTCATTTTAATTTATTTTACTGACTCTATTGTAACAGTGCTACAGAAGCTGTTGGCACAATATAAATAAATAATTTTTTTATATGATTCCTGAACAAATGATGTACAATTTGTGTGGGTTTATTAAATATGGAAAAGGGGAATCATATTTAACAAGCAAATGACAAAAAATATTTTTCTCCTTTGGGTATGAAAACCCCAGGAACTTAAGAGGTTATAATTATACCTTTTTAGGTCTACTTAAGTCCATTTTGCATGTACCTCAAATGCTGTGAAAAGTCACAGAAGTTAGCATACACTAAATACACCAATTGAACTACACTTAGCTAGTGCTTTTTATTTGTCAGTCATAATTGTTTCTGAGAGCTAATTGAGCTTTGTGGAAGTTGAGATCAGTGGCATTATCTGGCAGGATCAGCATTATCTGATCAGTTTTCTGTCATGAAGTTCTCTCCCTTAATCAGCTGAATCTGCCTCCCGGGCCAGAAAGAAAGCGGCTTTATCCTTAGTAAATGTATGTTGATTTGTTACATAGTAGCATTGCAATTGCACTGCTGGGCCAATGCTTAAAAAGCAAATTGTTATAAAGTTTGGTTTCTAAAGTGAAACGCTTAACCACAACTCTAGCGGTCTATACAACGCTTTCTTGTGATATTGAAATGACACAGTGTGAAGAAACTGCACTTTCACAATCTGGAGGATATTCATTTAAGAGAGAATTTACAGGAGTGTAAAAAAAATTAAATGGTACGACAGGGTGGCATTCTGGATTAGAGTACTGGGATTCTTTGCCCTGTGAGCCCTACAGAGGTGAACACAAGGATATGATACCAGGCTCTGAGTTAGGTCTACAAACCGCCATCAGTTTTATAGTTTCAGCTTCCAGCCAAGTTCGCAAAAGCTTGTTAAAACATTGATACATAGGATGTTTCTACTGATATTCCTGTGAAATAAAAAGAAACCGATGGCACTACACAGGGCATACAGTGGGTTTTGGCCGATATATATATTTCACATACATTCTCAACTGTCTACAAACTACACACAAACTACAAATGTAAGGGTAAGGTGACCAGAACTTTTAGCAAAAAATCCATGGACATTTTTTAAATGCAGTTATACCAACTAACATCAAGACAGTATGCGGATGGAGTACAGTAACAGTCTGCCAACTGCCTGGATGTGTACTTTATATGGTCTATAGAAGCATATAACAAGGTATAGTCATGCCAATGATTATCAGTTTTTCACTGGAGCACCAGAAACACTGCCAAATCACATACCTGTACACTACCACATAACAACTGCCAGACTGGAACATCTTAACTTAACATCTTAAGAAGATCTGAGTTGGCCATACAAAATGCATTGGTAAAGTGGGAGATTCCTTAAAACGCTCCTCACCAATAGGGCAGCAGGTCCAGGAGGCGGCAGAACCCCAGGGCAATATATTGGCCTAGACCAACTAGGCCTAGGGTGGAACTTTAAAAAGCAGCCCTTACACACTTGCTCGGATGCCAATACCAGCCCACCCAATCATTTTTGTGGACGGTGCTGCCCATAAAGATTATTGAGCAGCACGGCCCACAAAAATAAAAGAAGGAAGGAGACAATCGCCTCCTAAGGTTAAGTGTTGTTGACCAAATGCCTTGATACCATTACCAACATCACAGAAGCCCACTCCAGGGCGTACTGTGACATCTCCCGAGAGTGGCCACAAGTGCCTTGGTCTCCCAAATTGGCCTATTTACACTATTATGTCCATAGAAGTCACTATGAGCTTTTAAGACAGTGAGTGCCAGGATATTATCCTTTATAATGCATAGAGATATTATGTAGTTTAATGTTTATCTCTTTTTAGTGAAAAAAACCCCCAAAGTACCGTATTTGCTCGATTATAAGACGACCCTGATTATAAGACGACCCCCCAAATCTGAATATTAATTTAGGAAAAAAAAAAGAAAAAGCCTGAATATAAGACGACCCTATAGGAAAAAAGTTTTACCAGTAAATGTTAATTCATCTAAACTATTTTTTTTTTTTAATAAAAGCTATGATTGAGAAAAATATTTTGGTTTTATTTCCTTCTATTTTCCAACCTGCCCCCCAGTTATGCACATCTGCCCCAGAAATGCCTTATACCCCCTATATGCCACTGTGCCCCATGATATGCCTTTTGACTCCCTATGTGCCACTCTGCCTCCAGAAATGCCTTATACCCTTATATGCCACTCTGGCATTTAGAGGGTTAAAAGGCATATTATGGGGAAGAGTGGCATATAGGGAGGTTTAAGGCATTCAGGAGGCAGAGTGGTGTATAGAGGGTTAAAAAGGCATTTCCAGAAATGCCTTATGCCCCTGTGTGGGGAACTCTGATCTCTGACAGCCGGGGAAGGTCTGCGCGATGGACGCAGACAACCCCCGCTGCTAGCCACACCTCCTTCCTGCTGCAGCGGAAGTTGTCTACGCGAATCGCGTAGACATCTACACGCTGCCCCAGCTACACACCGGGGACTCAGAAGTACCGGTAAGTGGGGGGGAGACAGGAGGATCCAGGTCCCCTGCAGCTGCGGGGGATATGGATCTTAGTCGTCTCATAGTCAGACCTATTTGAGGTCTGATTATAAGACGACCCCGATTATAAGACGAGAGGTATTTTTCAGAGCATTTTTCAAAACCTTGTCTTATAATCGAGCAATGGATTCAGGTTATCCGGGTTCAAGGCTAGACACCAATTCCCTAGGTCAGGGGCGTCCAACATGCGGCCTGCGGGCCAAACCTGATCTTACGCGGGCCGCACCTCGAGCCCTGCTACAACAAGAGCCCTGCTATTTACCTGTGGGAGGGTCTTTTGTAGTGCACAGAGGAAGCGGAACCCAGCAGAGTTCACGTGACATCACATGACTCTGCTCCAGTCCTGCTTCCTCTGTACAGTACCAGAGAACGCAGAGATAGGCCGCGCCCCCTGCTGAAGTCTGTGAGCGGTATCGAGGGAGCTGCAGTGCAGGTAAGGGGTGGGGAGGGTGTTTTAATGAGTATGCGTGATTGAGGGAATTAATCTGTGAATTAATGAGTATATGAATGGATGAGTGTGTGTGATAGCATGGATGTGTAAGTGCTGAAACCTAGGCATGATGGGACTGTGATTGCTGTTAGCAATCACACTCCTATCATGCAAAGTCAGCCAGCACATGCTGAAACCTAGCTAGCTGTCCCTCTTGTGTATTGATGCTGCCAAAAGTATGGGGTCTGCACATCACTTACAGCCACCCTGTACCAGCATGTACTGGCTGACTTGGCATGATAGGAGCAGTCATATTGCTATTTTTTTTTTGTCCAATTATGGTGTGTTACCTACTTTTATTAAAAATGTGAGTTTTTATTATTATTTTAAAAGGTGGGGGGTCAAGTGAACCGTGAATGTTTTGGTCCAGAATTTTCATTTTGGTGCATCCCTAGAATAAATAGAACTATTTCATTTTTAATTATCCTGAATCCTGAATTTTTAGTCACAAAACTTTCTAGGCCCAGAAATCAGTGAGAGGAAAAGTAAAGGTTTTTTGTAATTTACTTTATTTTAATCTGCATATTTTATTAAAGGCTATATTTTCTCACAGTTAAAAATGAGTGCGGCCCGCGCACGTATACAATTCTGATGAAGTGGCCCACTGCAGAAAAAACTACCTAGGTTATGGTAGTCTAAGTCAAGCAAAGTCAACAAGTTGTTCAGCTTCTGATAAACTACACCTGAAATGCCAATGGTTTGCCACCTTCAGATGAAGATATATACATCTCCCAATTTATATTTTCACCTAAAATGTTATAAACTGTTAAATCTAACACGTTTCAAATGACGATTAAGTTTGTTACAATAAAGGACATTATTAAGTCTCTCATCTGTTGCTGACAATGAAACAGTTAAATTATTATTATTCTTTGGATCACTGCCCCAGATCTAGGAAAGCTATGCTTATTGACAATAAATTAAAATCTGGAAGGCAACGTTACAATGACAAACTAATAAACAAGCAAAACATAACCTACACAGTCCTTAAGTGCAAGCCATTTAATTAGAAGCCGACACAAAGTTCATAGATCAAATAGGGGGCCACTTAAACGCACTGTGCATTAGTGTTATTGCATGCAACCTACAACATCCCATAAATTAAACTGATACTGATGTACACATTAACATATATTGGTTAAATACCTCCTGTAAACTAAACAATAAAGCAAATCATCTGTGAAAGGTACAAATAGCAGCCAGTGGTGTTTATTTACAGCTGTTAAAAAAATATTATACATATAACACATTAAAAGTAATTGGTCTAATTACCATTTAGGGATCAGACAAGGAGTCAGAACAGAAAGATATGAAGCATGTATTATACATTTCAAGGAGTTGTGAATATAGCAAATGCACCCTTTGCCTGAAATCATCCATATGGCAAGAATCATTGAACAATACATTAAACATCCTTCTGGTACTCAAAGGGTGTCACTAGTTCCTTTCCCCAGTTGCAGTAAAAAGATCTCATAGACAATGATTATTTCAGAGAACCCTTAGAGGAAACTATGTTGTGTGTAACATATACATGTACAGGATAACATTAGTAGCACACAGAATACTAAAACTATATCACACCAAAGTCCTAGTACCCCAGCACATGTGGAAACTTACCTTTGGCAAGAAAGCTGGCACTCTCCTTTCAACCTCTCTACATCCAGTGAATTTTCAGCAGTTAGACAGGGTGGGTCTCATGTACTGAGGCTGGAGTATAAAGGAACATGCCTTCAGATAGTGATGTCACCGACATAGAAGCCACTTTAACATTATTACCAGCAGCTTTTAACTGATTGCTTTCCTAATAATGTCATTTGCTTAGTACTGGGTGGATAAGCAATGCAAGCAATCCTCTCTCAGGGGATGCTATACGACACACAGTACTGTAAACCAATTATTGTGTAGGAACCAATACAGTAATTAAATGTCCCAATCTAAATCAGGCTAAATTTTAGCCCTGTGGTTTTAGACAGTGGTTGTCCATTTGTACATTGAATGGTTAGCGACAAACCACTTAGAAAAATCAATCAGCTGCAAAACTAATAGAAATGAAAGGCTACCGAAGTCTGTAATATAGGTTTATCCTCCAAATGAGGCTTGTTATGAGTTTACACGTGTCTAGTATGATGATAGATGTAATGTAAGTTAATAGAGGCAAATGCCTGTGAAATTATAAATAAAATATTTTTTTACACGCTCGCTAAAGCAACATGCTCAACTGTGACTGTTGGTGTGTTTTGCATAATTTCATTGTATATGACACTCAGGCTACAAAGTTCTGTGAGTGAAAATGCACATAATGTCTCCTAAAAAGTGATATATTTCATTTATAAATATAAATATAAGCCAAGTTTTTACACCAAAAAAATTACCTGGCATGTCCGAAATAAAACAATTATATGTAAAAAGGCTAGTAATTCTATTTATACTGATTGTTATGCCGCAAGTCCAATTTTTGGCATTGCTTATAACATATGTTTGCATTGTAAATAATCACTTCCTATGGTAAATATGATTTTTTTGATTTCCATTACCAACCCTGTAACGCAATTTACAAACTTTGTTAGAGCAGGATAACTAGACACTTAGATGTTACAAAGAATGGGACAATTATAAGCAAATTATAGGCTTCCTGAACCAAAGAAATGTGTTTTCCAGATACTAGATTGAAGTACAGTATACTTAGATATTTTTAGGATTTTGTATCCCATCAATACCATACTGTGGTAGAGGAACATCTGGTAGAACATAGGTTACATATAAATAAGAAATCTTGGCCATAACCATGAAAGACGGGCAATACTTGCATTTAATTTAATAGGCAAACCACTCACTGCCTTTTAGTACTTTGTAAGAACATGGAGAAATGAAGTTAACAAAGTACTGGATTTATCGACATGCCATCTACAAGGGAGTGAGATGCAAAGATATATTTGCTGGCAGTGCCCACCTACCTTCTTATCATCCATTACACAACGCTGTATATTTACGAAGTGGTTGTAATCATATTTTTTACTAATACCATTAGGCTTATGTAAAGAAGCTAAATGATTAAAAGTGGTCTAGTCAGCAGTAATATTAGATACTGTGGTCCCCTTTTTCCCCTGATACAACAACTAACCTATATATTTAACACGTTAAGTGTGCTAATAATAAACACATTATTCTGTTGGATGTAGCGTTTACAGCATTTGTGGAGTATTGATGTGAGCTTCAGTTTTTTTTTGCCAGGTCTTCAGTCAGCCAAAGGTCAGACAATTTGTTTCCACATTAATACAAGAGAAACCTTGTCCATTCATTTGTTTAAATATATAGGTTAAATAAGACCACTGAATATAATGACATACAAATATTTTATTTAGAACAATCGACCAAATCTTAACAACTTGTGGTTGAGAAATCTTATTTACTACAGTGAAAAAACGGGGTAGCGGGGGGCGTGGCCAACTGCCGACCAAGATGGATGCGCGATCCCAGAGCTCCCTCGACCCTCCATGCATATTGTTTAAAATATGGGTGAAAAAGCACCATGGGCAAATCTAACAAGGTGGCCGCCACTCCACGAACACAGGAGGTTAGAGAAAAGACGCCTCATACCTCGGTCAGGGCGTTTTTCCAGGGCGCTGCGGATCAGGACTCCCACGACCCGGCTGCCAAGAAGGCCGCATCTCCACCTGCAAGTCCAAGCAGCGCTATCTCGGAAGACATGTGCTCAGGCCCACACTTGGATATCTCCTATCGATCGCATGCCGTCTGGCAGGACATCCTGAACCAATTACCCACGAAACAGGACATATCCGAACTTATTGACGCAGCGACAAGAAACATTCGTTCGGATCTCTTGGAAATCAAGACGGACGTCCGTCAGATCGGTGCCCGGGTAGAGACGCTCGAGCACGCCAACTCTGCAAGACGGTGTACCTTCTTAATTCCCACTTGGCTGACCAGAGGAACACGATAGTGCAACTCTCAAGGCGCTTAGAGGAACTCGATAATAGAGGTCGACAAAACAACCTTCGGGTACGTGGTGTTCCCGAAACAGTTGATCATGCCGACATACCTGCGGTCCTGCGGGAGATTTTTAACGGTATCCTTCATCACCCGTTAGATTCTCCAATCAAATTTGATAGAGCTCATTGGGCCCTTTCGATCTCGACGACCTAACGACCAGCCTCCAAGGGATATCATTTGTAGAGTGCATTATTACCCGACGAAGGAGGCCATTTTACGTGGTTGCAGATCTGGGGACACTATTTGCCGGCAAACGCACACAGTGCTTCTATTCCCGGATTTATCTCCTTCTACCTTGAATACGCGTCGGCTCCTGAAGCCTTTGACGACTACCCTGCGATCGGCGAACATCCCATACCAATGGGCTTTCCCATTCGCATTGATTGCACGCACACCCACCGACACATATGTGATCCACCAAGCCTCGGATATACCGAAATTCTTGGAACAACTTGGGTTACCACCGATCAATGTCCCAGATTGGGAACTGGCGTACGCTGCTCCTGACCGCTTGTACGATCCGACCTCATCATGGTCACCCAAACAACAACGGCGTAAATGCCAGAAATTGCCTGGACCATCTTCTTCCTAGGAAGTTGTGGCCCGACACCAGGTGGGGAAGACAGTTGGACACATGCAGGCATAATCTATAAATTTTTATTTGTTATTTTTTTATTTTATTTTTTTCTCCTGGTTGTTCACCGTCCTTTTACTCTCCGGCACCACTGTGGGACTTGGCACTCTACTCTGGAGTACTGACCCTCCCACACTTTCCTATAGTGTGGGAGGCGCACAAGGCGGTGATGAGGGGCCATTTTATTCAGCTGGGGGCTAAATTTAAGAGGTTGCAATATGGCAAGATCTTGGCTTTATCGAAATCGATTTCCCACTTGGAATTGCAACATAAAGCAGTCCCTACTCCCCCCGTGCAGGCTCAGACTTTTCTACGAGATGGGAAATAAGCCGGGGAAATTGCTGGCTAGAGCTTTGAGGGCTAAACGAGCATCCTGCTTTATCCCTAAAATTCGCGACGCTCGGGGTAAACTACATTATACCACACAAGAAATTTCCCGATGTTTTCGAGATTATTATCGCGATTTGTACAATCTGCCCGCGACAGACCACCAGGGTCGTCCCCGAGACTCCCTAATTGACTCTTACTTAGACAAATTCCTCCATCGGAAGCTAAGAGCCGAAGACGGCTCATCCCTGGAGGCTCCTATCAGCCTAGCAGAGGTTGAATCTGTGGTAAAATCTCTCCCGCAGGGTAAGAGCCCGGGTACTGATGGGTTCACCACTACGTATTACAAAACATTTTTGCCGATCCTGGGCCCACAATTGGTTACGTTCTTCAATGACCTTGCCACCGGTCAACCCATGGACCCTCAATCAAACCTTGCACACATAACAGTCATCCCGAAAGATAACGAGTTGTGTGGCAGCTATCGACCAATATCTTTACTAAATGTGGATCTTAAGATCCTGGCGAACATATTGGCCACCAGGCTGCAGCCATTCCTCCCGTCCTTGATCCACCCAGACCAAGTAGGCTTTGTCCCGGGCCGAGAGGGAAGGGACAACACTTTGAGGGTCATTGACCTTTTGTCCTTGGCAAAACATTCTGACGCCCCCTTCGCGTTAGTGTCGATGGACGCACAAAAAGCCTTTGACAGGGTGGCTTGGCCTTACCTGTTTCGGGTGCTGCGAGGCATTGGCCTGGGCCCTACCTTCCTACACCTAGTCGGTGCCTTGTACACCGCCCCGTCGGCCCAGATTAGAGTTGATGGCTCTCTCTCAGAACAATTCACCCTGTCGAATCGTACCCGGCAGGGCTGTCCTCTATCACCCCTGCTTTTCATTCTCGCACTGGAACCTTTAACTAACGCCTTACGTGACAATGATGGGATTAAGGAGTTGGAGGTACATAAGCAGATACATAAACTTTCGGTATTTGCTGACGATATGTTATTTATGATCCAGGAGCGACTCACTTTTCTTTCCCGTATAGTCTCGGAACTAAATTGCTTTCGTAACTTCTCGAACTACAAAATTTTGGGTTTTAATATTCCTCCCGCCTTAGAAATGCAAATTAAAGCTTTGTTTCCTTTTAGATGGTGTGAGACTTCCATACGATACCTGGGACTGCAACTCTCCTCGGACACCTCCCAATTGGCCTCATTGAATTACTGGCCCCTCCTCTCATCGATCACTACTGACCTACGTAAATGGGCATACCCACACATATCGTGGTTCGGTAGGATGGGTGTAGTCAAAATGACTATCCTTCCTAAACTTTTATATCTACTACAATCCTTGCCCGTATACTTGCCAAAATCCTTCTTTAAAGCCTGTCATAAAGCGTTCCGAAATTACATATGGGGTTTTCAGCGGGCTAGGCTGGCTTTTGCCCATTTGACTCGTCCGCGACGGTGGGGGGGTATGGGACTCCCTGACATCGAACTATATTGGATCGCAGCACATTTACGGAGGGTGGTGGAATGGTCCCGTTATATGCCCAAACCGTGGTTGTCCATAGAAAACTATTTTTTTACTTTACCTCTTCCCAATGTCCCATGGCTACCCGCGCGCCACCGTCGTCCCTTAATGCCTAGTCATCCTCTAATCGCCCCGACTTTGAAAGTACTGCGGAGATCAGTCAGAGGCCAGCCCATTGTGCCCTTCCCTGGCCCGCTTTTGCCCCTGACTGACAACCCCGACTTTGCTCTGGGTATGGACCACAACTCCCTGCGCCCTCTCACTCCGGCTAACCAACAGACTCTCCGGTTTTGTCACATAGTTCACCTCGGTGAGATTCGGCCTCTTGAGGACTTATCACTTAATGCCCCTGCCACGTTCCGTCTCCAATTCCTTTTCCATCAACTCAAACACTTCGTTTCCCCTTTACTCTCAGATCCTAATATGACCAGGCCACTCTCCCCCCTGGAGCGGTTATGTGTAGCTGACGATGAACCCACACATCTTCTGTCGCAGCTATATTCCACCCTGATACTCACTTCCACAGATGTGCAATTGAGAACGGAGAATGGAGACCACAGCTTCCTTTATCATCCTAGCTTGCTGTGACCGTGACACTGAGTCCACAGGAGGGACTAGAGGGCAGGTGCCAAGAGTTGTTATAAAAGCCTAAAAGCAGATGCTTGACCGGGTCTCCATCGACATTAAAGATGGCCCTGTGTTTGTAAATGCAACACAAAATCAATGAGATACAGGTAAACTATCAGACAGTTTTGAGCTAGAAGATTCCTTCAAGAGAATACATTGATAGATTTCTGCTATGCTATGTCATAACTAAGTGCAATTCATAAGCAGCGTCTGCAACATAATGAATTTCTTGGAGCCATATTTAATTATTTGCTCTTGGCCATAAAAACCAACAAGACAAGGAACTTCATTCATATTGTGTTGTCAAGTTACATTTCCTTTTCATGCATGGCATTGACAATTTGATGAAGTGAACTGATCATGTGCTTTAAAGAATATTTTTTGCAATTTGTTAAAAACAACACAAGTTGCTTCATGGGGTGCTACTCCACCATACTTGCTTTCAGAGAGTTATGACTACTGTAGTAAGTAGCCGAATGTTACTTGTTGGTGACCAGTGTCTTTAAAGCCACTTTAAGATTATTAATGGGTTGGTCCACATGCTGCATCCTAACTAGAGCCTGATAATGGTACCCTCACTGGTTTGGCACACTAGAGAGTTGCATCGGTCACCTATATGTGAGATAAATTCCAAAAAAGTAGCATACCTATAGACGAGAGAGGTGAAACGTCATAAGTTAGTTCAGGATGGTGAGTATGGCATAAGTATCGGCAGAGTATGCAGTGGAATCAGTCTTGATGGTACTTAAAAATTTGTCATGGAAAGTAGCCTGTACCTGTAAACTACTAAGCCACTTGGTGATTATATTTTTATGTGATTTAATATCTTAACATGTATTCATGCTATTAATAGTGTCACAATAATGAATTGTATATTTTGTGTTTGAAGTTTGAAACTTTATGAATACATTTTCAAAACTAGCATTGCTTAATTTAGTTGTTTAAAATGTAACCCCCAGTTTTTATCTTTATAGTTTGTGCTATAAAGCTGGGTTCTTTGTAATGTTAGTTAATAAAATGTTTAAAAATCTATTTCTTACTAAATTTTATAAACAACCATCCATAACTGATAAAAGGTGTTAAGATCTCTACTGCTCTGGCCTGGTCAAGCCCTTACAATAACTAGGCTCCTAAATTTAATTAAAATAAATACTGAATACACGCATGGCAGATGTGATCAATTGATTAAAGTTTTATTATATTTAAGGCTGTTTTATTTAGATGTACAAATACATTTTACTTATTTAAATATAAAGACTACTACTGGAAAATCAGAAGTATTTGATGGAAGAAATAAACAAGTCCTTAGAATGTCAAAATGATGAATTGCAAAAGAAGGCCCAGTGTGTAATTTATTGCTTCCTTTTGAACTTAAAGGTAACTAATTTCCCTTAAGAGCAATGTCTGGATACTAACACAATATATGAACTAAACTTTTCTGAATCATATAATTACGGTACATGAAAACCACTAATTTATGTGCAAAGATATGAACTCTTTGATAAATGAAAATACATTTTAAAAAATGTCGCTCTTTTAAAAGATGTACTTTTTTATTGAATACGGAACTTGGGATGTCTAATATCCCTAAAAATAAACAGGCCCTATTTTACTGACTAGATCTCCACACACTGGAGCTTATTAAAGCGGAATACCCACCAATTTTATTGTCACTCAAAATCTTACATGACTGACAACATTGGCAGCCTCTAGATAAAAGAAGTCTATTGAAAAAAGGAGATAAAATCACATTGTGTCAATGCTAATCTACATTACTGTATACAGCACTTTACTTTATAATTAAGGTGTAAAATATTTGCCTTTACGTTATATGTCTTTTGAACTGCTAACTAGACTTGGGCACTGGCAGAAAATTTGTGTTCTTCCATGTTGGTTTTCGGGGGGAAATTTTCTTCGTATTAAGTGAAATTCGTCCAACATTTTTGTTTTTGGAAATCTCATTAGTTTGTCCGGTTGCCATGGAAATATATGTGTAGAAGAAGTTGCATAGGGAATTTGAGACTAATGGGTGAAAGAAAGAGGGTCAAAATTAACTTATAGTTAAAGAGTTAAGGTTAAATATTGTAGTGTACTGGTTAAATGATCTTAATTTTTAATAGGTGTTATTCATTAAATAAAACCAATTCTTTAAAAATAAAAACTTTAGAGAGTCTTAGACACTGTGAGAGGCTGAGGCTCACCAAGTCTCTCACAGAAGAATCTCTTACAGTAAAATGCTCAGATGCAGCACAGTGGTGTCACATAAAGCAGTCACAGTGAAATAAATGGATCCTCTGCTCTTATATAGGCTCTCTTCATTATTAGACTGCCTTTTTTGCTTTGAAAGATGTAGCACAGCCATTGGACAAGCCTTCAGCATGATGTGACAGGAGTGAGCTGATTGGGCAAACAAAGATCAGCTCTCGCAATGTCCTTCCTCTTAGTGTAGGCAAAATGGCGAGATTCTCCTGCACCTAGTGTAATTAAATTGGTGGCCGCATTCGTTCGTTTTTTTAGTATGCTGCTAAGTTCTAACCATATTGAATTTGTTGACCCTACATAATGCATAAATGTTTTCCAGAACTTTGGCCAAATACCAATAATTTATTTCTAAAATGATTTTTTTAATGTATGATGGGGTCTGTTCTATATAGGTTCCAATGCATTGCTTTATTACATGGATATCAGTGCAGATATTTTATTAAAAGTAGAAAATAAAACTTCTGTAAGCATACTGCACGTGGTAGCATACATATGATTGGCATACCTGGTAACTTCAAGGCCTCAGGTTCACAGAACCCTCCATCTTCAGGTAGTCCGATGGTTTGGGTAGGCAGAGCTAATGCCATCAGTAGGCAGGATGCATCAGTGGGAGAGAATATATTTGTTACATAATGCTGATCAGCCAATATAAAACGCTGCTCTGCAGTACAGGGAATGTATAACTGACTAATTGGTTCCCTTCCATAAGCCTATATATCCCACAAATATGTCCTAGAAAACATGGCTGATGTGGTCACTCTAATTCACAATCAATGCCCTCATTTAATTAGAATCAGTACCAGCACCACTTATCTTCTTATATGTATGTATAAAACATAAATACAACCTAAACATGTATAAATATAACTGAATTATCTTTCTTAAAGAAAAATACAATGGAATGTAGCTTTAGTTTGTGCTTAAAATGTCTCTCACTGTGGTCAAAAGTCATTGTGTATGCATAGCACATAATTTGAAAGTACCGGTAATTGTAAGATTACCCATATTCACTAAAATGTTTTACATATAACTTTAAGAGTCAGTGTAGTGTTGCAGCTCTAAGCCTAGAAACAAACCAACTTAAAGATCAGATGTCTGTCATTTAATATTGCAACAAATTGGTTTATTTGCTTTACATCCTTGGGATTTACATCAAATTACATTCTCACTGTTTTTCTCCACTTTCAACCAGACACTTATAGAAAATAGCATGACTGCTGAAGGTCATTTATAGACGTTTTAATTAATTTCATTTAGCGACATTCTTTGGTGCTACGGGACAGAAACTGTATCTGGCACTCATTTTATTCCCATAAACCACCAGGAAGACACAAAATCCAATAGTCATCAAAATACGACTCTCTCTTAATCACATTACACGCAAGGACATTGTATAAAGAATGTGCTGTTTGATAAATAAAATTACATTTGGTATATTATCCCTTTCCTTTGAGAAGCCATTAATCATTCTGCCTTTTGCGTTATTTCAGAATTTTAACTGGTATCTGCTCTGTGCGCATCAGGAAGTTAATATTAGTTTTATAAAGAATAACACGGACATGTAATTTTCTGTCTGGAGAAGTGTGGTGTGGTCTGACATGTACCAGTCCCATCCAGGACCTTGGAGGTTGAAATCAATGTGAAGTTGCTACCAACCTTATTTCTGTTGCCAACCTGGTTGAGGATTGGAGCCGTGGTTAAAGATCTATATTAGGAAACTGCCTAAAGGACCTGGAGTTTCATACCTTTTAATATGAATTTCGTTTCTATTTCTTTTGCTACACTTCAAAAAGTTAATTATTTTTAATTTGTAACTGAGCAATTGTTTAGCACGTTTGATTAGAGGATATAATTTGATTTATGATGATTAAAGTAGTAAAGCAGAAAATAATGAGCAGCCTACTAGAATACATAGACATGAAATACATGAAGCTTTCTTTACTTCACTGCTTATGAGTTCTCCATAAAGCAATGAATAAAGATATGTACATATTTGGAATGCAAACAATGGAAAACATACTTATTAAAGCCAGTGCAATATTAATCTTCATCTTCCGCTACCAGCTGCCCCCTCTGTGCCACCATCCTGCAGAGTGCCTAGCATATGACACCTTATTCTGGTGCTCCGCCTTTTAAAGACATGTGGCAATCGGTGGACTCAACTTGGCACAGTCCTCAGTGGTAATTGGCCATTTGGGTAGATAGGAGATCTCCCTTTTAACATCCTATTGAGCAGCAGAGCTACAATGAGCCTGATCTCTACTAGGAACAAGTAGCACTACATGTTTCTGATCTTTGGCCAAGGAAATGTGCCAAAAAGCATTAAAAAAGTAATATACCTAAACTGACACTTTAAACATGTTTTGCACGTTTGTGAAGCACATTTATAATTAATGTCTCTTATTTGTATAATTAGTCATATTTGGTCATTGCCATCACATACCATATACTATTTTGGGAACCATATCAGGAGGTATAAATCTTGCCACTACACCCATTATTATTGTGAACAGGGTGGAAATATTGGCAGAAAAGACATGTCACACATAACTAAAACATGAGTAATGATATTTCTAAAGACTTTATAGTCCAGCTGCAGGGAGGAAAAATTAATGACAACATATTTCTTAGGACTTTGCAGATTTGTTATTAAAGAGATGTTATTTTAATGTGACGTTTAATAATTCTTAATATTTTCTAATAATCTTATTTCAGTGACATGCATAATAAAACTATTTACTTAATAAAACCATCTAATATGTCATATAAACCAAAGAACAAGGGAAAAGTACCAGCCATTTTGCAAATGACTAATGAGCCAGTGTTCAATGGCATCTTTACTGCTGCTGGAGTGGTATTATTAAATAAAACCAACTCTTCCATCAAAACCGACAGCTCATTCAATTTGTTCAAGAAAACATCACAAATCACCAGAACATCCTTCACCTCTATGGACAAGTGGTGCGTCGCCTGTACCCCCACTGTGGCCATAGACAGGCGCCTGCAAAATATGTGCCCCATATGATAATTTGGCATGCAAAATTGTATTAACCTAGTAGAGCCTGCATCTCCCGCAAAGTCAGCTTCTTTGCCCTGACTGCTGCTCACCAGATGCCTACATCCAGCATGCCTCTTCCACGGACCACCATCCCTCCAGTCGGCAGCTCATTTATTCCTAGGTTGCCGACCTGACCAGTCTTACTGAAGGTTTTATCCCCCACAACCAGGGTGCTTGTGCAGACACAGAAGAGCCCGAGGGAGTTGCCCCTGAACTTGTCATCTGTTCCAGCTCCTCCTGGAACCACAAAGTCCTGTTCGAATTCCCTGCGGAAGCCCAGATCTGTTCCAGCACGCCTTCTAGGCTCAGATTATTCATTAGTTAGCAAAATATTCAGATTTAATGTTCGATCAAATATTAGTCAAAAGCCCCTTAAGTAGAACCAGCCCATCCCCTACATCTATGCCGCCAAACTACAGAGTGGTCAGTCCACTGCCTGGGTCCTTAACCTTAAGATGAACCCCTGCCCTGTCAGTTACCTTCCTCCAGCCGTGGTCATGCTGCCCCTTTTCCCATGCTGTCTACAGTGCTGCCTTAAATATGCCTTTTTGGGATATTATGTGGTCTAAATTGGAATATAATTTTGGTTTTAGAACTTGGAATATTTACAGATCGATTTAAAGGTCCAAAAACTACAGGTATATGTTTCTAAACACTAGGCAATCCATGGCATGAATCAATTGTCGTATTAGCATATTTATAGCTGTTTTTTCTCTTACTGGATGTGTGCATGTTAAAAAAAACCTCACAATTTGGGTCATCATCCTCTGAGTTCAGCAATGTCACCCATGGGACATCTTAATTGTAACATGCACATTTCTGTTTTCAATCATGGAATTTTCATCAGAGGCTCATGTACATTTTTTAGAGGGTATACATTTAAGCAAATTTGTATAGCATTCCCACAATGCAGGAAATAAAATATCAGGAACTTATAGAAATACTAATTTGTTTGAAATAAATTGGAAGATTCTTGATGAAATTTAGTTTCCTTAATTTAATCCATAATTAGCTCTCACCTTTCAGTTTACATAGTAAAAGGATAAAAACAAAGAACTTATTCAAACATTTCTTCTCAGATGACTTTCATGTAGAAATGTCTTTTAACACAAGTAATTGTAAAGTGCTGAATATGACACTGGGAATGTATTTCAAGGAGAACAAAATGAGTGAAGTATTTCTGGAAGATGGTCTGTGAGAAAATGTAGTTACATTTAATAGTTATTGGCTTGTTATGGAGACTGGATAATTTTGCCAAACAATACACAAGCAAAGAAATAGTGACATCCTGTGTCATTTTCTTAGTATTGCAAGAAATGAAATGCTATATATATATATATATATATATTTAAAAATTTACTGATTTACTGAATTTCAATACATACTGACACAGTGGGGACATATACACACACACAATACACAATAGGATCTCTCTACATAGATACAGTACATATATATACACATTAAAAATACACATGCATGTACATGTATACACATTCAGTGTACACAAACTACATATGCTATACATAGTACCTGTCTGATGATACTGGGGAAGCCTGTCTTCTTCACAAGGCACTGTTATCAGTTTCTCTCTTCTTGCTGCTCTTGCCTGTTTGGTCAGGAAGTGGGGACAACTAAAGTTTCACTGTTAGAGGTACTTATGGCACTGGACAAATTCCATTATGTAAGGACAGTCCCGTACAAACTGGCAACCCTGTATCCTGGTGCTCCCAAGGATATTTAATAAATAAGTTATTATAGCAGAATTGCTATAGTGGATATCCTGGCTAGCCGTGGAATGCACAGTGGTCAGATGTTCCAATTTTTCTACAAGATTTCACTTGAGCTGCCCCATATCTCTGGAATCTACTCCCTTCACCGTTCACCATCCCTCCCGACATTCAAGAAACATCTAAAAACCCACTTCTTCAGAGAAGCCACACCACCTTAGCTGCTAGAACTTCCTTGTCATTGATACAACCACCACGCTACCTCTCACCCTTTCTCTGTGCCTTATGTTTGTCACCCATTTCCCTCTAGATTGTAAGCTTGCGAGCCAGACTCTCTCCACCGAATGTATCGGTTTGTCTTAGTCTGTCAATTCTTGTCTTGTCATATCCCTTGAATATATGTATTGTATTAAGCACTGCATAAACTGTTGGCGCTGTATAAATAAAAGATAATAATAATAATAAACAGAGAATTGGTATGGTAAGGGATAAGGGTAAGGAGTTGGTTTGAAAGTTGTAGTTCCAAATTTTGTCAAATCTGGATAATCTGGTCCTGTATAATGCAGTTCATTCAGTGAGATGATTTTCAAGAAATCTCACTAATTCAAATTTGCTTTATACAATACCGACCAAGCTATCCTTGGAACAGAAGCTCAATGGATTGGCACTTTATATTGTGGTATTCCGATGCTGTGTGGTATGCAGATAAATGAGGGGAAGATAGTGTGAATGAATAGAACGATCACCTTCCCCTACAAAGCCCATTAAATGTACATGCCAGCCATGAAATGCATGTTAGTGCCTATGATCGCTGATAGGTTCCTTAAAATTTCCATGTGCTCCCCTTTGCAATGGATTTGGATTGTACAGTATCCCCACATATGCATTTGGCCCTTTGCCCACACCCAGCCATTTGCCTTCCAGGAGATGTGTTGAGCCAAACACATCTCCATGCACAGGATATACTTACCGCAAGTCATTTTCAGCACTAGCTTGGTGAATGCTGCAGGCAAGAAGCTTTAGTAACTAATATGGTATATTTACATTGTGCATAATATATATATATATATATATATATATTATGCACAATGTAAATAATATATATATATATATGTGTCAGGATCCACTCTCTGCTGCCTGAACCCTGGCTGTATCATCATGTGGTTGTTCCATCTGCTACCTCTAGTGGCCACCCTCCTCCCTCTGGAGTGCTCTGGAGCTCATTATCAGGTACTGCTGCGCCTCATGAACTGAGTAAAGCCCTGACTTTATAAGACCTGCCCTGCCCTTCAGTCAGGGCCTTGACATTGATGTTGAAGGACTGCTTTGCTCTGAGCCGCTTTCTGTACCTGAGTTTTTTCCTGAACCCGTGCCCATTCCTGCCTGTGCCTGAACCGTGGCTGTGCCCGTTCCTGCCTGAGCCTGTGCCCGTTCCTGCCTGAGCCTGTGCCTGTTCCTGCCTGTGCCTGTGCCCGCCAGTGGGCCTCCGTTCCCATCCGCCCTGCCAGTGGGCCTCCGTTCCTGTCCGCCCTGCCAGCTCCCGAGCCTGTACCTGCCTCAGCTCCCGTCTCTCTGCCTCAGCTCCCGAGCCTGTACCTGCCTCAGCTCCCGTCTCTCTGCCTCAGCTCCCGAGCCTGTACCTGCCTCAGCTCCCGTCTCTCTGCCTTTCCAGTTCTGCTACTCTGTGCCTATCTCTCTGTCACCATGCATAAAGGGGTACAGACAGAGTCCCCCGTATCCCCTGCACATGGACTCTTACCAGACCTGCTCGCTCGGGTCCTGACACAATGCCAAGGCCATACCAAGGAGTCCGCGGGGATGACTGCAGTTCTGGAACTACTGGCGGAATGTCTTTTGCAGCTGTGTAAATCCGTACGGTCTGTGTTGGAATGTGAAAGCACCAAACAAAAGCCTATGACTGTGACCAAAGGCAAGAAAGCACCACAGAAGACCGTTAAGCGTAAGCCTCTCACCAAAGAAGAGAAACAAAAACGGCGAGAGGACAACTTGTGTTATTATTGCGGTGAGACCGGTCATAGGATAACGTATTGTCTGTGGAAACCTGCTAAGCCATCCGCAACCAACACTGACCAACCCCGTGCCCAGGAACCTGCATATGACACCAGCACCCTTTCACAGCTGGAGCACACCCCGTCTCTTCCTCAGCCCGGTGAACCAGAGGCTTCTCATATCACGGCACCAGGAGAACCTACACCGTCTGAAGCCATGTCAGAAGATTTCCAGATCATGTCGGACGATCCTGACTGGTCTGACATGGACGATGCTCCTTCAGAGGCTGAGATGGCTTACACACCCGAGCTCAAAAACACGGCTGTTTTTGCGGTTGGGACAACCACTCCCATCACTCACAGGAGTAAGAACAGTAAACCCCAAACCGCAAGACACCCCCTTGGGGCTCCCGGTAACGTCCTGGCGTCCGATGGGACGATCGTGCACAGGAGAAACCTCAACCGGTACGAGCAACTTCTGCGCGATCAGAGAACCGGTACACCTTTCTCCATTCCTGCCTCCATCCAGTCCTGTCCCGGTAATAGCCCACACTGGTCAGAGGGACTCTGTGTACAGGGGGAATTCCTAACCCCTGACGAATTCAGAAGTCAGTCCAGACAAGCACTCACCGGGCCTGCGCATCCGGCGGCTAACGTCCATAACACCCAGGCCAGCACATCCAAGGCCATGTCACCAGAGTGTGTGGTGGCGTCTAATGAGACTATTGTACACCGGGGTGACCTGCACGTTGTTGAAAATGCTCTACGAGCAAGAAGAGCATTCAGCACCATTGGCTACTGTCACACTGCCGTCCTAGGATCGCCCAGAGGCCGCTCCTTGAGGAGGGGGTACTGTCAGGATCCACTCTCTGCTGCCTGAACCCTGGCTGTATCATCATGTGGTTGTTCCATCTGCTACCTCTAGTGGCCACCCTCCTCCCTCTGGAGTGCTCTGGAGCTCATTATCAGGTACAGCTGCGCCTCATGAACTGAGTAAAGCCCTGCCTTTATAAGACCTGCCCTGCCCTTCAGTCAGGGCCTTGGCACTGACGTTGAAGGACTGCTTTGCTCTGAGCCGCTTTCTGTATCTGAGTTTGTTCCTGAACCTGTGCCCGTTCCCGTTCCCGCCTGAGCCTGTGCCCGTTCCCGCCTGAGCCTGTGCCCGTTCCCGCCTGAGCCTGTTCCCATTCCTGCCCGTGCCCGCCAGTGGGCCTCCGTTCCCGTCCGCCCTGCCAGTGGGCCTCAACTGTGCCTGAACCTGTGCCCGTTCCTACCTGTGCTTGTACCCTGCCAGTGGGCCTCCGTTCCCGGCCGCCCTGCCAGTGGGCCTCCGTTCCCGGCCGCCCTGCCAGTGGGCCTCCGTTCCCGTCCGCCCTGCCAGTGGGCCTCGCCTGTGCCTGAACCTGTGCCTGTACCTACCTGTACCTGCCTCAGTTCCCGTCTCTCTGCCTCAGCTCCCGAGCCTGTACCTGCCTTAGCTCCCATCTCTCTGCCTCAGCTCCCGAGCCTGTACCTGCCTCAGCTCCCGTCTCTCTGCCTTTCCAGTTCTGCTACTCTGTCTGTGCCTATCTCTCTGTCGCCATGCATAAAGGGGTACAGACGAAGTCCCCCGTATCCCCTGCACATGGACTCCTACCAGACCTGCTCGCCCGGGTCCTAACAATATATAAATATTTGGAGTATAAAAGTAAAAACACAAGTGTGCTGATTTACCTACATGGAATAACTCAGGGATACATGGTTGGCAAATATATATAATTTTGTTTTCAATTATTTTATGCATTTCCACAACCCAGTCTGCTGTCTCACATTACACACCAGATTGTGGGCACTTGCATGTACACCCCATTCTCTCAGAACCAAGACTAGTATATTTTTGTTTTTTGCTATGGGTATTTGCTGCCAGTTTCACTAGTTCAATGATATTTTTTTTAACTGGAATAATAAAACACTACCTTTATCTCATGGCAGTAATGGTATTATAGTATCCCCATACCAGAGCAATATAGGAATCAGTCCAAATATGACATTTATGAAAGTACTTGAGATCTTCTTAATTTCTATTGTAATACCATTTGGGCTCCAGTATAGTATCTGCAATCTTCAAGCAATGGAGCAGTGTTTGCTAATGCCCACTCTATGCCCAGGTACAGCCTACTCCTACCATCTATCTGCCCACTACTTGGCTCTTTAACCCCTTAACGCACAATCTACGGTCACCTTCTTCACTTACACGGTGTTGCTGTAATGCCTTGACGTCGAGGCATTCAGCAACACCGAGATCTGCATCAGGGGCCATCTCTGGCCCCTCCCCAGGGTGTCAATGGGTATTTCTAAACTCTATATAAATCTATTTAGCAGGTTTTTTTAATTAGCTGTTTTGAATGAGTAAAAAAGTGTTTTTTTTCCAATTTGTCATCATGTTTTATTATTTTGTTTATAGGAAATTAGATAATATGATACAAAATCTGAAGATCTGAAGAAAGCCCTTTTTGTCCTGAAACAATATACAACTTGTGTGGGTACACTAAATGGGTGAGGAGAAAATTACATCTAGATACGAGCACAGCAAAAGTGTTAAAACAGCCTCGGCCCCAAAGGGTTCCTACACAGCTAGCCCCATCCCCTTATTATAGCCATACACAAGGAGAGGGGCATCTCCAGATTACCAGGGAGTCTAAGAGATATTAGGTCAATAATCGACAAATATTCTACAAATCACTACTTTTGTATGGCCACTTATTTATTTAATTTTTTATTTTGATGTCTGTGACCTTGGCTTATCCAAGCTATAGCACTATAGCTAAGTGTCTTAGGATATGATATTAATCAGTTACTACTGTACTTCTTTTTCTTGGAATACTAAAGCATTAAAACGTAGTATAATGGGAATTCAGTTGTTCAATAGGAATAATACATTGACAATTTTTTTTCTTAGAAACCTTTTGAAAGACTGGATTACAATTCCAGTGAAATACATTTTCTTCTCAATAATGTAACAAGAAAATGGGAGAAAATGCATTAACATGGGCTCTGTGTTTTTCTTTTATTTCCCCTTGATAGTTTTTAGGGCAAGCATAGGATTTCAAATGAATGTAATGTGTTTAAGTCTAATGCATCTCTTGGCGTAGATTTTGGCAATACTAAAGACTGATGTACCTTAATATTCTAGTGTACTGTTTTTTTTGTTGTTGTTGTTAAGTATATGCTGTGTTTTATTGACATAATCAATAGATTATTAATTAAATATAGTTACCGATTATAGCCAAGTATATTATTTATTCCTAAACACTGCCTCTATAAATACATACAGTAGAAGGAAAGTAAAACTTATTAATGGGGTTAAAGGGAAATTTCACAGTTTTCTAACTAGTTTATTGTGGATAAATTGTGTGAATGAGAGAGAATAAATTAATGTGTGGATGAATTGTGTGAATGAATTAGAGAATTAATGAATTAATGTGTGGATGAATGGTGAGAATGCATTAATGAATATGTGTAAATGATTTGTGTGAATGAGTGAGAGAATTAATAATTGTGTGAAGGAATTGTGTAAATGACAGATTGAAGGAGTGACTGTATAAGTGTTTTGTGTGTATGATAGATGTATAAGTGATTTGGGGAAAGGCAAAGATGGCACAAGCAGGGTGTTTGAGCTTCGGGGACCAAGATGGCATGGGCAGGGTGTTTATGGGACAACGATGGCACAAGCAGGGTGTTTATGGCACAAAGATGGCACAGGCAGGGTGTGTAATTTGTGTGTGTAATCTGGGTGCTGGTCAATTTCTATGTGGACACCAGGGCTGGCTTTGGGGTGTGCAACCTGTGATCTATGCCTGTAATTTAGTTTTATTTCTAAATTCTAGTTCTTTACCAGGGGTGTTCAACCTGCGTCCCTCCAGCTACTGCAGGACTACATCTCCCTTCAGCTAAGTGGCTGATAGAGGAGTATGGGAGATGTAGTCCTGTAACAGCTGGAGGGCCGCAGGTTGGAGTTTAAATGTGATTTCCAGTTGATCTATACCTGCAAAGCCAGATTTGTGTGTTATTGATCTATATCTGAAATCCTGTTTCCATACATTATTTATGTATACCTGCAAATACAGGGTTTTGTAGATCCTATTTAGTTGATCTATACCTGCATTGCTCTTTCCATGTGTTGTTTATTTGATCTATACCTTCAGTGCTGTGTTTGCATGTGATCCCCAGTTGATCTATACATGCAAAACTGGGTTTATGTGTTAATCTGTTGGATTATACCTGCAATGCTATACACGCAAGTGTTGTTTACATGTGTTGTTTATTTGATCTATACCTGAACTATGGGGAGTATGCCCTTATGTTACAGTGACGTATACCTTTCATGGTAGGACTGGTGACACTGGTGTTTTTAAAAATCTTTTTTTGGTTATACCTTTTAACAAACATATTAATAAAAGTTATGTTTTAGGGTGGGGTTATAATAAGGGTATTTTTTGATCCCGGGAACTGGATTGGTTTGTTTGTAACTATGGGGAGTGTGGCTTAGTGAATGAAGGGACAAAAGGACTTTGGGGAAGGGTACGGGAGAGAGGACCTTTCAAAGTCACAGTAGAGTCAGGAGGGATGACTGCCATGACTCTCACAGTCTTCCCCTAATCTGCAGTCAGTGTGGTGTGGGAGCAGAGGGAGTGATTGCATGCTAGGGTGCGTGGGGGGGGGTGCAAAGGAAATAATTGTCTAGGGTCCAATTTTTTCAATATTTAAAGGGAAATGTTTTTGTTACAAAGATTGCACTGTTAGCTGTCTTTTTTCCCCCCTATATTTAATGTATTTAAGGTACATTATTGTTACCAGTGTTTCCAGTTATATATTATTCTGCTTGTTTGCACTTGCAAATAAATAATCTCTAATTAAAACTAGATTTATTCCCTTTCTTTTTTGTCGAGGGGGGCGCCAGAGAACTAGTCTGCACAGGGCTCCCGAACACCTAAGGCCGGCCCTGATCGTGAGTAGGTACGTACTTGCATTAAACATTAAGGTCATTTAAAATTTTATAATTTATAGGAGGTTCAGCTAAAGCAATAAGTATATATTATGGTGGAAGATGCGCTTTAAAGTAAGTAAATACAAAAAATAGCAACACCTGCATCAGTCAGTACAAACATATATGTTTATATTGTATAAATAGGAAAATATGCTTCAACATGTTTTCCAACCTACATTAGCTGTTTATTGCCAGCCTCAATGATACAGAATATATTATTGTAAATAAGAAAACCACAGCTGTGGATTATGGATCTAACATGAAGTAGATGGTGTAGCTTTGATACAACCACTAGATGGCCTCATTGTCCTTTTAGGATTGTGTTTCGCCAGTAAGATACGAGCCATGTGCTGTGGAATATGTATGACTAGTGTTTGGTAATAAAGCACATACAACATGTAAATTAACAGCGTGTTTTAATTTTCCATTAAGATTGATATATTAAATCCTGGCTTTTCTTGTTCAAAACACTGATCTATATATATTATTGTTAATTTGATTTTTTTTTTTGCTGTTGTATAGTTTGCCTAGAGCATACTATTGACAAAATGAAATTGTCTTAATAAGAGTTATACAGTATATGTCGTAAATACCTTAGCGGAGGAACATTCATGTTCAGGTTGTATTACCCAAGGGCTTATTCTTCAGACTCAGTATTTAACGGTTGGGTCATATGTTACTATATTTGTTCCAGAACTGCAAGTATATCAATATAAATAACAGAGGGGTAAAAACACATCAGTATTTATGTAATGTAGAATAACATTTTAATGAGGACAGCATGATATTATATACAGTGATATGTATTATACAATATTTTAGTGTAATAAAGAATCCAAAGTGTTTGTCACAAAATAAGACACAGGATAAGACGGAAAATAATAAACAAACAATGCCAATATTAAACTAAGCCAGGTCATATCAAAATCTTCAACAAGGGAACTACATAAACATTTGGTGCCCTACAGACTATCTACAACAACTGAATCTTGTACAAAATGGTCACATACCTTCTAAACAGAAAATGGAGCCCCCTGTGATGCAGCTAGCAGGCAGACCCCTGACAAAGGATACTTCTTGCAGAGAGCAAAAAGAACCAAACTCATCTAATGATGAGTAATCCAAGGTTCATGGTTCAGCAAGAAACATGATTGTGACTCAAATACATTTATTCACAGCAGGACTAAAACAATGACAGTTCCTAAAACATAAGAGTGTGTGAATAAAAAACGGACATCTGAAGGCATGCAAGGTGCAAAAGAATACATAAGGAATTCTGCATCTTGATGCTGAACCACATCCCCTGTATTATAAATATTTTCGGAACTCGCTGGAAATCTGTACTGTCTCTAACCCACCCCTAGTCAGGCCCCTGCAAAATTGCCTTAACAGTAGGTGCATGTTTACGTCAACTATCTGAGATGCGTTAAATTTCTTTGGAAGTCAGGGCTGGTCTTAGTATCAGGCACCCCAGGCAACTGCCAAGGGTGCCTTAATCAGGGGGTGCCTGCCTCTGGAGAAGCTGGGGGCCAGTTGGGAAGATCATGAATCTTCCTTTAACTAGCCCAAAATAATGGGAGCGTGAGGTCGTTCTGTGTGCCGGCGATTGATGCAGTCATATCCCGGCACTCAGCAGTAAAGCCTTGCACACCGTGAGGGATCTGAAGCAGAGGCCTGTAGGGACAGACAGCATGGGAGGAGGGCCCTGCTCAAACAAGCTTACAATCTAGAGATGCGTTGTGGTTTGCCCCACTCTACACTCACTTCCTTATTAACGATAGCATGTGTCCTGCACACACACACACACACATATATATAATACTGTGTACTGTGTAATAGTGTGCTGTGTGATGACATAAAATCTAAATATATTACAGTACACTATTTGTTTTTAAATTGTATGTTACTTGCTGGATATTCTATAATATAATACAAATCATATTAAGATAATTGCGGTAGGTGTAGGCTAATGCACCATTTCACCATTTTTGGTGTTTAATGTGTTAGTTCTGGTTGCGAAACACTAGAGGATCTAAACAATTGGTTTATTTATCTAAATATTTTTGCTTTTAATAGATAATAGATAATGCTTTCTAATATTTAGAGCACCTCTTTTTATTTTGGGTTAGTCTGAAGGTATATAGTTTTCAGAAAGACTTTTTCTGCTATACTGTCATTCTTGTGATCTGCCATATTCTGCCAACGAATCTATGAGCAGGAGGTATTCCAAGTTAAAGTCAACATTTGAAAAATCTATAAAGCAATTCCTCTTCTCAATTTCCACTTGCAATGTATTAAGAAATAAACATTTAGATTACAGTGGAAGTGGATCACACAACATATTGCTCGTTAAATCAATGGTCAAAAGTGACTATTCCATGTTATCAATTCCCAATATCTAGACTCAATGGGCTGAGAATTTAGCGTGCCCCCAAATGCATCCAGCAGACTGCACATGTACATCATTTTTGGGCTTCTGGGCTTAAAGTGCCATGGTCAATTGAAATCACGAGTACGACCATATTTGTTCCACCAATCACAGCTCTCTGCAACAACTTGTACGTCACTAGTGTATGCAAGTATGGTCACTTAATGTGGTCTTGTAAAAAAAAGTAAATAGTGAATGACACTAGTGAAGTGTTAAATGTATTGTTGGTAATATAAAGCTAGAATATAGTCGGTTCCAGATACTCGGTTCCAAGTACAGCTGGGGTATGGATCTTTATAATGTAATGACATGGATTTTGTGTTTAAAGGCAAATTATTCATATATATATATATTAGAATGGAGGCGATTCCAACTGTATTTAAACAATTGGGTCTTTTTAAACTGTGGCTGTGTTCATAAGTCCTTGTGGTGGCAATACTTGCTTGCTTGTCATTGTTTAATTGTATTCATATTGAAGCTGCTTCAGCCACCTTCTATGGCTCCCTGAGCTGCCATAACTGAGCCCAGCTGTTATCAGATGATGTATTCCGCGAGGTCAATTCTAATTTTATCTGCAATAGGATCACATACTAAGTGAGTATTTTCATGATGTACAGCCTTAACTCCAGTAAAATGAAAAGGAAGATTTTCAGTATTGTTGCTGTTTTTCTTTCTAATTTCCTTTTCACCCTGTCGTGTTTGAGATGAAAGAAAAATAAATTACAATGCAATGAAACTCCTATATCTATCTATCTATCTATCTATCTATCTATCTATCTATCTATCTATCTATTATGTGTGTATATACAATATATATATATATATATATACATACATTATTGAGTTATAAACTACGAGGCACCTTTTATAGATAATCAGAGGTTAATTGTTAAATGTAGTGTATTGGATAATGGAAATTGAAAAAACTAATAAAATATCTAATTGTCTTTTGGAGATTGACCAGCAGTATTTAGCATTATCCATTCATCCTTGGCGTAAAATAATGGGGTCTGTGGATTTTGTTTTTCTTCCCCTCTGTTTCCTGTAATGATATTAATACTACTAGATGTTTTTTGATATCTTGCACTTTATGTGAGAGAAAGAATTGACAAAATTGAACTAAAAGATCAGATTTATTTCACTGCTGAAACAGTTCAAATATTTTAATGCTAATACTTCATTTCAGGCAATCAAGTTTGATAACGAAGAATTCAAATACAGGGAACAGGTGTGACACTCAATCAAAAAGATATTATCTTGTAGCCCGTTCTTCACAGTAGTAAAGCAAATGTGTTAATTTATTCAAGACAATGGCGTAATGCAGTAGTACACAACCCCACTGTAACTCTGTGTATCCTTACCTGAAAACATGTAGTTTAATTAATTGTTAATTGAGATGCCTGTTCTCAACCTGGGGTATCCAGAAACTATGGCCTGTTTGTGGTCCTTGAAGACCAGACTTGTACACCACTGATGTAACACTGATGACTTGAGAGCCCTATTCCCTATGTATGTAACCTATTTTCAGTCTCAGTTGCTGTGTCTTAGACTGTTACACGTACCAAATCAATACCTAATTATGTGTTGCTTTTTTGGTACAAATAAGCACAAGACATATACAGTATGTTGCACAAAAATAAGGCAGTGTTATAACAAACACTTAAAGCTAATAAGTACCTGTACTGCATGGACAACATATGCCTATGTTGCTCTTCTATTTTTATAGTGATTGAGGCACAAACAATCTTTATTATAGCTGAATAAACCAGAAAGGACTCAAGCAGACTTGGCCATATACATCAAAAGGAGCAGTGCCAGTTGGAGCTGACTGAAACTACACCTACTCTTTGGTATGTTGGTCCTGGGGCCAGTGATATATTTTAGTTGGGTGCTGTCCTGAGAAGTAAGACGTTAAAAATGTAAATAAAGGTATGGACCACATTATAATAGTCCTAATTGTGATCCACGGCAAAGCCCCAGCCACCCAGCCCTTGTTAAATAGTTTATGCCCTTTTGTATTATAAAAGAATCGCAAAGAAACACTTACATGGGGAATTGTTGCAGCTTTTATTACATTCTTGTATCAGAATTACATATAGCTGGGGTTTTGGACATTTTTTTTAACAGGTGTGGTGCCTTTTACATTTGCTGATGTGCTTTAAAGTGAAATGTGACATAACTGGCATAACAAAAGCTGATACTTCAAGACTACTAGAACCAATTAGCTATCACCAGATTAAAAGAATAGATTAAGGAATTGAGAAATAATTTAAGAGAGGGGAAAGATAAAATATGAGAGCAACAAGGCCATGCTAGAGAAATACCGTCAAGAATGGATAAGCCACATGGAAAGTCCTCCCTCTCTCATAAATCCCTGACAAATCTCCGTGTATCTTGAAAGGCATGGGTATTCAACATGTTAGATCTAAAAAGAGATATTGATTGACTGTCATTAAAGACAAAGTTCCTTTAGATCTGTATGTGTGGAACAACTGAAGAGCTTAAAGGAAGGTTAATGTTCTAGTGATTTCTTTAATGAGTTATGCTGAGAACATACAGTAATTGTGTTATGAATTAAGAGGTTGACTTTTCTTTTGTCTTTTGTAAGTCAGTACTTGGGGATTTGGTGTTAGAACGATTGTGTATGCCAAGTAAATACTATCTTCCAACTCATGCAAAAACAGATTGCAAATGGAAGAAACTTGAGATAGTAGCTTTAAGCTGTCTTTTCAATTAGACAGTTTTCTGTTCCCCCACTAAAGAATAATGCATATATAAGTACTCTGAGTACTTTTATATACGTCCTTTAAAAACAAACAACAAAATAAAAGCACCTACCTGGAGTAGAAGCTGCAGCTGCCTTACTTCTACATCAGTGCAATGATTCTTGTCACTGATTCTGCTTCAAGCAGTCAATGTTAAAGTGCAAATGAGACACTGAAGCATGTATAAATACACAAAGTAATTCAGCGTATGGCAGTGACGATGACATAAAGGGCAACGCATACCTTTAACATTGAGAGTATGACAATGCCTATCTTCATGATGGTTGTAAATCCACAGATTTTGAAAATGTATGTAATGCAATAGATGTTGCAGAAATATATACATAAATATATAAATAAAGTTTTATTCAGGGTATTTGGAAGCAAATGTAAGCGAAAGTGCCCAGCAGCCTGACATTTACTGTACAAGAAAGGCCATCTTCATTCCAAATGGTATTTCATCAGTTGGATATCTTATTATTGCCTACTGTGAAGCAACAAAAACATCATGTAGCTATGACGCAAAAGCCTAAAGCTTACCCTAGTTATAAAATGTATCTACAAAGACGAAATAAAGCAGCAGAAAGGAAGCTGGTACATTTATTTTATCCCAAGTAGACATTTTATAATAGACTGTAGATATGATTTTTTTGATTATACCCTTTCCCTAAATAGTTCAAACCATATATAGATTGATACCAAATGCCAACTTGAAGCAAGAATAGAGACTCAATATGTACTCATACGGAATCAGCCAGTGCTCTAAAAATAAAATGCAATGATATTGTGATAATAAAAGACAGTTGGAAAATAATGAGACTAATGTCAGCGCGTTAGAACCGGTGCTTAACTTGAAGCTAGAGCGTTATTTTATAAGCGTAGTTCTACATACAATATATACAAACAAATTTGAAAAAGGAAAACAGTATATAAGTACAACAGAACAAAGAATCAGGACAGATCAATTAGATGTATACAGTCTTTTAAATTCAGTTTGAAAATGTCTCTCAGTTTCATCCTGTCACTCTGCATGGCTGATATTACTTAGCATAACACTACTGTACCACAATTCAGTGATTCACACATGTCATTAAATATAACTCAATCTTTTAGACTGAATAGACTAGTCTATATATAATTCAGAAATGTTCTATATAGTCAAAATAATGTTCCAGCTAATGAAACAATTGGAGCAAAGTGAACAAAGTAAAAGTAAAACATAACTGCTTAGGCCCAGATCCTCCAGAAGGACCAATCCAACACCTTCAAACACCTACCCACCCTAAATAAAGACATGAATCACTGGTGTGGGTAAGGGCATTGGTCACAGCTTTATTACAATTCCCCCTAATAACATAACAGTCACATAACCGATAACAACCTGCCAGCTGCTAGGCCAAAGCCCATAAGGCGGTTCCAAACCACATGATACCAAGAGTTCTGGCACAGCAGGTACCGTCAGCCGCCCGCTGGACCCACCTCCCCAAGCCCAACCAAACACATCCATGATTAAATATCACAATACATTTAAAGGGGAGGGAGGGAAATGCCTGTCCTTAGGCTTAAATTACCCATTTAAGGTGGCTGATGCAATCATTTTGGGCCACTACTTTATGTATCCACAAGGGAACCAAGATAAACAAAAACTGAAGACACCATCTGAATCATGGAGGGATCAATTCTATTATCCCTTTAATCACTTTGTAATATATGCATTAATTCTCTGTAAATGCTGTTTGCACCAGATTTGGCTGCTTTATTATTGTTATTATTTAGCTGGACTTGCCTCCCAAACATCCCCTGATTTAAAAAAAAAATATTATTAGGCTTGCCTATTCAGTATTAAAATGTTGTATTATGTTTATTTATTAAAAGCAAAACGGCCCTTCATATTTAAAGGTATGGCATAAACATTTAGCAAACACTTGGCTAAAGCCACTCCAAGGAGACAGCTAAAACTCCTGCCAAAATCGATAGATGAAACAAGATCTACTCTACCTTCATCTCTATGATCAAGAGATCTGTAAGAAAATATTATTAATTGTAGCACAAGGTTACAGGGATGACCGAGTCAAAGACTTAACTTCCATTTCCCACAGAGCTTACAAATCTAGATGTGCTGTCAATTACCAGTGTGACAGTATTTATGTTACGCTGTGACCTGGTATCCCAGTGTGCTTTCTAAACAGCATTCCTGCTATGATCAATTATTGTAGAAGCCAGAGGATAGATTGTATCAGCGGGCATCCCAAACGTGCCAGATCCCCAGTAAAGCAGAATATTCAAAGTAAGTTCAATGAAAAGGAACATCAAACTCATCATTTAGCATAAGAGAAGAGTCAAAGCATGCATCGGTATTCATGCCTTATAAACCGTTTTGGGACTTAACAATGAGAGCAATAAGTGGACCAAACAGGAGACAGCAGACACAAAGTTTCACTATGTTAATGTATAGCCTGCATGAGAAATATTCAGGCAGCTCTCAATTGTATTTCTTGATTATGAAAGTGAGTATAAACTCCAGGAAAAAATGCATATGTTTTGGTGCTTAAAGGTTTAATCTATAAGGTATTGACTATAGAGTAATTATTTATGTACAGCGATGCTTGATGAGAACATAATAAAGCTGTTACAGTGACATAATATATCTGCAGTTGGACACGATGCCTTTTCAAGTACTCTTGTACTGTTTAAAGAAATCAAGTGTACTTTCATGTTGTTCCATAGTTACTGAGGTTGGAAAGGACTTAAAGCTATTGAACCTGCAGAGTTCAAATGCAAACATATTTTTATTGTAGTACTACAGTAGCTTACAAATCCTTATTTAACAAGCACAATCAGAACTTTTGTAAAATTACACTAACCTCCTTTCCTATGACTAATGCACTTCTAACAAGACTGCACTTCTTACACCTCCCCATCATTATAAATAAACTGCGTATGAAAGATACAAAACATACTAAGTGTATCTGTTAGTGATATATAAATAAAAACATACATGTATACATCTGATAAATTTGTGTTCCCAATTTATTAGAATACTAGTGCTGTTGTAGAACATAAACCGAGAAGCTTTACAGCATACCAGCTTTATTGATTTCGCTAAATGCTAATTGTGTTGGAATAAATGGTATTATCTGCTAATATCAGAACTAAACTAGAACCTAGGTAAGCATGGCAAAAAAATCTTAATTAAAAATCTGATTGACACAGTTTTTTGAGCTAATCAGACATAAATGCGCCCAGTGTAATAATTTTAAGTTTAACACACGTGACAAGCTTTCGTTACTTCCATTCTTATTTTTTAACGTATGTTTTTTTAGGGCAGACAAGTGTCCATTTTGATACAAAACTAGGCCTATGGCCGGAAATGTTTATCATAGTTCTTTTGTTCCGCATCTGATTCAATATTGTTGGTGATATTTTGGAAAGTTTGCACTTTCCAGATTTTTTCTTTTACTACATAGGTCTGTATTTATAACTGTTATTGGAGAAAATAAGACATTACTGGCTGCATAGAATAGGAGGGTGATATTATTGTCTATATATGGAAGGATCATTAGTTGTTTAAAAGGTAGGCGTTGACGGGAAAAATTGACAATATGGCCTGAGTAGAAGCATTGGGATTAAAAGGAACGCAATGACAGAGCGTCTAGTGTAGCACTGATATGGTCAGACGTAGGGCAGCTCAAAACCTAAATACATCACTGTATATGCTCAGAAAAATGTACCACAAATCACATGATTTTGAGATATGAAAATATGCGCAGTTTCCAGTTACCATTCATTCTACAATATAATCTATGTCAAAAAACAAATTAGCATTTTCATTTCCTGGCAGATTTCCAATGTGTTATAAAAATTCTCACAGAGATTACTATTTCAGCATTTCTTCTATCTAGGAAAATGCTTGACACGGTGATTATGTCTACAAAATTAGAAAAAAACACCAAAAACAAATGCAGAGCTTTACATGTCTTTCCCTTGCTTTGACACCGACATTAAATATAAGATAGTCAGGAATAAATGGAGGCTATAGTGCTGAATATTTCAGGAATTTATAGCACTGTCAGGGTAGCCACCTGTAGCTTGACTTTATTCTATAGAACATTGCAATACATTATTCACAATTTTTTCTTCTAGAAGTACTCTCTCTTTTTAAATAATACATACTTGCTGGAAGGCCACATGTGGACATGTATTTTCTATATTTTGTATCCCTAGCACAATATGTTTTGTGCTACTCTATGCTGAAAACATTAAATACATACAGTCACACTGAAATTAATTTAAAGTACCGTATTTGCTCGATTATAAGACGAGGTTTTTTCCAGAACAAATGCTCTGAAAAATACCCCTCGTCTTATAATCAGGGTCGTCTTATAATCAGATCTCAAATAGGTCTGATTATGAGACTAAGATCCAGATCCCCCGCAGCGATGCAGGGGACCTGGACCCTCCTGTGTTATGCCCCCCCCAACTTACCGGTGCTTCTGAGTCCCCGGTGCTTAGTCCGGTCTGCGTGTAGAGCTCTAGCTCTACACGCTTCCCGGACTAAGCACTGGGGACCCAGATGCAGGGGACCTGGATCCTCCTGTGTTATGCCCCCCCAACCTACCGGTGCTTCTGAGTCCCCGGTGCTTAGTCCGGGCTGCGTGTAGATCTCTACGCGATACAATCGCGTAGAGCTCTACACCATACAATCGCGTAGAGCTCTACATGATACAATCGCGTAGAGCTCTACACGCTGCCCGGACTAAGCACTGGGGACTCAGAAGCACCGGTAAGTTGGAGGGGGGGGCATAACACAGGAGGATGCAGGGGACCTGAATCCTCCTGTGTTATGCCCCCCCTCCAACTTACCGGTGCTTCTGAGTCCCCGGTGCTTAGTCCGGGCAGCGTGTAGAGCTCTACGCGATTCGCGTGGAGCTCTACATGCTGCCCGGACTAAGCACCGGGGGCTCAGATGCAGGGGACCTGGATCCTCCTGTGTTATGCGCCCCCCCACCTCCGAAGCACCGGTAAGTTTGGAGGAGGGAGGGGGAGTGTTAAATGGGGGGTGTAAGGCATTTCTGGAGGCAGAGTGCTCTGTGAAATGCCTTTTAACCCCTTTAATGCCACTCTGCCTCCTGAAATGCCTTTTACCTCCCTATATGCCACTCTGCCCCATAATATGCCTTTTAACCCCCTAAATGCCAGAGTGGCATATAGGAGAATAAGGCATTTCTGGAGGCAGAGTGGCACATAGGGGGTCAAAAGGCATATCATGGGGCACAGTGGCATATAGAGGGTTAAAAGGCGTATCATGGGGCACAGTGGCATTTAGAGGGTTAAAAGGCATATCATGGGGCACAGTGGCATATATGGGGTATAAGGCATTTCTGGGGCAGAGTGGCAAGCCTGGGGGCAGATGTGCATAACTGGGGGGGCAGGTTGAAAAAAAAAATAAGGAAATAAAAACAAAATATTTTTCTCAATCATAGCTTTTATTAACAAACAATTGTTCACATAGTTTACATGAACTAACATTTACTGGTAAAACTTTTTTCCTACAGGGTCGTCTTATATTCAGGCTTTTTCTTTTTTTCATAAGTTAATATTCAGATTTTGGGGGGTCGTCTTATAATCAGGGTCGTCTTATAATCGAGCAAATACGGTAATAAACATATACTGCACAAAAGATACATATGTGCTCACAGATTAAGGTAAATCTTATTTTGGTTTCTAATTGAAGTTAGAAATATAGATAAAAGACTGTGTTTGCCACTAGACATATGCTTAGAATACCCTGTTTTATGGGTACTCCAAGAGGGAATATCCTCACACATTCCCATATACATTTTTACATACAGGAGAGGTAGGATTCTGCATACACCCAAGTGCTAGAAAGCATTGTGTGCATCAAGAATATAAAACATAAGGTAAAAATGCCTTTTTGACATATATATTTAAATGATCTTGTTAACACGTGCATAACTAAAACTGGCTAGTGTTATTACTTATGCAAATAATGTATAGGGTAAGCTCTTAGCTACAACAGATATCTACGGTATAGTTATGGACCACTCATATAGAAATGCCACATTACACACAGGAGGGAAAATCCTTGAATTAATCACCTCTCCCTAGTTTTGACCATGTCTTATATGCCACACAATGGCAGAAAAATGTGTCTTTTACTTCTATATTTTCTTAACAAGGGCAGTTGAAGCTCTGGGACTAGAGGGGAAGGCATGAGAGAGGAAAACTATTTATTTACCATGATTTGTATTTATGAAATTTTTTAACAAACTTTGTTTTTTTTTACAATTAAGAATATAAAATAATTGTTAATAAATGATGGTTGCTTTTTTTAACATTGGGCAGTTTTTAGCAAGAAATATGATTTATTTTGTATGCATTTTAAAAAGGGGCATATATGAATGATATACTTATATATCTTTGCATTCTGTACACAGGCTCAATTGTAACATTTCTACCTTCAGAAAATAATATCTGATAATTCTGTGTGGATTTTTGCATGATTTTTATTTGGAGAACTGACACAGAAAGGAAATTATGGAAATTCACAGCCATAATGTGATCAAAATCATCAAACATATTTTCTAGCGAATAGAAAATGTGAATAAAATGCAACGCATTAGAATGTTCTTTGACAGTGGATGTAATGAGTTATAACCAGATTCCAGATTATCCCCAATGCCAGTCCTGGGAGCTACATAAAAAATATAATTTTCTGTTGTGAAATATGTGTGATCTGCCATCTTGAAAACTATTAAGCAAATCTTACTTATATGAACCTGTTAAGAGGTTAAGTTAATAATGCCCCTTTACTTACCTGCCAGTTCTTGCTACCTCCTGTGCACCCTCTACCTGTGTTTTTTTTTTAAAGAAATTAACCTGTATATGTAGCATAGAAACATAGAATTTGACAGCAAATTACTATTCGGCCCATCTAGTCTGCCGATGTTTCCTAATGTAGGTTTCCATATTTTTAATCAAGATACATGATCAAATGCATCAGGAAACTATGACTGATGATAATAAGAATAGTAATAATAGCCAATCGTTTGCTAAATATATTCACTTATTTAAAAAATCATTATATATTATTGTTTATAAAAGCATGCATATAAGCTTTATATAAAAATAACTATACTTTGAAGATAATAATGAAAATACATTTTGTTGAATATTAAGAGGAGTATTTTCATATAAAGCAACAAGACTAAATTAATTATGACCTCCATGAATTACAATATAGATTTGTGAACATAAAGCCATGTGGGGATTATGCTAATGTATGTTTCATGTTTCTACTAAATCTGTATAGATTTAATACAGGTCTTTTTTTATTTGTTTTTTGCAGTTAAGAAGAATGTCTTTAAAATGCAAATTAATCTTTAATAGTAGAAATTCTATATAGTTGGATTTATTGTATTATTTTACTCGATGTGAGCTATCACAGACTTAGTCAGGTATACAGAAGTTACCATACAACTTTCTAATACAGTATTTTTACGATATACAGTAGTTGCACAGTGTTAGATAAAAAGTTAAAGGCCTTTAGAGGCACAAGCCTTAAAAACATTGAACGTGACATGGGTTGGTGCCCTTAGTTACCACTGAAATTCTTGCTGGGACGTCATTTTTTTACAGGGGGCAAAAAGGAAATAATGTCCTGATTCAGACCCAATTAAGACTGCACACACTAGCCTGTACATGGCAAATACGGTGGGTAGTAGTAGTACTAGTTTTAGTGCCCGGAAGAAAATTGTGACACAAATGAGTTAATAGTGTAAGGAATGTTGGTGTAAGAGTTAATTGCTAAATAAATGGTCAATACATAGACATGTTTTTCAGCTAGGGAAAAAACAGAAACCTTGTCTTAATATGATATGTCAAGATAACATATTCTTGCACTTGGTGGGAAGGTAAGTTTCTATATAAGAGATAAATTAAGCACTTCGATGGAAGTAATGACAATTTTCTAGATAAGGGTTAACACACATGCATTGGTAAACAACTTCTCATATACTGTCATATATTACTAAAGATGTAAAAGTGGTCACCTTCCAGGTATGCTGAGAGATCATGCTTGGCACTTAGCCAGGGGGGCAGTTAGAGCTGAGTAGCCCCCAGCCCATTGCCCCACCTTGTTACATGACCTCACTGTGCTCCTGCCTCGGAGAGCCGGCATGTTTGTTTAATTTTGGACCTGCCTAGGGGACAATTGTCAGGCCAGCTTTCCCTGAAACCACAGAAGCCTTCACCTGGTTTGTTTAGGCCTAAATGCACTATGGTGAGAGATGCCTTTGCAGCGTCTGTGCTTTTCTTGACCTTAGTATTGTCAACTTCGGCCCCATTCCCCAAATAAGACACATAGACAACGTATGTAATTAAAATTGCTTTATTATTCAATTTTGGATAAATTTGGCCACGGTCAAAATTCCAGTATTATCCCCAACCGTGACACTCATTATCATATTTCTTAAACGTTATAAATCATATTATATAATCAACCACAAATTTTGGCTACAAGCCAACAATATAACACCGTAGATCTATAGGGCTGGTAAGGGCGTAAACCACGTCACCTGTAGAGGCTGCCGGCCTCCAAAGCCCAGCAACCACACGTCACCCAACGTATCACCTGAGCAAGGAGCCCAGGGAGTGTTCTGCACTTCCGCCCTGAGGCATGTGCACCACGAGTACAACCATACCTTAGATAGTTGTCTCAAGCACCGAACCAGCCAACCACATATTAACAATGACCAAAATATAAACACCAATCGCCACACAAGGCGATGTACCATAAAGAAAAAAGAGGGAAGGGAGGGTGGGAATTTCGCCTACTTAAAAACCTACAAGCTCATCTGTGAGTAGGTTCCCGAATTTATTTAGTTGATGACACCCAGTGCCCTCCCCTTCTTCCTGTTCCTGAACATTCAGAGTGTTGGGGCAAAAGTTCACACAGGGGCCAAGTGGTCACAGAGGATGTATGTATCTAACAAACATTTTAACCCCTTGTTAGGTCATGGGGTGCTCCTTGTTCCTTCCCCGGTCATGGTGCTCCTACACCTATTTCTTGCTCCGGGGCTGGTCTGAAAGTGCTCCAATTTCTGCAATATGAAAAACAAAATTTAATTCAGGTTTTTAAGGTTTTGGTCAATTGCAATGTCCATGGTGTCAAATGGGCCACTCATAAAAATGAATAGATAGCAGGACTTCCTTGGTAAAAGTTGCAGCTCATACCAAAGAGTGGATTGAGTCAGAATTATGCCCCTTCCCTCTGCCTCTGTGGTATCCCTAAAATCATAGGAAATTTTGCACAGTGTGAAAAAACTATTAAAATGCTTTAAAGTGATATTTGTGCATGAGAACAACATTATAGAATGTTATCTGTCTACCCTAATTATTAAATCATAGTTCCAGAACTCTAATGACAACATGCACTTTGACCTTTTGATCAATTACATTATTAAAACAATTTACTAATAAGCTGTGCATTGTTACATATTTTTTATTACAGCATTTTTTATTACAGCATTATTTTTTATGGGCTGTTTAAATTAAATCACTACAGTCTCTACTTTATGATGGATCGAAGATGAACTAATAGCTTGCTACAAATGAATACTATTCATTAGACTTGTGCATTCGTCTTCGGGCGAACATGAAAACGAACACGTTCCAAAGACACGCCGATGAGAAGACGGCGGCGGTAAAATGTAGGCGAAGACGAAGACACACACCACGAAGATCTTCGTGATCGTCTTCGTCTACCATTCTCCCCCCCCCTTCTAACTTACCTTGTCTTCGCGGCATCGCGGCAGTTCCCGGAAGTGGAAATCCGCAGGTTCGCCGTCACGGGTTACAGGGCAGTGCGAATGAGCCTATTGGTCGCCTACAGGGACCTCCTCTGGCATCAACCAATTGGTTGATGCCAGAGGAAGACCCTGCAGATGACCAATAGGCTCACTCGCACGGTCTTTGTAAGTTAACCCCTGACAGCCAACCTATGGATTTCCAGTGGCATCTGCAGGGTAAGTTGCAGCATTGGGGTTTTAAGTCTACTTTCAACGATCGCCTCCTAAACTTAAAAGGTGTCGCTGGAATGCCTTGATCAGGAGGCATCCAGCGACACCAAACACTTACCTTGGGATGGACTGTGACCGCTCCGGAGAGCGGTCACAGCCGCAGCTGCAGGTGATCTTCGCCATCAGCAAGATGGCGGCGGCCCGGGAAAAAAAACAATAAAGACGAAAAAGTGCGCTAGATGGTCTCCAGACCCTCTAGAGAACTCTGGCTCCACTTGCAGGTTGAATACAGGTACTGCATTCAACCATGCAAGTCAATGGAGCTCAGCTTTCTAATCACAGTGTGATTAGTAAAAATAAATTAAAAATAAAATAAAATTAATAATAATTAGAAAAAAAATAGTAAAAAAACAGTAAAATGTAAAAATAATTTCCCACTGATGTCACTATCAGGGGAACCTTCAAGTTGAAAAAAGTAAAATGTGTGTGACAAAACAAATGCAAAAAAATGACAACCACAAAGTTTGACAAAGACTGGTGGTAGATATGGTGCATGGAAAGAGTTAAAATACTAGCATTTGAAATACCCTGGGGTGTCTAGTTTTCAAAAATATATGGCTTTATTGGGCACACTGAAATGGCCCGGCTCAAAGATGTACCAAATAGGGCATGGGCAGTGGATCCCCAAATGCCAAAGTTCAACATTGAAAAATGCGCATGCCCCAAATGTGGCCCTTTTGCCCCCAAACAGCCAGGCAAAATCATTCATGTGAGGTATGGCTGTACTCAGGAGATGTTTCTTAACACATATTGGGGTGTTTTATGACATATACCAGAACCTGTTTATTCATACCTGAAGTAAAATGTGTGTGAAAAAACAAATGCAAAAAAATTACTACCATAAAGTTTGACAAAGGCTGATGGTAGAATAAGTGCTTGGAAAGGGTTAAAATACTAGCATTTGGAATACCCTGGGATGTCTAGTTTTCAAAAATATATGACTTGACAATTGCATTGGCCGGCTTCAAAGATACCCGAAATGGCACATGGGGGAAGAATTACCAGATTTGGAAAAAATGGCTTTGAAATAGCAAAACGCTACCTGTACTTTTTGCCCCATAATGTGTAGAAAAAAGCAAAAAAACATAAAAACATTGGGTATTTCTATACTCAGGACAAATAGTAGAATCTATTTAGCAGGTTTTTTCATTACCTTTTATACATGAGTAAAAGATTTTTCAACTAAAAGTTAGAAACAGTCATTTTTTTCTAAATGTTTCACCATATTTTATACTTTTTTTAATAGTAAATAATATGATACAATCAAAACAAAGCCCTTCTTGTCCTGAAAAAAACAATATCTAATGTGTGTGGGTTCAGTAAACGGGAAAGAAGAAAATTACAGCTAAACACGAGCAGCGCAGAAATGTTAAAACGGCCATTGTCACGAAGGGTACAAAAAGTAAAATCAGCCTTTGTCACGAAGGGGATATAGCATTGTCCTCCAAAACAAATATACATCCCTGTAGCTTAGGTGTAAAGTGCACAAGTTGCTGATACATTAAAATACATCAAATCTCCAGTTACAGAATTGACATGGTTTTTGGATTAGTTTATATATTTGAGACCCTGCGGCAGTTTCTGCATTTCTACTTTTAGTGCATTTAGATTCAATCAGCTTCAATGTTTCTGGAAAAATGCTGAGCCCCTGAAGACCTTAATATAAGATATATGTACTCACAAAATTATACTTCTGTGAAAGTGTGAGGCATAGTGATGTGTGTTTTACAATATAAATGCTAAAATACCATATTAAATTCTTATTGGCCATTAGGGTAACCTAAGGTTTATTTGTTGCTTTATCTTAAAATCAATAGACTGATACTCATTTTAATGGCTTGTTTCTGAAATAATTTGTGTTAAGTATTAATGTTCTTAAGAAGTGCCATATGCATAATTATTACTATAATGAGAAAATAAAAGGGAATGTTTACTTTTCCTGAATAATTTATATTGATGCTCAAACCTTATAGTTTTCTGTAGGAATACTGTCTCCCATCCATGCTATGTAAAAATGCACTAAGCCCACCATTACATACTATTTATGTCCCGGCATAAGAAGTGTTAGATATGCTCACCAAAGAGAACCTCGTAGCCTAGCTTTGTAGTACATTTTTTAGGGGATATTTTGTAAAAATGACCTTAGACATTTTGGAACATTTGGATGACTGTGGAAGGTGGTGCAGTGTTAAAAGGAGAAGTTTAAGCCAGAAATTGGTCAGATCAAGAACCACCTTCAATGCTTCAATGCTTTTAAGGCAATACAATGCTGTTGAATATAATATATATATTGTAATATATATAATCTGTTGAATACATGTGGCTGCACTTCTACATTTGGATGGCTAGCATGCAGCCGCTTGTATCCATCAGGCAGCCCAAGTCAGGACAGCATTTTTTGCCCGCTTCGGCCCTGGTTTATGCACATAGCTTTTTTCTCCTCTAGCTACGAAACGAACAATGTATTTCCACAACCGCACCCAAGCTATCATTAATATATAATTATTTGAGTTTTGCTTAGCATTTTCATTAAAGGTAAAAATAATTAACTAATATAAGCTGAGGTAGCACTTCCTTCCAGACATGGAGAAAATCTTTTCTTACATGAACTTTATGGTCCAGTGCTATAAGGACTGAGAGGCACAGCTACATCCCTTTTAAGATTGATAACAGTGGTAACAGAATGAAAAGTCAAGGCCTCAATTATTTACCATTTTTGTGATCCCCCATTTCTTGTTATTAGTTTGGAAAATAAACTAGAAAAAAGGTCTACTTTTTCAGGATCTATCCTATCCTGTTTGGGTGATTTTCTGTTACACAGGGGCTGTGGGAATGTGAAATGGATTCAGTCCCTTGTTTACTAGTCTCCTACTTGCGGAACATTTTGGTGTTTCAGTTAATATAGGACATAACTGTGTACTGGTTGTAGTTTTTTTATTTCAAGGTTTAAGTAGGTTATTGTATTTTTATGCCAGTGGTGTCAGGTAGAATTCATCAGTTTTTTGCAGTTTATAAAGTAGATGCTCATATTGAATTAAGGTCTCTTCAAAATCCGCAGTGATGCTGTTTAGTGCATTTAGTATAAATGTTCATTAAAGCCAAGTATATATTTATTTAACGATTATATTAGAGCACCAGTCAGAAACTGTCAGGGGAACTGGTTGCCAGTTACATTAAGATTTAGTAGGAATACTGTTGTTCAGACACAATAGGCATGGAAGCATACAGTATCTTGTCTGGACTTTAGGCCTAAGCAGTCAGCGGTCTCACCATGGTTCACGGGAGTCCCCTAGAAATTACCTCGTAACCCTCACATATTCATGTTTGGTGTCTTATGGATCTGCTTGGTATGGATTTTGGATTATATTTAATCAATTAGAGCTTCTTTTAAACTTAAGTTAAATATCATTTAACTGTTTCTGGGCCGTTTAAAACGACTTCCTATTATTTGCACCCAGGCTTGGTAAGTCTAATGTTTTTATGCTGGAGATGAGGCCATACACTTACATATTTGTCCCACAAAATCGTGGTATTTTGGTATTTTGATTGTTGATTAGTGCTACCTGATTGGCTTATACAGGCATTGATAGTGTCAAGAAAGTCACAATGCTGCAGTGATAAGTGCTGCATGGTTAATATCATCCTGGGATTTGGTGTTGGCCTTGGTTTGAGGTTTGGCTTATGCTGCTTTTTGAGACCTTATAGCCTACTTTACTTCGCAAGTTTAATTGATGTTTAGATTCAACAGGGCTGGCAGTAATCATGCCTGGGTGTGAACCCAATTATCAATCAAATTTGGTAAATTTGTTGATTTAGTTACTAAGGAAATAACATTTTTAACAAAGGAGCAGGTAGGGTTACATAGCCTTTTGTGTTTTCTGTGGTTATTTTTGTCCAATATTAAAATTAGTTTGATGATCTGAAACATTTAACTGTATCAAATATGCAAAAATAGGAAGAAATTGAGGGACAAATGCTTTTTCACAGCAATGTACACTGTTTCTTTTGCTTTGTTTCCTCTTACCTTATAATTCTCCCATGTTGACTGTAAAGTTCTGTGACTTAAAAGATCCATTTTTTATCTGATGCAAACAAGGCCAATTTACTTAATTAGTTTTATTGTCCATCTTTCAACCCTTTCCAGTTCCCTGATGCCTTTTTTATGAACTGGTGCCCAAGATTATACTGCATACTCAAGATGTCTTACCAATGGTCTATAAAGAGGCAATATTACAGTTGCATTGTATAAACTACATTCCCTTTTCAATATAGCATAATAACTTAGTTGCTCTGGCAGTAATTACCTGAGATTGCACACTGACAAAAAGTCTATTATCGACAAGTACTTTGAGATCCTTAACCATAGTGGATTTCCCAATAAGAATCCACTTAATTTTTAATTTACACGTGTGTTGTCCCTTAAAAGGATTTATATTTTTCTATGATCCAATGCATCAGCTTTTTTACCACCCAGTCTCTCAAATGGGAAATGACATCCGTATTTTATGTATTTGCCTTACATGGTTTTGTATCATTCACATGAAGCTATTGATTTAAGTGCCCTATTCCAGATCATTGAATGGGACCAAGACACAGAACTGTAGCTAGCTCCTTTGGTGCCTGCAGCAAGAAAATAGGCCCTCCCCAGGTTCACAAAAATATAAATATAAAAAATATCAAAATGAATTCTCAGTTACTGACCTGAGCACCTAAAGTACTTAGGTAGTGAATCCCATCTGGTCCAGGTTCTTTCTTAACCTTCAGTGTAATTCATTGACTCCTGGGTCAGCCATGTAAATGATGATGAAAAATTTACAGACTTGTTTAATAGTGAGATCGATGCCATGGGTTCCTCCCTGGAATATACAGTAGAAATTAAAGAAAAAAGTAAAATAATTACTACTGCTGTTATGTGTGAAACATAACCAGCATAAACGTCCCTGTTTTGGGGATCCAACATTTTCTGCTTTCATTCTTTTGCCATTGATATATTCTGAATAAATGAATATGTTCTACTTTTTTTTGCCATACTTTTCTCCACTTTAGGTAGCCTGATTGCCTTTTTACAACTTTCTATATATCTCTGAAAGGAAGCCTGTGTTCTTTCTGACTTAAAAGCTTCAAAATACAGCATTTTGTTTTTTACTACATTATTTCACTTAAAAACTGTAAAGCACAGCTTTATATTTTTGCTATATTACTAGGTGTTGCGTGACACAAAAGATGGCATATGGTTGTCATGGCAACAAAGCAAAAAGTATCTTAAAAGCTTCTGTGTTGTTCTTCTGTTATTAAACCTTTAGAGGTAATAATAAAATGACAGGATCTGGTAATGTTTATTTGCTTAACATGTTGTAATGGTCAACTAATGGTTCTCTAAACCTGCAAGAGATACAACAAATAAGGCATAAAACAATGTGTAGTCATAGTGATACTACAGAAATACATTAGGTAAAACTTTATAAATGTAATGTCTTGCTTCGTTACATTTTGAGACCGTTAAACTAATTTCCATGTACTGTAAGATCTGTAAGAAAGGAGATATATTCCATTTTTTGTTTATTTTAAAATTTAAATCATAAACTTATAAAATAATTGGATGGTGAGAAAAAGTTAATTTTTCTAGATCTAATTAATCATTGCATGATTCTATCAATCCTTTATTATTTACTTTAGTATAACTGCAAATTTTAAATGTATCTTTTTATTGTATCACGCATACGAAATTGCAATTTGATTTCTAACCTTAATAGGCTTAAACTATTTGTTTATGATCTAGACAATATAATTATTGATTAAACCTATTTGTGTATGTACTGTTTTATGAGGCTTTTAGGAGACTAGTCAATTGGAATACAATCGGAATCTATTGTTTATTAGCTCACGTTGACCATCATTTTACCCTAGTTTATTTATACGCCTCAAAGTTGTCCTTGGTTTTTTCACTTGACTGCACGCAAGGTCAGGGTAAATGAGAGAAATAAAAGAGATAAGCACTGACAGAAAGTTTAAACAGAGGCAAATAATATATACATAATCTGCTTGCAATGATAACGGAAATGTCAAGGAAAAGGGACTTATCTTCTACGTGAGGAATCTTTGCTGTACTTGGTGTCTGTAATTTCAACCAGCTTAATGGGTCAATACCGCTATAAAGACACAAATTGAAAATAAAGAAAACATGAAATTATTTAAATGAAAAATTATTAATATATAATCTGATTCTGATTATTTAAATGTAATAAAAATTATTTGAATTGGTGATCTATCAATATACACAGATAATTGCACTCAAAGCAAAATATTACCTAAGTACCTTCTGCCTCACAATGTAAATAGAAAATAATAGAAAAATAAGTGTTCAAGGCTCTTAAATCCATTTAAAAAAATTATGTATCAATTAACATTCCAGTCCAGCCTTTATCAAGATAAATAGTGCATCCTTTTCTATGTGTATCTGCACTATATGACCAAAAGCATGTGGAAACTTCTCCTGATTATTGAGTTTAGGAGGTTCACGCACACCCATGCCAACAGGTATATACAATCAAGCACATATGCAGCACATATAGCACAATAGACAAACATTGGCAGTAGAGTGGGTTACACTGAAGAGCTCACTGACTTTAAATGTGGCACTGTTATAAGATGCCACCTTTGCCACAAGTCAGTTCATGAAATCTCTGCCCTGCTATTTCTGCCCCACTCCACTCTAAGTGATATTATCGTGAAATGAAAGCATCTAGAAGTAATACCAGCTCTGCCACAAAGCCATAGACCACTCACACTCACCTACCAGAATACACAGTGCCTACTGTAATGTTTGGTGGAAAAGGAATGATGATCTGGGGCTGTTTTTCAGAGTTTGAGCCTTAGTTCCAGTATACTACAGCATACAGAAGAGTAGAGGCTATCATAACCGCATAATAATAATGCCTGTGGTTTAGAAATGGGATGTCCAACAAGCTTGTATAGGTGTAAACTATGTAAACTCATGAAAAAGAAATAAAAATGGGGATATACTGTGTGTATATATATATATATATATCCAAAGAATTAAAGAATTATATTTTCCAATTTTCTAGCCAAATATAGTTGTGCTATTTTGTCCATATGTTTATTTTAGTTTTCGTATTTTATTACGTATTTTAGTTTTCCTATTTCCATATTTACAGCATGCAACTTTAAATACACATTATCCTGTACAGCACATTGCAATGTACATTTTTTAGCAGGAGAAAGTGACATGGGTTTCTAATTATCTTATCAATGTTGCAAACCTCTATTAGTGTAAGTAGCTATTTTTTAGCACATAGTCAATTATGTAGGAAACAAATTATTTCTGCATACAAAGTAGCCATTGGCTCCATCACAGAAGTTCTTTGTGCTTTAATTTACATGACTAGTAATAAAGTGGTAATTTCCATTAAATCCTCTATGGAGTAAAAGTCTATATTTCCATTTTTACATGAAAACGTTTTATGTTAAGTTTTCTGCTTCTAACCTCTTAGGACTTGTGAATAAATACATAGATTTTGACATCAAATAAGGACCAATCAGTACATATCGTCTTCCCATTTTTTCCTGCTTTGAAGACTTAAACCTTAATCAGTTTCATGTGAGATTCAGGACAGCCATAAGTCTATCCCATAAGGGTTTAAATTCCCTTGCTATGTTAAAATAGAAATAAGAAAAAAAATAAAAAATTGGCCCATCTAATCTACCCTTTACGCCACTGCAGCTAATCATGCTTTGTGTTCCTGCAGCGCCAGTGCAATTTGAGTTTAGGCATTCAGACAATATTGGCCCTCAAACTGAACACTTTAGCCATCATTGCTGAGCCAGTGGTGTCTTACTGACAAGACCCCAGGCTGTCGTTATCTTGATCTGTTTTGTGAATGTGGAGAATGTTGCAAAATAGCTAGAAAATAATTTTACATCCTAATAGTCACTTGGGGCATTTTGTAAGGCCTAATTTTATGTTCTAACAATGATAATGAGTTAAATAAAATCCTGTATACCTGAAAGATGGTGTTTTGGAGCAATCTCTATTTTTTCAAGCTCAAAGTTAAAACATACTATGTGTACTAAGCAGCAAGTATTCTGGGGCAAATTTGGTTACCAAAAAACCTCAGTGCTTTTTTTTTTTTTTTTTTCCTTGTTTTTTTTTTTTTTTTTTTTTTTTTTCTTTTCTTCTTCTTATATATTCTCCCCCGTATAGGGGAGGTACACATAATTTTCATTACTTTACACTTGCAACACAAGATCGGGAAATTTGAACACGAATTTGCACTACATACACTTTTAACACATGTTTAATTTTAAATGTATTTACTCACCGTGGCCCTTTTTTTTTTATTTTTTTTTATTTTTTATATACTCTCCCACACAGGGGAGTGACACACAACTTCTACAAATTTACACTTGCACTTTCTTGTAATTTTATATCACATAAATCGTGAAATTTGAACACGATCTCGTATTACAATACACATATTTTTAAACACATGTTTAATTTCAAGGTATTTACCGATCATGGCACTTATCTCTTCTCCTTATTAAGCCTTCTTAATTGATTTTTACAATCTATACACTTCACAATTTAGATTTTTACCTCACTTTTTTGCAGAACAAATCTACTTTCTCTTTTTTTTTTTTTTTTTTTTTTTTTCTCCCCCTACTGCACTAGAGACAATGGGAACTGAGAGAGTCTATGTATATCTATTAAGTGCTGATTATTTCATGCGATTTTTGCTTACCTCAAATATAGCCACATCTGATGTTATGCTAAGAAAGGATGATTATATGCTATATCTTGAACCGTATTATACATGGATAATTTGAAATTGATTGCATTAACTACTTATTAAGTTTTGACCCGCTCAGATACAGCTTTTAGTTACATCCTGATAGGACAAGTGTGATTATATTTTTCCCTAAAAGCACTATAAGGTCTATGGACCTGTGTATACAGAACGTTATATTGTGGGGTGCGTTTATGATGCAATTTGATTATCAGGGGCCCAGTTTTGACTACATAGTGCGTTTCCTTTTTTTTTTTTTTTTTTTTTTTTTTTGCACTAGAGATAATAGGAATTGCGGAGATCATATGTATATTTATTAAGTCTCGGTTATCTTATTTGATCCTTTTTTTTTTTTTTTTTTTTTTTTTATTTTTTATTCCAAATACTGGCACAATGGTGGTCATGCTAAGCCGGGTCGATACGCTATATCCTGAATCTTTTTCTTATCAATATATGGTCATTTTTGACATTGATGTTATTATTTATTATTAAATTAAGTTTAGAATCTTCTAGACACAGCCTCATAGGCACATTTTGACAAGATATTTACGTTTATATTTTTTTCTTTAAAAGTGTTAATTAATTAACTATAAGGCGCATGGAGCTGTGTATATATTATGTTATATTGTATATAGTGAGGTGTGGTTATGATGCAACTTGATTACTGGCCTGGACTTGACTATATAGTGCGATTTCAGGTACTGAGTTTACTTCTTTTTATTTATTATTTTATTTGACCTTCTCTTATTCTAAATATTGGTATAACTGATGTCATGCTAAGTAGGGACGATATGCTACCCCTTTATTTTTTTATTTTTTTTTTTTATTTTTATTTTTTATTTTTTTTTGTGTTTTTTGTTTTTTTTTGTTATTAATATGTGGTCATTTTGATATTTATTGGAATTAATTATCTATTACTAAATTAAGTTTAGAAATGTCTAGACACAGGCTTCTAGGCCCATTTTGACAAGATAACCACGATTATATTTTTTTTTTTCTCAAAAGTGTTAATTAAGTAATCATAAGGTGCATGGAGCCGTGTATACATTATGCTATACTGAGGGGTGCGGTTAAGATGCAACCTGATCATTAGGTTTGCACTCGACTATACAGTGACAGTGCGATCCCCTTTTTTTTTTTTTTTTTTTTTTTTTTTTTTTCTCTTCTTTTTCTTAACTATACCTCCTCTCCCCCTCCCTCCCTACATAACTCCTGTGGTGGAAACAGGAACTTTTAGGGTTAGCAACATAATCAGTTTGCTTGAACTCTAGAGATGATGTTTGTATTTTATGACTGTTCTGTTAAGTGGATGAATGAAAGAAGGAGAGGAGAAACACTGGGGGCAATATATTACTTTCATGACCATTAGGGTCTTTACCTTAAACGTCCAGGGACTAAATTCTCCACAAAAAAGAAGTGCCTTACTTAAATCATTGCAAGATAATAATATTGATCTTGCTTTCATTCAAGAAACCCACTGGATAAAGTCGCATATCTCCTTATGGAAATTTAAAAATTACCCCCATGTTTATTCAGCTAATATGGAAGGCCAAAAGAAGAAAAGGGGAGTGGCTATAATCTTTTCTAATAAACTTAAAATAGATCTCATATATGAGGAAGCTGACCCTAATGGACGCTTCTTGATATTAATAGTTAAAATTAATGATATTAAGTTTACATTAGTTAATGTATATGCCCCAAATAGGATTTCTGTCCGTTTTTTGGATAAACTTATTACTAAAATTGACTCTCTCCAGACGGGCACTCTCCTATTTGGTGGGGATTTCAACTCTGTTCAAGATCCTAAGTTAGATCGCAGTCATCCTAAAAACTCATCTTATGGGATCCAAGATTTTTTGTTAAGAAATTCTCTGTTTGATTGCTGGCGCACTATTCACCCATTAGAGAGAGACTATACCTTTTTTTCAAATATGCACCAAACGTACTCGCGAATTGATTTTTTCTTGACAAAACCAAACTCTCTGAAAATGGTGAAAGATTCCAAGATAGGAAATATTACTTGGTCGGACCATGCACCGGTCTTTCTAGAGATTGCTAATAATCCCGATTATACAACAAGAAACAAATGGAGACTAAATGAATCCCTATTGAGAAACACATTAATTTTAGACGAATTGTCACAGGAGGCTAAGCAATTTTGCCAGGTCAACGACAACGGAGAAGTATCCGACCCTATCCTTTGGTGCGCATTCAAGGCATACATGAGGGGAGTATTGATAAAAATAGGCACTAGAGAGAGGAAACGCAGGGGCTCTACATTGACTGAATTACATATAAAATTAGCTGAGCTAGAGAGAATTAATAAAAATAACAGGGACCTTCCTATGCTCCACCAGATAAAAGCTATTAGAAAGGAAATCGTAACTAAAGAACAGGAAAAAATCAATTGGATGCTTTTACAACTTCGCCAGAAATGGTATTATTCTAGTAATAGGGTAGGAAAAATATTATCTAATAAACTTAAAGCCAAACATAAAGCTGAAACTATTAAAAAGATTATAGTTGGAAATAAGCACTTCCTTACCCCTAAAGATATATCCAATGCTTTTGCCAATTATTACAAAACTCTATATAACCTTCCCGAGTCTCCATACTCGGACTCGGAAATAACTACATTCTTACAGAAATTAAATCTTTCAAAGATCTCAGCCCCACAATTACAACTTCTAAATCAACCTATCTCATTAGTAGAAATTAAGAGATCAATAAAGGAAATGAAATTAGGAAAAGCTCCCGGCCCGGATGGATTTTCTTCCCTTTTTTATACATCGCTTCAGCAAACGATTGCCCCGCTACTATTGCGAGTATTTTCCACATTTTCGCTAACGGTGCAACCACCAGTAGAACTTCTCCAAGCGGCGATAATTCCAATACTCAAGGAAGGCAAGGACCCAAGCTCTACACTTAACTATAGACCTATCTCCTTAATTAACTTAGATATTAAGATTTACTCTAAAATATTAGCGCAGAGACTAAAACAAGTGGTACTAAACATTATTAATAAGGATCAGACAGGATTTGTGGAAGGCAGGAGTCCCATGGACAATACCCGTAAGATTTTAAACCTCTTACATAAGGCAAACTCCCTTCGAATCAAATCAGCTTTTTTGGCGCTTGACGCGGAAAAGGCGTTCGATCGGGTGAATTGGAGATACTTAGATGCCGTGCTAACAAATTATGGTTTTGAGGGAACATTTAAAAATTATGTTATGAACCTTTATACTAATCCAACTGCCAAGGTGGTCGGCCATCTATTGGACTCAGATTGGTTCCCTATAAAAAATGGAACTCGCCAAGGATGCCCATTAGCCCCGTTACTTTATATTCTTACTATAGAGCCTTTTGCGGAGTTATTGAGACAATCGCCCGACATATTTGGTATACAAATTAACTCAGAGTCATTTAAGATCTCTCTCTACGCAGATGATGTAATTCTTTCAATGACGAATTTAACTTCTTCTCTTCCCGCACTTTTTAAGGCGATAGATAAATATAGCTCAATTTCTAATTATAAAATTAACCTTGGTAAAACGCAGGTTATCACGACCTGCTTTACGCAAGATGAAAGAACTGAGCTTGGGTCCTTGTGTCCACTCGACTGGAATTCTAATGTTTTAGACTACCTTGGAATTAATATTACAAATGAGCTCCCCTTACTTATCAATTTCAACTACAAAAAACTAATTGACAAAATAAAAGCACAGCTCCTAAGGTGGAAAAATTTAGAAATTTCTTGGATGGGCCGAATTCACCTAATAAACGGATATTTAATCCCCAAAATTCTTTATTTTTTTAGAACAATCCCCTTAAGAGTTCACCCCCCTATTTTGAAGCAGATCCAGCAAACTATGGATCAATTTATTTGGCAGTATAAAAGACCAAGAATTACATATAACATCTTAACTAAAAAATCAAATAGAGGGGGAATATCTTATCCTAGTATCAATAAACTCCATGAAGCTACAATGCTGACCCATTATTTGGCTTGGGACAAAAAATCTAATAATTTCCCAAAATGGCTATATATAGAGGAATTAGACATTGGACTTGGTGAATTATACTCTCTCTTCTGGGCGGATACAAATAGATTGAAAGATATAAAAGTCTCGAATCCCATAATTCATGATACACTTAAAACACTTTCTAAACTAAAACGAACTATGGGAATAAAGAGAACTCTTATGCCCTCCACCCCTATCGAGGCTATCCGATTTTTTATCAGAGATATAGACTTGTCCAGATGGCAAGGATGCGGCATCTCCTGTATTGGCAATTTGTTAGACCAAAGCACTATTATACCCTTTCCTCAGTTATGTAATTCCTTTACCCTACCATCATCTGAACTATTTTCTTTTTTGAGGATGAAGAATCTTATTGACCAGGTAGGGATTGATAGAAACCCCGAATTAGAACATTGGTTAACAAAACATAAAAATAAGAAACAAATCTCAAGTTCATCTATACTTCTACTATCATTGCAAAAAGATGAGAAAGATCCACCGATCCTGAAGTGGGAAAATGACCTAGGTATTGAGTTTTCCTTGGACCAATGGCGTCAGGCCTTTGTCCAAACAAAAAAGTTCGTCCACTCAATAAGCCTAATAGAGATTTATATTAAGATAACTTACAGATGGTACCTGGTCCCAACTAGACTTAATAAAATCAGTACCGTACATTCAAATAGATGCTGGCGTTGCTTTTCCCATACGGGCACCTTTGTTCATATCTGGTGGGAGTGCCCGCAATTGTTAAATTTAAGAAAAAATCTCTTGCAACTACTTGGATCACTCTTTCACAGTCTGGAACAATTAGACTCACAGGTGTTCCTCTTCCACTTGGGACTTGAGAATTTTTGTTTAAATTATAGAATCTTAATCATACATGTCCTTATGGCCGCAAAGATATGTATAGCTAGGCACTGGAGACAACCAGGTTTATTTAACTGGAGATTAGTTATCAATCAAATTAACCATCAGTACCTAATGGAAAGAGGATATTACAACAAAATTAATAAACTTGTCAAATTTGACAACATCTGGCGACCCTGGAAACAACTTTGTGATATCGACTCCTAGAATGCTAGAGATCGTAATTGAGGATTAAGATCTTTATCTCTTTTTCTATATATATTTATATAACTTACTTACTTATCTATTTATCTATTTATTTATCTATTCTCTTCTTTACCATTCGCTGTACCCCTGGGCGGACAATTTATTATGACCCAACTCTCGATCAATAGCTAGCCCCCATCTGTTTCTCATCTCCTCCTAAGTATGACTGACGTATGAATGATATATGTGGTATCTGTCATTGATATTTGGCTGCTATATTTATAGCTTATGCCAAATATCCTGTAATTTATTCTTTTGTTGTTTTTTTTTTTTTTTTTTTTTTTTCCTTCCATTCGGTGGGGCCAGGAATATAGCGCCTGTTCGTTTATAAAGTCCTTAAATAAATATATAATCTATTGTAATATTAAATATAGCAACGAATGAGGATTGGACAACTTGTTTTGCTTGGAATAATTGTTTAAACGTATTTAAGATTATATATTTCTTTGTCGGCAATAAAGAACCGTTATTGCAATGCCTTACCGATGTATTCTATGTTTGTGTTAAACTGCCTGGAAAATTAAATAAATATAAAAAAATAAAAAATAAAAACCTCAGTGCTCTGCGCCTTTTGTATCTATACATTCTACATACTGCATTGTCATTGCATTGTAAGATCTAAGATCCAAATTCTATCCAAAAATAATTTTCTTATAGAGATTTGTGTCTATAAATCAGAATATCCATTAAATAAATTTGCTTCTATAATTCCTGTATGATTTATGATTTCCAAATATGTTTCTACAACCAAGTAGATTTTATTCCCTAAAATTAAAGTGAATTTAGTTTCACTTTAGTTGACCTCTACTGGTAGAGTATTATTAGGTCCCCCTATGTTTATTTGCATCTCTAAACTGTGTTTTGACATCGCATGTTTTCTTTTCAGGAGGTGTTTAGAACAAGAAATTGCTTTCATATTAAATGTATACTATTTTATTAAAAAATCATTGAAGTGTTATCGAGATGCAGATAAAAATGGCATAGTGCCTTTCACAGTTGAATTGCTTTGTTTGCCTATATAGTCTAATAGTAAATGCATTAAATCTTCACTACATTAGGAAATCGTTGGCTTGGTATTTTTTGGACAAGACTCATGCATCATGTATGTTATAGAACATTTACGTTATTAGATATCGTTCATACAGTACTCTCTTTTCCTAATTGGTCAAGGAAGGGTGACATTTATTACATTTAAATTGACTTATCAATATTATGTTTGGGGGAAAAAACAAGATTAATCATCAAAAGGAAATAACATGTTATACTAAATGTGTTTAAGTGTCTACTTCACTTTGTATGAATTTCTCTATTTAAAAATATAACATTTCCTATATACATATATCGTACTGGGCTGATTATAGGCTGCACTTTTTCCCCACACTTTAAGTCTTTAAAGTTGGGGTGCAGCCTATAATCAGGGTTTAGCACAGGGATGCGTAATTCATATTCCCTGACACCCGGGACATGCAGTTCTGGGTGCCAGGTAGGTGTTTTTTTTCCTTTTTCATTTAGTCCTGCTGCTGGCAATGTTGACGTGCTGACGTGGTTAGGTTCTAGATAGTGGCATAATTAGGGAAGAGATTGGCATATCTGGGGAGCAGAGTGACATATCTAGGGGGCAGAGTGGGATATCTGGTGGCATTATGAATTAATGGGGGGGGGTTAAAATGGCTATTGGTTTTGTAAATTTCTGTTTTTATGTAACATATTCTTTTAAAAGTAGGACTAACTGCATAACAGATACCAAAAATGTTAAAATACATGTATTCCTGTTCATTAGGCGAAATACTGTTTTACCATTCCACTGTGTATGTGTTTTAAAAAATAAAATTTTCTTTAAAATAAAACCAAACTATAAGCGTATGGCCTATAATTGGGTGTTGCATATAATTGGGCCAATATTGTGTGTGTATACTCACTGGCCACTTTATTAGGTACGCCTGTTCAATTGCTTGTTAACACAAATAGCTAATCAGCCAATCACATGGCAGCAACATTGAGTGGCAGTTGTGTGGATAAAAATGCCTTGTTGATATTAGAGGTCAGAGGAGAATGGGTAGACAGAAAGGCAACAGTAACTCAAATAACCACTCGTTACAACCAAGGTATGGAGAATACATCTCTGAATGCACAACACGTCGAACCTTGAAGCAGATGGGCTACAGCAGCAGAAGACCAGTGGCGTCTCCAGCTTTCATATTTAGAGGGGGCACATGGGGGGCCAGGGATCAAAGTAGGGGGGCCAATTATAAAACGGTACATATACACTATATATATATATATATATATATATATACACACGTTAGACTTGCATTTTTAACTACATAATATGCACTTATCTCTTTGAAGTAAAGACCGTGATTGAAATATGATTTCAAAATAACAGCTAAGTGACAGTTATTTTTCATTCTTTAATATTAGCCCCTGCTGACAATATATATAAATATAACACCCTGCTTCCGATATATATTAATATTAACCCCTGCTGTGGATATATATTAATATTAGCCCCTGCTGTGGATACATACTAATATTATACCCTGCTGCCGATATACATAAAAATTATACCCTGCTGCAAACATATATTAATATTAGCCCCTACTGCCGATATATATTATTAGTCCCTGCAGCCAATATATATAAATATTAGACCCTGCTGCCAATATGAATATAAATACTAGACCCTGCTGCCAATAAATATTAATATTAGCCCCTGCTGCCAATATATGTTAATATTAGCTCCTGCTGCCAATATATATATATATATATATATAAATATTAGCCCCTGCTTTCGATATATATTAATATTAGCTCCTGCTGCTGATATATATTAATATTAGACCCTGCTGCCGGTATATATTATTAGTCCCGGCTTCCGATATATATTAATATTAGCCCCTGCAGCCAATATATATTAATATTAGACCCTGCTGTCAATATATAAATATTAGACCCTGCTGCCAATATATAAATAAATATTAGCCCCTGCTGCCAATACATATATATATATATGTATATATATATATATATATATATATATATATATGTATTGGCATATATATATATATATATAAATATTAGACCCTGTTGCCAATATATTTTATAGTGAAAAAATTGGACCCTACCCAAGCATTTCCTTGGGCCCTGCTCAGCGCTCCCTTGCATGCAATCACTCCCTCCGCTACAACACCGAAAAAAATATATTTATCACACTGACTGCAGATCAGGGGAAGACAGTGAGAGTCAGTGCAGTCTTCCTTCCTTCTGACTGCACGGTGACATTGAGAAGTCCTCTCCCCTGTAATCATCCCCAGAGTCCCTTTGTCCCCTCATTCACTAAACCATACCGCTCTTTTACTTACACCCTGTAGTTCAGGTATAGATCAAATAAACAACACATGGAAACAGCACATGCAACTGAATTAGACAAAAAAAACCCTGTATTTGCATGTATACATAAATAATGTATGGAAACTTAGCCGATACAGATCAACACAATTTTACACACTATTTGACATCCAAACAACTATAAATCATTCTTTTTTATCACATTATTAAAATCCCAGAAATCAAAAAAGTTAAAAGGCCCAAATAAATTAAGGAGATTATACATAATGGAAACAAACATTTGCTACTGCAAAAATTTTTAGATGAAAAAGTCCAGTTTTATTCAGCGCAACAAAACAGTGATAGCATTATTCTTAACAATATTCTTGAAAACGAAATATGAAACTTCAACAAAACTTTTAGCCATTAATGCAAGACAACCATCTTAGCACTGCGTCACCAAATGAACACCTCATCACAGATAACAAAATGCGTACAGCTGCATATAACTAAGCTAAATACCACTTGGTCTCTCTTATCAGGGAAGGACTGTGAAACCAAAGGGGAATAGCGTCCTGTATAATGAAATCCAGAATTGAGTTTCACAAACTCTGAACCAACATCTACGTTTCCTTTTTAATAATATATCCAGATTGAAATAAGATTAAATAACACAATACCTTTAGTTTTCCTCTCACTGATTTCTAGGCCTAGAAAGTTTTGTCCTCTGAAGTGACCACAAAATCTGGATAAATAAAAATAAAAAAACGAAAAACTAAAAACACCCAAAAAACACGTGTAAGGTGATGGTAAAAGAATAGGAACCAAAAATTACTTCTCTAATGTATCACTGCCGCAGCCCAACCAGAACGCTCCTCTCGGCGTTCAAACACGTAACCAGCAAAATTCGGGGCGCATGTGTACATAGAAAAAAGAAATAATCTTATAGTGTAATATTGTCAAGAACAAGAAGCTATGTAAAAGGTGTGAAATGCACTCACAAACAGTGCCAGCACAACAGGCTCGTCTGAGGTATGAAGACTGTTCTTTATTCTTTAAAATCTCTAAGAGCATAAAATAAAGAAAACAACCATATGGTGCAGTATCTTCCTTAATAGTATATGCGCAAGTTAAAAAAAGCACTTACAGGATGGTTGAATTCAAGTCGCTATTCAAACTAAATGTCCATTGTAGTGGATCAGGAACATGCAGATTAAAAAACTTCTCAATGCGTTTCGCCGCTCACTGGGCTTCCTCAGGAGAAATAAATATCAATTGATGTCATCCGCTATGATAATCCGCAATCGTGGTGAGTAAAAATAGAATTCTATTTCTACTCACCACGATTGCGGATTATCATAGCGGATGACATCAATTGATATTTATTTATTTTAAAGAATAAAGAACAGTCTTCATACCTCAGACGAGCCTGTTGTGCTGGCATTGTTTGTGAGTGCATTTCACACCTTTTACATAGCTTCTTGTTCTTGACAATATTACACTATAAGATTATTTCTTTTTTCTATGTACACATGCGCCCCGAATTTTGCTGGTTAAATAAAAATTACAAAGTTCTATTTAACCCTCTACAGCAAGTAAAGTGCCAGGAAACAGATGACCAAACACATATCAGGACAGGGTCTGCCACACTGACACCCAAATACATACCCCAGGGCAGGCTCTGCTGCCACATGGACCCCCACATCAGGATGGGATAACCTACTAATATTATTAATTATATACTACTACTAGTATACAAATGCTTTCCACATTGCTTTGTTGTTTGTGTGTATTGCCCCTTGTGTATTTGTGCCCCCCCAGCCACCCTCCTTTGTGCATTTTTGCTATACACCCTTGTGTATTGATTTATTTGATGCCCCCAGCCAGCCCCCCTGCCTTGTGTATTGATTTATTTGATGCCACCAGCCAGCCCCCCTCCCTTGTGTTTTGATTTATTTGATGCCACCAGCCAGCCCCCCTCCCTTGTGTATTGATTTATTTGATGCCCCCAGCCAGCCCCCCTCCCTTGTGTATTGATTTATTTGATGCCCCAAGCCAGCCCCCCTTCCTTGTGTTTTGATTTATTTGATGCCCCCAGCCTGCCCCCCTCCCTTGTGTATTGATGCACCAACCCCTTATAATGATTATTATAATGGCCCCCATACAAATGTGTATTAACCCCCCTGTTACAGGGTCACCGTACCCAAGGCTGGGTACCCCTGTTTGAGGGCTGAGGAATCACCAGTCAGTCCCTCATACGGATAGCACTCAGCTATCCACGGATCATCCAGGCCACCATTCGTAGTAAACCAAGAAGAACTCTCTTTATTACAAACACACAGAACTTATATACAATCTCAATGCAATGTCTACCGAACCCAACCCCCAGTCCCATCAGCCACATCCCATCACAAATCCCATCAGTATACCGGGGATGTATCAGGTGAGGGGATTACAGAATACAATGGGTTCCCCCACCTGTGTTATCCCCCCTGTAGTGCGGGTGCCGTCTGGGCAGACAGGGCTGTGCTGGCTGATTAAGAGCCCCAGCCAGATTATAGGATTGTCTCTTTGAAGGCTGGAGCTGCAGCCACATTCAGTTTCTGGGTCGAATACACAATAAAACGTCTTATAAAATATTACCGGGTGATGGTATACGGAACCGGACACAAAATTGCTCCATGACCCGGCTAAACTTCATATGACACATGAGCCAGCTAGCCTGGCCCTGTCACACCCCCCCGATGTGTAATTATGTCCCCAGCAGGCCAGCCACCATCTTTTTGTATTTAATTTTCCCAAGGCAGCCCCCCCCTTGTTAATGTCCCTCCTTCAGTGAAGCTTTTGTTAATGTGCCTCCTCCAGTGAGATCTGGTGTACTTACTCTAGTGCATTACTCCTTAAATTTCGCGTGCAGAACTGTAGGTATAAGTTAGTACTCTTAGAGCAAATAACACAAATCTTAAATAACGGCATTTGTAACAAAATACCCAAACGTATTTAATGGGGGTTCTCCTTCTAAATTGAAATGACATTTGAAGTCCCTTCTGATTATCAACTCAACTATTTTTTTAAATGAAATAATTACTTTTTTGAAGGTCTTCGTTTTTCCGCCTTAACACCGCTGCTCTTGCTCTTCTACCGCGTGCTCCCTGTCACAGAGCATCTGTTCCGTAAGTGCCCACCCCCTTGAGCGTCACGGTGCATCTTAAGCGGCCGGCGGCTGACAGTTTCAAAGCGACTGTAAAACCGCTTCGGTTTTACAGCCGCTTTGAAACTGTCAGCCGCATCGGCTGCAATTTCAGCTCAATGTGCCGGCACACCAGGAAATGTCCCGGTTTCCCGGCGGTGGGCCGGGTCATGGACTCATGGTGGTATAACGTTTCAATTGGGGGGGCACACTGGGGGGCACAGCATAATGTAGGCCCCCCCCTGCCGACGCCACTGCAGAAGACCACTCCGGGTGCCACTCCTGTCAGCTAAGAACAGGAATCTGAGGCTCCAATTGGCACAGGCTCACCAAATCTGGACAATGGAAGACTGGAAGAACGTTGCCTGAAGCCAGTCGGTTTAATTAACCCCATTAAACTTTATATTTTTGAAAACTAGATATCCCAAGGTATTTCAAAAGCTGTTTTTTTAACCATTCCCATGCACTTATTCTACTACCAGCCATTGTTGAACTTTGTGGTAGTAATTTTTTTTTTTTTTTTTACACAAGTATAAATTTACAGCTCTTGGTATATATAACTTCCAAACAACACCACAATGTGCAGGGGTTTGTTAGGTTATTTGGTGGCTATTATTCAATAGCTATTATACATAATATCTTATTTGGGACAACTTTGATGCTGGCCAATTAAATTTACCCCATCAAATCATATTTTTTTTTTTGAAAACTAGATGCCCCAGGGTATTGCAAATTGATATTTTAACTCTCTTTTTTGTGTGTTTTTTTGTAACTGTGGGGTTTCTTTCAACCTTTTCCATGCCAAGATTTTTGGGAAGATACAGCACTTATTTTAGCACTTGCTCATAAAAATAAACTTTCTGTTTTTTAAATGTTTTTATTTTTTTTACATTTTGTTGGAACAGGGTGGTTATATTGCTGCGTAATTGTTTTTATATTGTTATATTGTTTTAATACCGTATTGGCTCGGATATAGGCCGCCCCCGTATATAGGCCGCACCCTAAAAGTTTGGTGCTTTTTTAAAGAAAAAGTTTTTTTCTTTAAAAAAGCCCAAAAAAAACATGCTGACACTCTGTCTCCCCCCCCGAGATATGCTGCCACTCCCCCCCGAGATATGCTGCCACTGTCCCCCCCGGGATATGCTGCCACTGTCCTCCTCCTCCTCACCCCCTGAGATATGCTGCCACTGTCCTCCTCCTCTCCCCCCCCTCCCCGAGACATGCTGCCACTGTCCTCCTCCTGCCCCCCGAGATATGCTGCCACTCTGCCCCCCCGACTTACCAGAGCAGACTCCCGGGTGTCTTGCGGGGCCGGCGGGGGACATCTACGCAATACGCGTATTGCGTAGATGTCCCCCGCCGGCCCCGCAAGACACCTGGTAAGTCTTGGGGGCAGAGGTAAAACGCATCGTGCGGACGGTCACTGGCTGCGGCGATGCGGGTAAACAACCTCCGCAGCCGGTGACCGTCTGCACGATGCGCTTAGACAACCTCCCGTGCTGGCACCCCCCGCATGGAAAGTGTTGGCAGGGGAGGCTGTGTGAGCGTATCAGAGAGTAGGATGCAGGTCCCCTGCACCGCTGCGGGGGATCTGTATCCTAACCCCGCTGCCTGACCCCGAATATAGGCCGCACCCCCACTTTAAAGACTTAAAGTGGTGGGGAAAAGTGCGGCCTATATTCGAGCCAATACGGTATATATTTTTCTATTTTACTAATCACATTGTGATTAGAAAGCTGGGCTCCATTGACTTGCATAGTTGGATGCAGTACCTGTATTTAACTTACAGGTGAAGTTCTCAGGAGAGTCTGAAGCTTGCCTTCTTCCCATAGTGCATCCTAGTGTGATGTGTTCTACAGGTAAGCAATGCACACATGCCTGGTCATCCATGTAATGTAAAAGAAAACGTGATTCATTAGACCAGGCCACCTTCTTCCATTGCTCTTAAGGTCCAGTTCTTATGCTCATGTGCCCATTGTGGGCACTTTTGGCAGTGGACAGTGGACAGTGACTGGTCAGCCGCTACATAGCCCCATACCACTCTGACCACTCCAGACCAGGAACACCCCACATGAGCTGCTGTTTTGCAGCCGTCTAGCCATCACAATTTGGCCCTTGTCAAAGTCACTCAGATCCTTACGCTTGCCCATTTTTCCTGCTTCTAACACATCAACTTTGAGGATGAAATGTTCACTTGCTGCCTAATATATCCCGCCCACTCACGGTCAGTGGTCATAATGTTATGGCTGATCGGAGTATGTGCTCTGCAATGGAAGGCAACCACCATCAGTAAGACAAATGAAAATTGTGTACAGGTAAGTTTGCTGTTGGTGAATTAGTGTGTTCTGGTTTATTAGTGTAATCACCTCAAGGAACACCACTTATGTAACAGAAAGATGAGACACAGAAAGTGTGCTAACAGGTGGTTTGAAGTTGACATGTTTCTAGGACAAGTCATGAAGGCCACTGTTGAAGTTTTACAGGTGAGGCTACATATACAAAATTGTATACTTCGGTTGTGAGCTAAAATGAAGTTAATCTACGCTCCTCTTGGCCTTTTTTACACCAGCAACATTGTTGCCACTTTCCTATCAATGCCCAATATTGCTAGCTCCAGATGGGGAGTAGCAGCTGACTGGCTGTGCCATAATGTCTTTGATGCATGACAGCAGGAAACAGTTTTTCAATGTGCCATGCAGATGATCTAACTATATATGCCTGCATGTTTTCAGGCAGCTCTATATTAGCCATTAAAATGTGTTATATCTCTGTTATCTTAGCCCAATTGTACTGCCTTATGGTAAAGAAAAGAATGATTGATTCAGTCTTAATCATCCAGCAGTGCTGCAGTATGTAGCCGGCTGCTGGATGTGACTGGCTGTATACCGCCTTAGCATAAAAACATAATGTGCTACCATGCATGTTTTACTGTCGGCCACACTTACGTCATCTGGCACCAATGGCGTTAAAGTGCCAGGGCCGCATTTTGCCATCCCCAAGTCTGTGTGTGCTTCCCCAAACTGTTTCCACAAAGTTGGACGTATAGCATTGTCAGCTTTGTCATGGTTAGATCATCATCGACCAGACACTACAACCACTTTTTAATTAAACTTATTGGTTGGCCCTTTTACCTGTGCTCATTTTGTTGCCTGTGTATAAAGACCCAGGAAAAGTGTCTTGAAGTGGCTTTATGTGTACATCTGCCCCATAAAGGTGACTGTTTTCCATCACTGGTGCAATCCTGCAAAATTTGCATTGGAAGCTTCTTGGTAAGAAATATAGCCATCACGGTCCCGTGACATCAGTGGGCGATCCCGCTGATGTTGGTGGGCGTCCCCGCTGACGTCGAGGGTGTTCCCACATCACGGGAAACACCCCCATTTAAAGGAAAATGGGCAGAGAGGGGGGCGTGTCAAGACCCTGTTCCCATGACCCGGAGGATTCAGGTGTTGACCAAGAGAGTATGTGCTGAATTCTTGCTTTGTTTTTTGTATTTATTAGTCATTAATATTCTATTAAAAATCCATAATTATTCTATTTATGTTAATATACATGATGATGAGAACAGAAGGTCATAGCAGACTAGATGGGCCCAATGGTCCTTATCTGTCATCAAGTTCTGTGTTTTTTATTATATAAGCATATGGCATGTAATAAATTATATTTTAAATGCTTTATTAAGTGCTCTGGGTTTTAATACAGATAAACATCAAGCCTTTGAAGAACAATTACCTGTTGAAAGTATCATACAGAAATTAAATTTGGTTAAATAGATATATTTACATGGTAGAGAATATTCAGAGGATGGTCAGTTATGTCAGATATGACCTGCCTCTATTGTTCTTTAGAATAATGGGATGTAATATGGAAAAGTTGTTTTAATGTATTGGCAGAAGGCAAATACCATTCGATCGTATTCCATTCCATGCAATTGCAGCTATACCAGCAGGGCAGCCATGCAATCAAGCAAACATAAAGAATGAGGTTAAATTGGGGACCTTGTTACATATACAAAATATAATGGGCCTGATTACATAAAACTGATAGTGAGATGAATACGGTATGGTTGTAATAAAGTAGTTACTGGAAAACAGCACAAAATAAAAAGAGTACTTGCAGATTATATTGAAATTAATTCAATAATCATAATTAGCTTTACACAGACTTCTACATTTATTCTATTGCAATGCAATGTAATGCTCTATAGTTTTTCTCTTACTGTATATTTTATTTAAATGTCTTGCTTATTGAAAACAAAGTATTAGAGTGCACTTAAAGAAAATTGACTTTTTTATGTCACTGCCCAATTGAGATAATACAAAGAAACATTTGTTCAATTGTATTTCATAATTAACTATTTAATTATTTCTAACTTCTAATTTCAATTTTAATTACAACCTTCCCAGAATACAATTAGACGTTTAATTACAGAAACAACCATGCTATTTAAAAGGTTGCATTACATAGCAAGAACAAATATAGATTATTCTTATTTTCGAGAAAATATTTTCAGTAATTAGCAGGTTAAATTATTACAAAAGCATGCTAAGCATCCTATGTGCATAAACATAAATAGCTTTTATATGTGACTATTTAAATTGTTTTTATATAAGTGCCATTGAAGATATTATACATTTTATACAAGAACATTTTAAAGACTTTTGTTTATAAAAGTGATGTAAATAGGCTAATGCTTTCTCCGTGGCTACCTTTGGCATTGTAGTCTTTCTGACATGCTTCTAAGGCTACAGCATGGACAAGTGGTCTCTAGAGCTATGACTTGATCCAGTTAAAAAGCCTTATGGGAAAATGGACTGGGACAGTATATAACAGGGGTGTCCAAGTTTTTTCTGCAGTGGGCCACTTCATCAGAATTGTATACGTGCGCGGGCCGCACTCATTTTTCACTGTGACAAAAAATATGGCCTTTAATAAAATATGCAGATTAAAATAAAGTAAAATGACACAAAACCTTTACTCTTCCTCTCACTGATTTCTGGGCCTTGAAAGTTTTGCGACTACAAATTCAGGATTCCCTAGATTTATTCTAGGGATGAACTAAAATGAAAATTCTGGACCAAAACATTCAGGGTTCACTTAGCCAAAACCGAAAATGACCCCCACCTTTAAAAATAATAATAAAAACTCACATGTTTAATAAAAGTAGGTAACACACAATTGGACAAAATTAGCAATATGACTTGGCATGATAGGAGTGTGATTGCTAACAGCAATCACACTCCTATCATACCCAGGCAACCAGTAAATGCTGATACCTAGGCATGATGGGACTGTGCTCGCTGTGATTGCTGTTAGCAATCACACTCCTATCATGCCAAGTCAGCCAGTACATGCTGGTACAGGGTGGCTGTAAGTGATGTGCAGTGGTTGTGAGCTAAAATGAAGTTAATCTACGCTCCTCTTGGCCTTTTTTACACCAGCAACATTGTTGCCACTTTCCTATCAATGCCCAATATTGCTAGCTCCAGATGGGGAGTAGCAGCTGACTGGCTGTGCCATAATGTCTTTGATGCATGACAGCAGGAAACAGTTTTTCAATGTGCCATGCAGATGATCTAACTATATATGCCTGCATGTTTTCAGGCAGCTCTATATTAGCCATTAAAATGTGTTATATCTCTGTTATCTTAGCCCAATTGTACTGCCTTATGGTAAAGAAAAGAATGATTGATTCAGTCTTAATCATCCAGCAGTGCTGCAGTATGTAGCCGGCTGCTGGATGTGACTGGCTGTATACCGCCTTAGCATAAAAACATAATGTGCTACCATGCATGTTTTACTGTCGGCCACACTTACGTCATCTGGCACCAATGGCGTTAAAGTGCCAGGGCCGCATTTTGCCATCCCCAGTCTGTGTGTGCTTCCCCAAACTGTTTCCACAAAGTTGGACGTATAGCATTGTCAGCTTTGTCATGGTTAGATCATCATCGACCAGACACTACAACCACTTTTTAATTAAACTTATTGGTTGGCCCTTTTACCTGTGCTCATTTTGTTGCCTGTGTATAAAGACCCAGGAAAAGTGTCTTGAAGTGGCTTTATGTGTACATCTGCCCCATAAAGGTGACTGTTTTCCATCACTGGTGCAATCCTGCAAAATTTGCATTGGAAGGCTTATTCTGGAGCCAACAACCAGGGGTTTCCCTATACTTGGTTTTCCCAGGATCCTGTTTATGACAAAGTGATGGCAGCAGCGGGATTAGATCAGGTCCAAACCACCACCTTGACAGACACAGTGAAAGAGAGGATCTGAGGAGATCAAGCCCAATAACCAATGACTGTTCCATATGACTACACTCATAATGTAGGAACACAAGGCTGGTTTACAAGATTAGTCTTTATTACAGTGTGCTAGCTTGACAGAAGTACAAACAGGACTGGTTACACAGCAGGCTAAAGCACAAGCAGAGTTCAGGCTGTAGGTAAACACATGGGTTAGAAAGTCTCTGGACTAGATGCTGTGGCTTGATAGCACACAGACTGTACACTGTGACAGGAACACTGTTGGAATCCCTGTGGCAGGGCACTAGGCAGGAACACTGGTGGAATCCTTCTGACAGGCCACTATGCAGGGTACACAACTGGAAGCCCTCTGGCAGGGCACTGGCTGGAAGCCCTCTGACAGGGCACTAGGTAGAAACACTGCTGGAATCTTTCTAGCAGAACACATAGCAGGAAGTGCTCATGCAGGGCACACAGCAGGAAGCCTTCAGATAGAGAAGACGTGGCCACAAGCTTGGTCAGCAAACTGAATAAGGAGATGAGGAGATGAGGAGCTGGGTCAGAGTAAGCTAGGTCAGAATAGGTAGGATCCACACAGAAAGCAGCTAGCAGTAGCACAGGACCAAACACAGAGTCTGTATAGTGTACAGAGGGCAACAATCTGGAAAACTGGTGCAGCTGGTAAGGTAATTACCATATGGTTCTTCTGTTCTGAAAGGTGGCCTCTAGACATGACACCTGATCATAAACACAGTCTGAGCTGGCCAGGTGGAACCCTGCAAGTGTGACTGTGTGTATGTCTGGGTATGTTAGTGTGTGTCTGGATATGTTAGTGTGAGTGTGTGTGTTAATTTGTCTAATTGTGTCTGTTTAAGTGTCTGGATGGAAATGTGTTAGTGTAAATGTCTATGTTTGCTAGTGTTAGTGTGTGTTGGTATGAGTGTCCAGGTGGGTGCCTTAGTATGGGTATCCTGGTGTGTGTGTGTTAGTGTGAATGTTAGTGTGAATAAAGTAAAATGACACAAAACCTTTACTCTTCCTCTCACTGATTTCTGGGCCTTGAAAGTTTTGCGACTACAAATTCAGGATTCCCTAGATTTATTGTGAGTTAGTTTGTCTGGGTGGCTTAGTGTGAGTGTCTGTGTGCATTATTGTCTGGTTATCTTATGAGTGCCCCTCCCATGATCAGGCTTTCCACATGTAGAGGTAGAGCTAACCTAGTTGACCTTTTGTGGGTGGGAAGTAGGTGTTTGTGGGTAAAGAGTAGGCATATCCTGGGCAGCCAGTGGGAGTGACTAAACAGCATTCCTCTGCCTTGAGAATGAAGAAACTGGCCCAGATTCCCTGGAAAGTAGTGCTTCTCCTGGAGAATCAGGTTTGAATGAAATAAAACAATATTTCATAGTTTTATATAAGCATGTTGATGTCAGAATGCCTTATGTGGAGTCGACATGCATTACTTTTCCAGGTCATTATAATTGGATACTAGGAGATTGCTCTTTATTCTTGAAAAATGAAGCTTTGTTGAGATTAAGAAATGGTCTGTGGCAAATCTACAGGGCTCCAGAGGTTCTGCATGCCCTGCAGATACATAGATCTAGATGATGTGCGCAGCTGATTTAGTGATTACTATACCACTCTTTGTTTCAGACAGTATGATACACTGTATTTTCTTCCAGGATTAAACAATAAGCCTGTATATTTATATAAAGCTATGCAGTAATGAGATTGTTGTGGTTTTTTTAATGTATGCATTACAATAAGGAAAATACTGCTCCAAGATATGCACATCATCTGTGTATATATACAATTAACTACCAACTCTTGTACCAATCCTTACACCGCTGTGTTGCTTTCTAGATGTCTTTGAGTCAATACCCACTTGTATAATAGTTGTATTAGTAATAGTAATGGGTATATACAACAAAGCAAGAATAAGTGCATGCCCAGCGAATACCATTCAAAAAACGTCCATCCAAGGCATAAATATTGGGGATTCCGTCACACTATATGGCCATATATTGCTGAGCCTGCTGCTAAATCAAAGTACCTGCCTCATTAATGGTGTCCAGAGAAGGCTTGAGATTCTCATTTGGGTTAAAATGCAGTGCAGTCCTGCTGACTCAGCTTCTTGGTAAGAAATATAGCCATCACGGTCCCGTGACATCAGTGGGCGATCCCGCTGATGTTGGTGGGCGTCCCCGCTGACGTCGAGGGTGTTCCCACATCACGGGAAACACCCCCATTTAAAGGAAAATGGGCAGAGAGGGGGGCGTGTCAAGACCCTGTTCCCATGACCCGGAGGATTCAGGTGTTGACCAAGAGAGTATGTGCTGAATTCTTGCTTTGTTTTTTGTATTTATTAGTCATTAATATTCTATTAAAAATCCATAATTATTCTATTTATGTTAATATACATGATGATGAGAACAGAAGGTCATAGCAGACTAGATGGGCCCAATGGTCCTTATCTGTCATCAAGTTCTGTGTTTTTTATTATATAAGCATATGGCATGTAATAAATTATATTTTAAATGCTTTATTAAGTGCTCTGGGTTTTAATACAGATAAACATCAAGCCTTTGAAGAACAATTACCTGTTGAAAGTATCATACAGAAATTAAATTTGGTTAAATAGATATATTTACATGGTAGAGAATATTCAGAGGATGGTCAGTTATGTCAGATATGACCTGCCTCTATTGTTCTTTAGAATAATGGGATGTAATATGGAAAAGTTGTTTTAATGTATTGGCAGAAGGCAAATACCATTCGATCGTATTCCATTCCATGCAATTGCAGCTATACCAGCAGGGCAGCCATGCAATCAAGCAAACATAAAGAATGAGGTTAAATTGGGGACCTTGTTACATATACAAAATATAATGGGCCTGATTACATAAAACTGATAGTGAGATGAATACGGTATGGTTGTAATAAAGTAGTTACTGGAAAACAGCACAAAATAAAAAGAGTACTTGCAGATTATATTGAAATTAATTCAATAATCATAATTAGCTTTACACAGACTTCTACATTTATTCTATTGCAATGCAATGTAATGCTCTATAGTTTTTCTCTTACTGTATATTTTATTTAAATGTCTTGCTTATTGAAAACAAAGTATTAGAGTGCACTTAAAGAAAATTGACTTTTTTATGTCACTGCCCAATTGAGATAATACAAAGAAACATTTGTTCAATTGTATTTCATAATTAACTATTTAATTATTTCTAACTTCTAATTTCAATTTTAATTACAACCTTCCCAGAATACAATTAGACGTTTAATTACAGAAACAACCATGCTATTTAAAAGGTTGCATTACATAGCAAGAACAAATATAGATTATTCTTATTTTCGAGAAAATATTTTCAGTAATTAGCAGGTTAAATTATTACAAAAGCATGCTAAGCATCCTATGTGCATAAACATAAATAGCTTTTATATGTGACTATTTAAATTGTTTTTATATAAGTGCCATTGAAGATATTATACATTTTATACAAGAACATTTTAAAGACTTTTGTTTATAAAAGTGATGTAAATAGGCTAATGCTTTCTCCGTGGCTACCTTTGGCATTGTAGTCTTTCTGACATGCTTCTAAGGCTACAGCATGGACAAGTGGTCTCTAGAGCTATGACTTGATCCAGTTAAAAAGCCTTATGGGAAAATGGACTGGGACAGTATATAACAGGGGTGTCCAAGTTTTTTCTGCAGTGGGCCACTTCATCAGAATTGTATACGTGCGCGGGCCGCACTCATTTTTCACTGTGACAAAAAATATGGCCTTTAATAAAATATGCAGATTAAAATAAAGTAAAATGACACAAAACCTTTACTCTTCCTCTCACTGATTTCTGGGCCTTGAAAGTTTTGCGACTACAAATTCAGGATTCCCTAGATTTATTCTAGGGATGAACTAAAATGAAAATTCTGGACCAAAACATTCAGGGTTCACTTAGCCAAAACCGAAAATGACCCCCACCTTTAAAAATAATAATAAAAACTCACATGTTTAATAAAAGTAGGTAACACACAATTGGACAAAATTAGCAATATGACTTGGCATGATAGGAGTGTGATTGCTAACAGCAATCACACTCCTATCATACCCAGGCAACCAGTAAATGCTGGTACCTAGGCATGATGGGACTGTGCTCGCTGTGATTGCTGTTAGCAATCACACTCCTATCATGCCAAGTCAGCCAGTACATGCTGGTACAGGGTGGCTGTAAGTGATGTGCAGACCCCATACTGCTGGCAGCATCACTACACAAGGGGGGCAGCTAGCTAGGTTTCAGCATGTACTGGCTGACTTGGCATGATAGGAGTGTGATTGCTAACAGTAGTCACAGTCCCATCATGCCTAGGTTCCAGCACTTACACATCCATCCAGTAAATGCTGGAACCTAGGCATGATGGGACTGTGATTGCTGTTAGCAATCACACTCCTATCATGCCAAGTCAGCCAATACATGCTGGTACAGGGTGGCTGTAAGTGATGTGCAGACCCCATACTGCTGGCAGCATCAATACACAAGGGGGGCAGCTAGCCAGGTTTCAGCATGTACTGGCTGACTTGGCATGATAGGAGTGTGATTGCTAACAGCAATCACAGTCCCATCTTGCCTAGGTTCCAGCACTTACACATCCATGCTATCACACACACACACACACACACACACACTCATTTATTCATATAATCATTCATTCACAGATTCATTCCATCAATCACACACACTCATTCAAACACCCTCCCCACCCCCTTACCTGCACTGCAGCTCCTCGATGCTGCTCACAGACTTCAGCAGGGGGCGCGGCCTCCCTCTGCCTTCTCTGCTAAATCACAGAGGAAGTAGGATGTCACGTGAACTCCGCTTCCTCTGTGCAGTCCAGAAGACCCTCCCACAAGTAAGTAGCAGGGCTTGAGGTGCGGCTCGCGTAAGATCGGTTGCCCTGGCTGCCGATCTTACGCGGGCCGCACCTCGAGGTCTCGTGGGCCGCATTTGGCCCGCGGGCCGCATGTTGGACGCCCCTGGTATATAAGCTTCAGCCTTGGTGACTAATGTCCAAAAGCCTGGGAACAAAAATAAACAAAATAATTAGGAACAATAAGCAGGATAATACATAATTTCATTAGTACAAAACACATAAAATGAGACAGGGGTTCCATATATAATGCTTGCATTTGAAGCACATCAGTGTCCCAGTAACATGTGTGTTCCATAGCATATACCAGGGGCATCCAACATGCGGCCCGCGGGACCTCGAGGTGCGGCCCGTGTGAGATCGGCAGCCAGGATCACAAGAGCCCTGCTGCTTACTTGTGGGAGGGTCTATTCTCTGCTCCAGTCCTGACTCCTCTGTGGGGAGAACGAGGGAGGCCGCGCCCCCTGCTGAAGTCTGTGAGCGGCATCGAGAGCTGTAGAGCAGGTAAGGGGGTGGGGGAGGGTGTTTGAATGAGTATGCCTGATTGAGGGAATTGAATCTGTGAATGAATGAATTTGTGTGTGATAGCATGGATGTGTAAGTGCTGGAACCTAGGCATGATGGGACTGTGATTGCTGTTAACAATCCCACTCCTATCATGCCAAGTCAGCCAGTACATGCTGAAACCTGGCTAGCTGCCTCCCTTGTGTATTGATGCTGCCAGCAGTATGGGGTCTGCACTTACAGCCACCCTGTACCAGCATGTACTGGCTGACTTGGGATGATAGGAGTGTGATTGCTAACAGCTAACAGCAATCTGCTAACAGCAATCATAGTCCCATCATGCCAGCATTTACTGGTTGCCTGGGTATAAAAAGATGCCAAGTCATATTGTTGATTTTTTTTTTGTCCAATTGTGGTGTGTTACTTTTAATAAAAGTGTGGTTACACACTAAAATTGGACAAAAATGCCCAGCCAACCAGTACATGCTGGAATCTGGGTATGCCTGAGATTGCTGTTAACAATCATAATATATAATTTTTTGTACAATTTTGGTGTGTAACTTACTTTTATTAAAAGTGTGTGGGGGTCATTTTCAGTTTCTGCTAAGTAAACCCTGAATTTTCGGTTTTGGTCCAGATTTTTACTTATCCTGAATTTGTAGTCACAAAACTTTCTAGGCCCAGAAATCAGTGAGAGGAAAAGTAAAGGTTTTGTGTCATTTACGTGGCCCACTGCAGAAAAAACTTGGACGCCCCTGGCATATACCATGCAAGCAAGCAAGGAATCTGAGTGACAGAGCAAATTTGGTTTTGGTAACATTCCAACCTCAGCTTATTAACGTAATCATTTGGAACTTGCCCCAGACATTCTTGTCTTTCAACAAAGTCCTTATGCTTTATTGAAGTCCTTTACAGAAAAGAGACAGGGTTGCCTCAGAACACCTTAAACAATAGATGCAGATAATTAGTATTGTGCTCTTTTTTCTTCTCTCACTCTCTCGCTCTCTATCTCTCAAACGCTGTCTCTTTTTTCTCTCTCTATCTTCCGCCTTTCTTTTCTGTCTATTCCTCTTTCTCCCTAGTCCCTATCCTCTTTAATTCTTCACTTGCTTTCCCTCCTTCTTTCTTTCCCTCTTTTTCTCTCTGTGTTTTCACTTATGTTTCTTCTCTATTTACCCTTTTCTTTTATCTCTCTTTTACTACATCTTTTTTTCTTCTCTCTTTCTTTTTCCCTTCTTTTCACTGAGAGATCAATTCATACAAATGGTCCGATTTTGAGAAAATTCTGCCCAAAATGCATTGTAGCTCGCCCTCTTTGCCAGTGCCTGCCCATTTCCCTACTGGTGCTGCCACATTGTCACCTTCCTTTCTTTGAGGGATCAATTCATAAAAAGCCCCATCCCATGTAGACGAATGTCTCTCAAATGTGTAAAAAGGAAAAATGAGTTTGAATTGAAATTGCTTGCCATGTACAAGTCTATAGCATATCATTGAAAGTGTTTCTTCTTTTTATCAACCAATGAAGTCATTCCATCTAGAAAATATGGGACCAAGGGTAGTAAGCAACAGTTTAGGACAAAGTAGTGCCCTTGAATACTAAATAAAAGTTTGCTTCTGCCCAGTTGGATACGTTGAGGAGAGTGATTTCCCTTGACGCTAAACTACTGCTTTATTTGGATGATGAAGATGCTTTATATAAACACAAAATGGGAGAGAAAATTTACACATTGATTCTCCATTGCTCAGTTTGGTTTAGGCAATTGGTTTTCGCAAAAGATACTTCAAATACTAGATGTAAATTTTGGTCATATCATAAATAATAAAACAGACCAGATCATTTTAGTTAAGCAGTAAAACAGTTTTACTCAATGATTACTCTGATATCAGTATTTATTTCAGAATTCTAATGATACAGTGAAAGCTGCACATTCCAAAGACCATTTTTTATATTTTGTTGTTATTGTGACCTTGATAAAATCCGACCAGCTTCCAGCTTAAACTGCTAAAATACTGTTCTTTGTTATTATAGAAAATGAGTCAATGGCAACTTACTGGTTTTACAATGAAAGAAATCCATTTCAAGAATATAATAGATGTCATAACAAATATATTTCCATACCCGGATTTATTTTCGTGCTTAGTGTTCTGCTTCAACATAATAGAAAGTACTTGAAAGAGGCAGAAAGGAATTGGCATAGTCTGGGCTTTCTAATATTTTGTTTCCACAAAAAAGCAAAAAAAACCAACAATTTTTAAATATGTACCACATTTCTTGGTAATTTTTGCAATGTTTTCATTATCTCTGTTTTCATTTTGAATTGACCATAGGAAGTCAGGGCAAGGACTTTGTGTAGATGGAGTCATTTTCTTGAAATATGAGATATAATATTTTTGAATGATTTTCTTTTTATAAAGTTTATTGATCAAATGTGTTTTTTTACTTGTTAAGCACAGTCCCTATGGGTATCATTTTGAATGCCATTTCAAGAAGGATGACTTAAATGTATTTCATATTTATCCGACCATATCTTTAGATTGCACTAGATAGAAACTGCTTATAATAAATAAAAGAACAGAGGAATCCTTAGCACAGTGTGAAACTTAATGGTTTGTGAAGAGAGGATGCCCTGGGAACAAAAATACAAATGATAAATAAAATAACTTATTCATAAACAAAAAGTTATAAAAATCATTTTACAGAAAGAAGGCATTTTATTATAGAAATAATCTCAACTGTAACAAACACAGTATTCACTGTTGACTACTTGCAAGGTATAACATAGTCATTTAGAAGTTGTTGCTCACCCTTTCTGGATATCTAATATTGAATATGTTACGTTTTATGTAATTTTTTTTAAATGAAAATTAAGGTCATCAATGTTTAAATGCCACATTTCCTTGATTATAAGGTAATCATGATTATAGGTCAATTCAAAAAACTCTCTTTAATAAGAGATATAGAAGTATAGATGGATGGATGGATAGCTAGATAGATAGATATAGAAAGATATAGATATATATTACAAAAAAATGTAGTGTTGTGTGCACTGCACCTCTTGCCACACCAGCTGCACCCTCTCTCTAGTTGTTTCAAACCGAAATATAGACAAATAAATTTAATCAATTTAGGATGGTGCACGTCTTACACTCAAGTGTTAAAAATAAAAAAATGGCACCTTACAAGTTCCAAATGTACAACTCCATATGAATGTATATATAAAAAACAGAAAGTAATAAAAACACAATATAGTTAACAAAAAAATATTTCAATTAAATGTGGGCAATGGCAACCCATAATACCACAGTGAGGAGTGATACTTGAAAAAGCTCAGTTAGAGGGTGAAACGTGTTGTATAAGGAGGAGCAGAGTGGGCCCTGAGTGACTTTCTATGTATTTTTATTTTACTTGTTTATTTAATTTTATTGCAGTGAAATCCAGTCCGATGAGGCACAGACACTGTGATCTCTATGCAAGTCGGTGAGGACTTGCATAGAGATCACAGTGTGATCGGTGCAAGGGGATCGCAGGGAGGAGAGTGAGAAACCATGTAGGATTTTGTTTGTAGGGAATTCGGGACATATGCTTCTGTTACTTACTGCTGATGTGGATTATACAATAAACTGTGGCTTATCATTGAGTCACCAAGACTGTGCCTTTAATACCCTGGAAGATAGAGTGACCACATGTCCCGGATTGCCCGGGACAGTCCCGCAATGCCTTGTCCCGGAATGAGGAGTCTGAGTGAAGGAGGTCTCAGCCAATCAGGAGAGACTTCTCAACTCTCCTGAGAGTCCCTCCTTCACACCAACTAGAGTAAGCTGCAGCCAGCACCAGATATGTGTGTCTGACTGTGTTTCTCAGTTTGTCACAGTGTTTGTTTGCGTGACTGTGTTTGTCACTGTGTTTGTCTGTTTGTGTGACTGTGTGTGTAATGTCTGGTTATAGAGGAGTTAATTATCTGAATCTACTCATTCCTTTTATTACAGGGGTTAACATTCTATGTCTACTTATGTCTCATCTGCTTCATAGTGTGTCCCTGAATGGCAGAAAAAATGTGGTCACCCTACTGGAAGGCTGTGCTGTTAGCAAGGACATAGTACCCTGTGTGGGTGCAATATATTTATAAATATACACAAAATATAACATAACTACTTCTCCAAATATAATACAAAAACATAAAATTAAAATTATTGATTTGATAGTAAAATAAAAAATACAATCTGTAGTGAAGCATTGCATTTCCCCCTCTCAGTATATACAACCAGAAAACTGGTTTCCCAAACAGGATGACTGAGGTGCACAAGCTGAACAGGCAACTCATCGTGATGTCTGCCTATTTGCTAGGGCCCATTTACTCCACTTCTTATGAGGACGATGTGACGTGGCCAGGATGCAGAGGAGGACTAGCACCTTTTGGCCCCATCAGTCCGAGATATCACAGTTATACACTCAGGCATGCTAACACACGCACGCAAATATATACACACTCTCACACTTACAAACTCATGCTAACACACACTTATGCATGCACTTTAGACTTGTGCATTCAAATTTGCATGAAATTGAATTTTAACGGAATTTTCTAATTTTGTCAATTTGTACAAGTGTCTGAAAAAGTGTAGGGACCCCCAACAGTAGAAATAATTACGATCAAAATATGCAAAACCAATATTTTATCAAGATATGAAAAAGTATGGAGCTATTAATTATTGTAGAACCAAGCCATAATAGTAATATAAATTCATAATTCAAACTGAGATATTATACCATAACCATAGTTAGTTACTCAAAATGTTATTTTATTGTAAAGACAAAAATCTATAGAAAATCTATATGATCCATGTGTGTTATAAAATATACTAATTATCTTCAAATACACAGTATTATTGAATTATTTATCGGTTATCAGGAATCAGTTACCGGCTCATGGATTTAACACAAACAATTATGCAACAAGTATAACATAGCATATTGCATTAACATCCCATATCAAAATGATACCAGCACATGTTAGTAATATCTGGCGTTCCATGTGTACCATTGCCACAGCCTTGTGTATATTTTGTTCATAATTATCTTTTATACATAATTGGAGGCACTGCTGAGATAAACAGTTTGTACTCATCAAATTGCTGCTGACTTGAGTATCTGGGCCATAAATTTAATAAGGTATCTAGTTTTACTAAAAACATTTTTGTTCTCAATTTAAGAAAGAATATTACTATCATGTGATTTTAGAGAACAAGATTGCTTAGAATCCATTTTGTTTATGTATGACGTATAATATGCAAAATATACATATTTTCCAGCCTGAAATGAAACGAATAAAAAAGTAGAGAGCTCAGAATTATTGCTTGAATTTCATTGTTTTTTTAATCTCTCACGCTGTCTCTCATTGTCTCCCTGTCTTGTCCATCGACCACTTCAAGTGTCCCCATTTCTCGCAGGTCTGCTTCTTCTCTTGCCTCTTCTTGTTCTTCTGTCTTTTTTGATGTCTTCTTCATTAAATGTTCCCTGTTTTCTTTCTTTGACCACTTCTACATGGACCAGGCCTCTCAGTGTACTTCTCCATACCCTCTCTCTTAATTAAAAGAAAAAGGGAGAGACTTTCCCTGTGGCTCTGCCGTTTTACAGACGTGAGAAGGGAGGCCAAAATAATGCAGATCGATTTGAAGAAACAGTTCTTTATCCACTAGCCCATCCTTCATGAGTGAGAGTGTGAGACAGCATAGGAGAGTGAATGACAACAGATTTTGTTTCTGAATGGAAAAAGCGCTCAGAATATCATCCAAACTGAAAGAGCTAAAAACTAAATTTGTTGTCTGAAAAATGAATGGACCAAAAACATAATGAAAAATTTGTCCGAATCGGAAAAAGGAAAGAACATAAAATCCAAACTATTATAATTACCAAAAAACACTCATGCTAACACACATTTATACATACATAGTCATGCTAACACCCACACACTTACACATACACACTCATTCTGACACATACACACTCTAACATACAGAAACACATACTCTAAGTTTTAGATATTACCTTTTTACTTATTAAATGCCTTTTGGGAAAGACATTCATTGACAGGTTTTAAGATTAATCCTCAGTATTCTGTTTATTATTCTCAAAAGTAAGTCAGAATTAATTTTACATATGAGCCTTGGCACTGCTTGAAATTACAAAAGAAAATTAAGTCAGCTACTAGTGCAGTGACAGGACTTTCAATAATAACCGGACTTCCCTAGTCATAATAAATGTCTGCTCTAGTTTCCTTGCTGTTCAATGTTATAGAGATAATAATTAATCTTTCCACCTCTCATGGCAGTTACTTATATTTAATGGAATTTGAAACGCTTATTAAATGTTGATATATATATATATATATAATGTAGGATACTAGTAGCTTGAGCTGTTGCACAAAGTTACCTAGTTTAACTGAAGAAGGCAAAGCTTACTGGTTATGAGGGATTTCCTTTCTTTAGAATGGGCTTCACATTCTGCAAGAAAACACTTGATAATGACTTGTGAAAAACCATAAGGGAAAAAAGTATTTGATTTTTTAGCAAGTTGTGGGAAAAGAAAGAAAGCACAGACAGTATATAAAAAGCAATAAACATAAATGAATACTTAGGAACTGAGATTAATGAAAGGGGAAACTTTTTATAGCACAATCAAATAAAAAAGTCATCTAAGCCAGCAGTACTTTTACTCACTCTGGGTTTTTATTAACATAATGTGGCCAAATCCAGGATGGATCTTTAGAGAACATTATTTATTGCAGTGACAACAACCCCCAAAAAACATTTCCCACATATGAGATAAGGAACACATTGAAGGGATTATCACAAATATTTTGGCCTTCAAGATTAAGAAAAATATGTTTCAAAGATTTTAATTTTACTATTTGATTGTCTGCCAGAGTCCTAAACCATAACTCTTCATTTGCTGTTCTGCTCTGCCTCACACCCTTCACATTACAATTCAAACACACATTCCCTACCTAGGAGTATGATGTCCAGTGCTGGCAGCAAGGATTCGACTTTTTCAGCCCCCTTCTTCATAGGTTGAGCACTTGGTTACTCAATTGACACTGGGGCTTGGTCCTGCTATACAGCTTGGTAAGTCTTGTCAACATATCACAGTTATATTGAAATACTCAAGGTCCTGTTCAGTCTGTGCTCAATACATAACAAAGTGCATGACAACTCAGCATACACCAATCAGCCATAACATTATGATCTCCTAATATTGTGTAGGTCCCCCTTTTGCCACCATAACATCCCTGACCCTTCGAGGCATGGACTTCACTATACCTCTGAATGTGTTCTGCAGTATCTGGCACCAAGACATTGGCAGCAGATCCTTTAAGTTCTGTAAGTTGTGACGTGGGGCCTCCATGGATGCATCCTTGTGCCATGTGTTCCCGAAGTAAGTGATGCATTAGCACCCAGCCATCCACGTGATGTAAAAGAAAATGTGACTCATCAGCCCACCCTGTTACATTGCCCCGTGGTCCAGTTCTTATGCTCACGTGCCCATTGTAGTGGACAGGGGTCAGCAATGGCACCCTGACTGGTCTGTGGCTATGCAGCCCCGTACACAACACACTGCATTGCGTTGTGTGTTCTGACATCTTTCTACCAGAAGCAGCATTAACTTTTTTAGCAATTTGAGCTACAGTAGCTTGTCTGTTGGATTTGTTTACACGGGCCGGCCTTCACCCCCCACATGCATCAATGAGGTTTGGACACCTATAACCCTTTTGCCGGTTTACCGCTTTTGCTTCCTTGGATCACTTGTGATGGGTACTGACCAGTGACTGGGAACACCCCACAAGAGCTGCAGTTTTTAGGCACCACAATTTGGCACTTGCCAAAGTCACTCAGATCCTTATGCTTGCCCATTTTTCCTGCGTCTAACACATCAACTTTGAGGATGAAATGTTCACTTGCTGACCAATATATCCCACCTACTGACAGGTGCCATGGTAACAAGATTATCAGTGTTATTCACTTCACCTGTCATAATGTTATGGCTGATTGGTTTACGTCTGGAATTGCTGGTTCTCTCATGCAGAAGATGTTTGCCTCGCATTTTGAATCTCGACTGCCCTTGTGGTCAGGATAAGACTGAAATGTCAATGTAGATATTTCCTTTATAATGGCACAAGTAAGCTGCGGCCAATAAGTTTCCACCTATTTTAGGTTAAATTGATATCGTATCATGAGCAAAACCTTGGAAAGCTACCTTATATTTGTCTACATCATAGATGTAGACAAGTGTAAGGTAAAACACATGACTTCAAAAAGTAAAGTAAAAACACTCAGGATATAAGAAGAGGTCTCTGCTTCAATAAACTATAAACTGAACTACAGTGTAAAATGGTTTCAATGTCACCTTATGAGACCCACAGCCATAATAAATACGACTAAAGTTGCTCTACACACTCAAAACTTGGTCAAATAAACACAGATTATAGCCTTTTAATAATCCACAGCCCATATTCTAAAAATAAACGGTCCTGTTTCCCAGCTTTGTATGTAATTGTACATTTGTTTTATGTTGATCAAATATTAGAACAAATTCTTTCTTTTGAGCAGCTATTTGGTTCAGACAGCCATTATAAGGGGAGTAGAAAAAGCATCAAGATAGACAAGCCCTGGATACTAAGAGGAAGGGCTGCATGACTGGGCCTATATTAACTATGAGCTTGCTGGCCAGTCTGGGGTCATCTAGGGGACATCCTATGGGGTCCCACATTCTTGTGGGTGGGGTTTTGTGTGGCTATTTAGGGACCGTTTTCCCGCCACTTCTCAGGAAAACTTTTATCCTGTGAGATAAACCTGAGATTTTAAACCTGAGATTTTTGAGATTTTATCCCTGAGATTTTCAATTTTCTCTACTTACCTTGCTATGTCTGATCCCGACGTGGAAGCGATGCTGACTGCCATCAGGGCTGCTGCGGTGGCTAATGGTGGTTCGTGGCTGCAAGAAAGATTTGCAGCATTAGTTCCTGCGTTGCCGGCTGGCCCCTCTGCTTCGGCCCGGGTCCCGCAGGAGCCGGCCCCCATCTAGGCTTAGCCCGGAGCCGGCTACGAGGCCCGCTAGACGGGCCAGAATTTCTGCCTCTCCGGGTTCTGGCAGAGCTCCCCGTTCTGATGGGACACCCAGGAGGGCTTCTACTAGCCGTAAGAACCCTTCGAGGAGGGCTCCGGTGATTCCCTGCCCGCCTGTACCCACGGTGGCGCCAGACTCTGACGGCGATTCGGCTGACGAGATTCCACCTACCCCTCAGCGGTCCTCCTCTTCTAGAGGTGCTTCTCCTCCTCCTCCTGTCCGGCGCGCCCGGCGTCCCATCTCTTCTGTGGTGGTCCCGGCTCCCGGCAGCACATCTCCGTTTAATATGGCCGCCGCCATGCCGCGTGTCTCCCGTGGCCGGCAGAGGTCGTCGCGGGCGGTGACGTCAGCGGGGCGCCGAGGTGTAGACGTCAGTGGCGGCCATCTTTTTGGTGTCTCCCAGGATGTCTCCCAGGATGTTTCACGCTCACGTAGGGTCCGTGGAGCGTCTCCTGTGCCCGATATGGCGGTGGATCGACGGGATTCGTCTCGACAAGGTTCCGGTGGGTCTCCAGTCCTGTTTTCGGATGACAGTTCCGCTCCGGTTCCACTGGCTGCTGCAGAACATCTTGGATCGTCTGGAATGGCTCCCCTGCATCCTAGCAGTTCTGCTGGAGCGCTTCCGGTTATTGGCTCCCCAGGCGGATGCGGAAGGAGCGGACTGCCCAGCGGAACTTTGGGATTTGGGTACAATAGTGCGATGGCCCTAATTCGACGCTCTGTGGCTGCTAGCACGTGGACTGCTTATTCTAAGGTTTGGGAAGAATGGTCCGCTACGTTGGCCGCTGCCGGTAGCCCGGTGTTGGAGGATGAGATATTGGTGGTATTGCTTTGGTTTTTAGGGGACGCCTACTCCAGAGGTGTGTCCGCCTCATGTATTTCTCGAAAACTTGCTGCCCTGGCTTTTTACTTTAACCTTATGGGGTCCAAGGACCTCACCAAATGTTTTTTGGTTCAGCAGGCGTTACGAGGTTACAAGAAGGGGGGCTCTCAGCGTGATACTCGGCGCCCTGTTACGCTGGATTTGTTGGAGCGTCTGTTTCTCGTTTTGCCTTCTGTTTGCTCATCGGTTTATGAACGAACGCTTTTCCGGCTTAGCTTCACACTTGCATTTTTTGGGGCTTTTCGTGTTTCTGAATTAGTTTGCCCGAGCAGACGCCTGCCTGGGGGTTTACGCTACTGTGATGTGTTTCCAAGTTTGGATGTCCTTTGCATACGCATTTGTCATTCCAAAACAGATCAAAGCGGTAAAGGTTTTATGGTGCATTTGGCGCGTTTTGAGGGTAGCGATCTTTGCCCGCTGCTTTGCTTGCAAAACTACTTGGCAGTAAGGCCTCGCGGTGCTGGGCCGTTGCTAATTCATGAGGATGGCTCTTTCCTTTCCCGTTTTCAATTTGTTGCCGTATTTCGGCGATGCTTATCCGCTTTATTTCTTCCGCCTCATGAGTATTGTTCACATTCATTTCGTATTGGTGCGGCGACGCAGGCTGCCAGATGGGGCCTGGGTGAGTCCGTTATCAAGAGGATTGGACGCTGGGAATCAGCCCGTTTTAAGTCCTATATTCGCCCCCTTTTGATTTAAAAAAATAAATAAATAAATAAATAAATTAAAAAAAACAAAACAAAAAAAAAAAATAACTAAGAATAAATGTAAGAAAAAAAAAATAAAATATAACAAAAAAAAAAAAAAAAATACAATGTAAAAATATAAAAAAAAAAAAAAAACAACGAGAAAGATTTTGCCTTGGTTTCTCCTGCTTGTTTTTTCGCCCTGGGCTTGGTCAATGCTTTATTCTTTGTGTCCTTTTTCTTTAGTTTGCAGGACATGTTTGGTGTGGATAGTAGGCCACTCCTTCGTGTTTTGGGCTGAGCATAGAGCGGCACTTCGGCGTTCGGGTCGTCAATTGGGTTTTCCGTCACCTGAAGTGGAGATTCATTGGATGGGTGTGAGGGGCCTTCGCTGGGAGGGGGTCTCCCATGAATTGGAGCGTGCTATCCTGCTTGACAGGCCGCCTCAGATTTTGGTCCTTCACGCGGGTGGGAACGATTTGTGTTCTGTGCCATTACGGCGCCTCAAAAAAGACATTAAGTGCGATATTGTCCGTTTCCAGGCTTCCATGCCCGGCGTTATTATTCTGTGGTCCGAGATCGTTCCTCGGCTATTTTGGAGAGGTGCGAGGTCGTTGGCTGGAATCCATAGGGCTCGCCTGAACGTTAATAAAGCTATCGCTCGTTTCGTGACTTTGCAAGGTGGGCTGGTGGTTTCACACCCGGAGATTACGACCGATGTCCCGGCGTTTTTTCGTGACGATGGAGTTCACCTGAGCGATTTGGGTGCCGATCTGTGGTGTCTGGAAATCGCTTCTGGTATTGAACGTGCTGTTGATTTATGGCGGAATCTCCGCGTTTAAGTAGGTCAAACGCGTAGATTATGGCAGAATTTCTGAGATAGGTATGCTGAATTTTACAAAATGGTTGTTATACCAACATTCATGTTTCATTTAATTTCTCCACGGGTTCAGTCCCTGGGGGAATTTGAGGGGTAGGGTGTTCCGACCCAACGGTCTCCGTTTGGAATTTGGCGGGATATCCCTACAAAATGTTATTGGTTACTTGCATGTTATTGATGCATAACCTATCTCTTGTTTTGAATGTATTTTCTTGCACTTGTCACAGCAATAAAGCGCTGTGGCCTTCATTTTTCCAACGACCTCATGTCTCCTGTGTTATTATTTATTTATGTTTTGCGGTATGTTAATATATAGTGCCCAAGTCAAGACAAGCCCTGGATACTAAGAGGAAGGGCTGCATGACTGGGCCTATATTAACTATGAGCTTGCTGGCCAGTCTGGGGTCATCTAGGGGACATCCTATGGGGTCCCACATTCTTGTGGGTGGGGTTTTGTGTGGCTATTTAGGGACCGTTTTCCCGCCACTTCTCAGGAAAACTTTTATCCTGTGAGATAAACCTGAGATTTTCCCGCCCTCCCTCCCTAAAAAAACAGGAAAAAAAACCAAAAAAAAAAAAAAAAAAAACCAAAAAAAACCAACAAATTTTTGCCTGTTTATCTGTCTGTTATATGTATGGCAGAATTTCTGAGATAGGTATGCTGAATTTTACAAAATGGTTGTTATACCAACATTCATGTTTCATTTAATTTCTCCACGGGTTCAGTCCCTGGGGGAATTTGAGGGGTAGGGTGTTCCGACCCAACGGTCTCCGTTTGGAATTTGGCGGGATATCCCTACAAAATGTTATTGGTTATTTGCATGTTATTGATGCATAACCTATCTCTTGTTTTGAATGTATTTTCTTGCACTTGTCACAGCAATAAAGCGCTGTGGCCTTCATTTTTCCAACGACCTCATGTCTCCTGTGTTATTATTTATTTATGTTTTGCGGTATGTTAATATATAGTGCCCAAGTCATGGTAATTAATATGCTAGTACTGCCTCTTTTGACATATATTTCAGATAATCCTTTTAAACTGAATATGAATATCTCCTAAACAATTACACTGATCAATAAACAATTTCAGGGGATATAGATATTTAAAAAAATTAATCCAGCTCAATAATGTAAGAAATGTAGTAGCTCCTTTGGGATTAAATGGACATTCTTTAACATACGTGCCTGTGGTAAGAAAATAAATGTATCGCTTAGTAGGGGTCAGAAAGCTAAGGAGACTTGTTCTCAGCTAGTTTCCCCTGACATGTTTGTCAGTTTGTTTGAGGATGCTGGGGAGATCAGTGCAGAGGAGGCATTTCTGGGGCAGGTTGCTTCACCTAGCAGCCAGGTAAGTATCCTACTGGGGAACCATAATGCTACAAAGGCTAGACTGGTGGTAGGGGATTAATTTATAAGGAAGGTATATTATAATCTGTTGCTCGGAACCCCAAATGCCGAACAGTTTTTTATCTCCCAGTTGCTCCGATTTGGCATGTTAAGGACCAGGTAGACCGATTGCTGTGAGAGGCTAGGGAAGCTCCAACAGCCTCAGTACACATTGATACGAATGACAAAGTTAATGGCAGGTGGGGTCTCCTTAAAATTATTTTAGGGCACTGGGTCAGAATCTTTGGGAAAAGAGAACGAAGGCAGTGGTAGGGTTAGCATAGACAATAGTACATAAAATTAAACCTTTTGTCTCGATTTGGATGAATAAAAAATAGGGAATAATCTTAAATGTTTTAATTTCACTTCTACATGTTTAAGCGCATTTCCAGAATAAAGGAAGGAAAAAAAAAGGAGAGGAAAAGAAAGTTCAAATGCAGATGTTGTTTACTAATGCTATTTCTAATCATAATAATAATATACAGCATTAGATTTGTGGTCAATTACCAAGCAATGCAGGACATCAGCCATTTGTATGTTACCATTCGGAAACAATGGTAATTTATTAATCTATGATTCCTTTATATATTGAGCCTTTTCTGTCTGTTTTACGGGTGGTAATATTACATTTCCATCCAATCAGCCCCAAGGTAACATCTATAACTAGATAAGGGAGCAGTGGTCCCAGCTCTACCATGATCCATGATGTTCTGCTTGTGAGGGATTTGTCATTTGAATTTTCCTGTGGTGGGAAAAGAGGACTTTGAAGGGCACATCTTTGATTACATGGCTGCGGCATGCATTCATGTTTTTTTTTTACCATAAACGTTTACATTGCATTAGAAATTTAAGAAAAAAATTGTAATAATGAAAATGTCAGTTCTTGCTGAATATTGCTTACTCATTTTTATTAAATAAAATGTTCTGGTATATATTCTGGATTTATTATTAAACAAAGATATGTCATTATTTTATTATATGGTAGCTTTAAAATTGTAATTCCATACATTTTACAGGTGCTTCTCCGCTTACCAAAACATTAATGACACTCTGTTGTATATTAACATATAATGTTATCCTTTCTTTGAAGGTTTAATTACATAAACAGTACTGTTTAAGAAGATTTTCAGTTTATATGGCAACAACCTGTCAGTGTTTGATTTTTTTCCACATGACAACTGGCTAAAATTATGAATGATGCAAATAATTACACATTAATTCATTTATTCTCTAACTCATTTGCAGAATTCATACACTCTGACTTTATGTCAATATTCTTATTACCCTCTTTTCTCACTATCTATCCCCTCTCCCCCTTCTCACTATCTACCCCCTCTCCCCTTCTCACTATCTCCCCTCTCCCCCCTTTTCGTCACTATCTACCCCCCCCTTTGTACTTCACTTACCTTCAGACGTCCTGTGGTGGGAGCGCAAGGCTTCTGTCCACAGTGCCTTTACTGAGCGCCAGAATATGGCTTATCCTGGCGCTCAGCATGAAACGCCGTCACCACAACGAAGACACTGAAGATAGAAGCCTTGTGTAGGAGAGTGAAGGGCGCCGAGTGGTTGCTGAAAACCTGAGCGACATCTTGGCGCCCCTCTCTCTATTCTCCACATCTAGCGGTTCCTCCGGGCTGCAAAAAAAACAAACGGTGTTTCAATTGGGGGCATGATTTAGGGGCGGCCATGGCCCCCTCTGCCCCCCCCTGCCGATGGCACTGTGAGCCGTCTGCAGCCCCGCATGCCGCTCATTTGCACCCAGTGCAACCCTGTGTGCAGGGGTTGCTGACCCCTGCACTATACCTTTTGTGCATTCGGATTCCTAAGAATCACAAATTCAGCAATTCGTATCAAGCCACGAAAATTAGGCCAGACCCTCCTACCCCACAAACAGGAGAAAACAAAGCAAAAAGCACAGAATTTCACGGGCTCTTTCACTTACACTATCACTTTCTCACACTCTCATTCTGGTTCTGTTTCACGCCCTCTCTAAATGTTTCCCTACCTTCTCTACTGACCCGAAGATCCTGCACAATCTTACAGTTATTTTGTCTGTCCAATATTCCTTATTACCTGGCCCGTATTTGGTGTTTCAAGATGTTTTTGATGAAAGACAAGCCAAAGTTCTTCAACCTCACCGTTCATACCCATTATCCTTGCCTGAATCTCTCCCCTTGGAGGATGATCTACATTAAGGACACCTTGATTAAGGGGTTCCTTCATAAATCCACTTCACCAGTTGGAGTCAGATTTTTCATAATTTCCAAGAAAGACAGAAGTTTAAGACCTTGTATCAATTACTGAGTACTCTGTATGTAGCTGATTGTATCTGGTACCTCTCATTCCGGAATTATTTGATCGTCTACATGATTCTACGATATTTAGGAAATTAGATTTGTGGGAGCATATAATTTTATTTAGATTAGAAATGTGATGAATAGAAAACAGTGTTCTATACACAGATGGGCCATTATGAAAACACAGTTATGCCTTTTGGGTTGTGCAACTCCCGGCTGTATTCTAAGAACTCATCAGCATCATTTTTCATGATATAGCTCTTCAGTTTGTCATAGTATACTTGGCTGGCGTTTTCATAAACTCTCCTGATTTAGAGACCCATAGGAAACATGACGCATTGTCCACCGTCTCAGTCAGAATCACATGTATGCTAAATTGGAGTCGTGCCAGTACGAAGTCCATTGCATTTCGTTCATCCCAGATGCATCCAACCCATTTGTTACCAAGGTGGATGCTTCTGAAGTTGGGGTAGGGGGTGTTCTATCCCAACAGAAGGAGGTTCAAGGTAAATTTCTTCCTGGCACATATTGCTCTAAAAGATTCACTCCAACGGAGACTATGATGTAGGTATAATGCTAGCCCTTCAAGAATGTCATCATTTACTAGAAGGGGAAGGAACCTGGTCAGGATCACAACCATCTAAAATATTTAAATAAGGCCAAATGTCTGAATCCCAGAGAAGCTTGTTGGACTTTGTTCTTGTCATGATTCGATTTTGTTATCTCCTATCGTACATGATCCAAGAAAATTTCAAATGCTGATGCCTTATAGGGGCATTTTTTCATGGACACTAATGAAAAGTCTGACAATGAGCCTGTAATAGAGCTATCACAGATCATAGTTTAATTACTTTACTACCAGATTATCGTCTCCTTTGTTCCAGTGCATTCTAGAATCCTAATCTTGCCTGTCGGTCCAGAGTAAATGGCCGGCTGGTAGAGAGGTGTAGATCTGGGCACACCCTTCTCATACCTTGGGTCATTTTTGAGCTCACTGCACCAGAGACATTATTGACAGACATATTTGGTGGTCAGAAATTCTAGCGGACTATGTGGTAGCTTGTATTCCTTGTGCTAAAAGTAAAACATTTGACCCTATGAACCTGGCTATGGACTTTATTGTAGATCTACCATCCTCTGAAGGCAATACTGTGATGGCACATTTCATTCCTTCATCCAAATGTCCTTCCTCCTCAGAATTAGTCTCAATATTTATCAGAGAATCTGTCCTTTTACATGGCTTCCCGGAGCAAATCGTGTCTGATTGTGGGATTCAGTTTACTACTCTATTCTGGATAACTTTTTTTGTGCTATTATGGGTCTATATCAGTCAGATCGCCTTGATTCCATGAGCAGAAATTGCTAGGAATAATGCTCCTCATGAGGCCTCTAAGACCTCTTCTTTTCTTTCTGTAATTATGGCCATCCGGCCTCTTTGCCTACCTCATTCCAAGAATCACCAGTACCTGTCGTGAACATTATGTTCAACAACTAACTGAGGGGTGTAATAATTGCCTCTGTTCGATATGAACGTCAAGTCTCATAGTCCTAAGGTGACTGAGTTTGGTAATCGACAAAGAACATCAAACTGAAGGTTCCATCTGGAAATTGGCTCCCACTTAATTTGTCCTTTTCAATTTAAATTTTAAGTCATAAAATCAACTTCCCCCTCCCTTCGGATTCAGAGAGTATTTCAAGTATCATTGTTTAAACCACTTACCTGAATTAGATTTTCTAAGTAAATTCCTTGACCTAAATCTGTGAAAGTTGGCTCTAACCTTGAATATGAGATCCAATTGATTATAGATTCCAGGGAAGTACAGAGAAACATTTAGTACCTTGTACATAGGAAAGGATATGGTCCTGAGGAGAGGTCTTGGGTTGCTAGTAAGGATTTACATGTGCTGTCCTAGTCAGAAACTTTCATGTCAAATTTCCAAATAAGCCTGATAACCGGCGGCCTTTGGCTTGCCCTCAACCTTTTCTAGTCCTGTCAGAGAGGCTGCTTCCTGCTAGCTCCACTCCCACAGAAAGAAAGCATCTTGGAGCAGCCTGAAACGCTTTTTGCTTTCTAGGGAAGTAGAGGGTTCTCATATGACGCACAGTAATGGGTACACCTATGATGCTCTGCTAGGAGCAGGGTTTTAGAGTGTTGCTGGATTTAAAAATCCAAAACTTTGGCTGCTTCTCAACCTGGTGTGGTCCTGTGTTCTGGCTCCAGTCCTTCATTCCTGTATCATGATTTGATTACTGTCTACCGAATACTGAATTATGGCTTGTAAGACTTCCCTCTCCTTGTTCAGACTTGATCATTGTTTGATATTGTTTCCTGACATCTAACCGGTTATATCTGCTGGCCTCTATTTGCCTCTTTTGGGGTCTGCATGTATCAACACGATATATATATATACATATATATGTATATATATATATATATATATATATATATATATACCATAGAACTGAAAACAACTGTCATTTAAGAAAACTACACATATAATCTTTGCGTCATACGCACCCATTCTTTTTTTCACAAAAAACAGTGAGTGAGTTTGACTGTACATCCCTTTCTCAGCCTTAAATTTAACCCCTTGACGACAATTGACATGCCAGGCACGTCACAAAAATGTATCCGCTTAACGACAATTGACGTGCGTGGCACATTTTAAGGTTTAAGGAGTGTAGAAAACAATCAATGCTTTCTTCGCTTAGCTGGTGTTTCTGCAATGCCTTGACATCTAGGCATCCAGCAACACCAACGAAAATTGCAGGTGTCCCTGTGCGATCGTTCCTAGGAATGGTTGCACTCACCATAATGAAAAATACTTTCATACTGCTAAGCTTAGCCAGTGTTGCTGAAATGCCTCTATATAGATGCATTTAACGACACAACAAAAAAGTCAGGGGTCTTAAATATATAGTTCCAACAAAATGTAAACAGAAAGTTCAAAAATATAAAAAAACCTTTAAAAAAAACTTTTAAAAAAGTTTGTTTTTTCTGGAGCAAGTGCAAAGATTAGAGCTGCATCTTCCCAAAAATCCTGGCTTGGAAAAAGTTAAAAAAAAACAAAAAAAACACAGTTTAAAAAAAAACAAACCATGAAAAAGAGTTAAAATACCCTGGGGTGTCTAGTTTTCAAAAAAAATTGTCTTGATTGGGTAAATTAAATTGGTCAGACTCAAAGTTATCCTGAATAGGACATGGGCACAGGATCACCAAATGTTAAAGTTCAACATTGAAAAATGTGAACCTCCCAACTGTGGCCCATTGATCCCCAAAAAGCCAGGCAAACCTATGGTATCAATGTACACCACATATTGGGGTGTTGTTTGGGAGTGAAATATACCAGGAGATATAAAGTTCTACCTAAAGTACAATGTGTGTGGAAAAATCACACACACATAATACTAGCATAAGCATTGACAAAGCTTGGTAACAGATGTAGTGCCTGGAAATGGATAAATTACTAGTACCGTATTATTATTATAAGACGAGGTTTTTTCAGAGCAAATGCAAATAGGTCTGACTATGAAACGACTAAGATCCAGATCCCCCGCAGCTGCAAGGGACCTGGATCCTCCTGCCCCCCCCCGCCCCACTTACCGGTACTTCTGAGTCCCCGGTGTGTAGCTGGGGCAGTGTGTAGATGTCTACGCGATTCGCGTAGACAACTTCCGCTGCAGCAGGAAGGAGGTGTGGCTAGCAGCGGGGGTTGTCTGTGTCCATCGCGCAGACCTTCCCCAGCTGTCAGAGATCAGAGTTCCCCGCACAGGGGTATAAGGCATTTCTGGAGGCAGAGTGCTCTGTGAAATGCCTTTTAACCCCCTTAATGCCACTCTGCCCCCAGAAATGCCTTTTTAACCCTCTATACAACACTCTGCCTCCTGAATGCCTTAAACCTCCCTATATGCCACTCTTCCCCATAATATGCCTTTTAACCCTCTAAATGCCAGAGTGGCATATAGGGGTATAAGGCATTTCTGGAGGCAGAGTGGCACATAGTAGGTCAAAAGGCATATCATGGGGCACAGTGGCATATAGGGTTAAAAGGCATATCATGGGGCACAGTGGCATTTAGAGGGTTAAAAGGCATATCATGGGGCACAGTGGCATATAGGGGGTATAAGGCATTTCTGGGGCAGATGTGCATAACTGCGGGGCAGGTTGGAAAATAGAAGGAAATAAAACCAAAATATTTTTCTCAATCATAGCTTTTATTAAAAAAAAATAGTTTAGATGAATTAACATTTACTGGTAAAACTTTTTTAATATTCAGATTTGGGGGGTCGTCTTATAATCAGGGTCGTCTTATAATCGAGCAAATACGGTATTTGAAATACTCTGGGGTGTCTAGTATTCAAAAAATATATGCTTTCATGGGGTCAAATGAATTGGCCAGGTTCAAAGATCTCCCAAATAGGATATGGGGGCAGAATTTGAAAAACTGAATTGAGCATGCCCCAAATGTGGCCTCTTACCCTCCAAATAACCCGACCCACCCAGGTATGAAGGGGTATCACTTTACTCAGGAGATGTTGCTGGACACATATTGGGGTATTGTTGGACAGTGACATATAACAAGAGCTGTATATTCATATCGAGTTATGTGACCATTGTCAACACAGAAAAATAGCCATTGTCATGAAGGGTACAAAAAAAACAGCAATTGTCATGAAGGGATTTATTGTTCTTACATTGATAAACCTGTAAAATAAATGTTGAAAACTGTGTTTTTGTGCAAGTATTTATTTTATCAGAAATTCAAAAGGGGTTGAATAACTTTTACTTGAATTGAATTACTTTTTCTTTCAAAATTTCAAGTACTTAATTTCTTCCCTGTAGCTTGAAGGAGTGCTACTATTACAATAATAGATTTTTCTTTTCTTTGTATATTTAGGGGGATTATTTGTATCCTTGGTCTCCATTGGAGAAGACAACATTTTTGCGTTTAGAACTGTTTCGTTGACTTGAAAATCTGCAATCTTGAGCAATATATAGTTATCTTCTATATTGCTTTACAGACAATTGCTTTACTCGATATTGTATTGGCTTCAAGCATGTATCAAGCTTGCGAAATATATTATACTTTAGAAGCTGAGTTTTGCCAATAAGGAATTAAGCTATTTCTGGAAAGAACAGTGTCTATAAGAATCTAATTTTGAAAATGTTCGAAATCATTACTTTGTCTCTTGGTATCTTGTTATTACTTGTCAAAGTCCAAAAAAGATAGAAAATGTTACTTTGAATCATGATAGAACTTTAGCTTGCAATCGAACAAAATCTAGGTTTAGGTTATCCTGTTTATAATTATATATATATATATATATATATATATGTGTGTGTGTGTGTATATATATATATATATATATATATATATATATACATACATTGTGATAGACATTGTTGCTACTTGAATAAAATAAGGTTTTATTAGGTAGACTTTTTTAGGTTTAGGTTTTATTATCTAGCCATTTCTTTCATTACTTGGGTGCCACCAGGCCTTCATCTCAATATCGCACACAGAGCACTAGCTGCGCTGTTTTGTGTGCTCTGTGTTATTCTGAATAAGTAAAACTTACATTTATTAAGAATATTTCTCTGGCATCATTTATTGAGATCAATGTACATATGTGGATCATGTAGAAATTCATGTGGTCACTGAAGAAGAAATTGAGAACATCATAGTCAATTAACCATCACAAAGATTACAAATTTGAATATTTGAATGTAATATTTTTGGTGTAGTATTACATAATGGCTTGATTCCCTACAAGTCAACTTAATTGGTGTAACCTAAATATTGATACTCTAAACAGAAACTAGTAAACCCCCTTTCAGAAAAAGCTTGGAGAGTATATACCATTTTTTTTATCCGCTGTCATTTGACATTAATAAGCATTTCTTTTGTGCTTTTTATTTTTTGAATGTGCTTTTTCCATAGGATAGATGAAAATGACACAAGGTCATAGTTTGATGTTGATAGATGGCACTAAAAGGTAAGCCTAACACATTTTTATTATTGGGTTGCACCCTTTGAGCACCAAGGGACATCCTAAGAGTTTTTACTAATAGACATCTATCATTTTTATATATTTGTTTTTTGTCCTTTTCAACAAAGAGTACTTCATTTCATATCTAGAAATGTAATAGTATATTAAACAATTAACCTTTATTTCTCTATAATAGAATGTGTTGTATGTTTGCTGGTAGTGACATACACAAGGAGCTGTAAATTCATACCTAAAATAGAATGGGTCATACAAGCAGAGCAGATTGAACAAGGGTTTATTCTCATTACATCCTACTTGTCTAAGTTGTTCTTCACATGTATTGAGTTTTCTTCTTAGGAAGGCAGATCGAAACATTGGTAGTAAAATATGAATGTGGTGCTGCAACTAAAGCATAAGATTTCAGAATGCATTTGCCCCTTGGATTTCCAACAAGGATATTATTCAGTTGATTATTTCAATATAAATATATTTATGTCATTGCTGTTATGTCATTGCATTAAGCTTTTATCAGTGCCAAATCTACTTTAAACTTGCCACTTTTTTCAATATATTTTGTTAAGGAAAGATTATTGTTATTGGTCATGCCTTCTTGTATTAGCATTATAAACCCGCCACGTTTCCTTATTGTAGTGGTCAGCTAAGCCAATCAGCAGCCATTTAGGACCATGTGCAGATCTCTCTTTAAAGACAGATGTTTGTATTTACCCTTAAAATGCCAGGACTCCATCTAGGAAATCCATATAGGATACTGCTTTAGTCAGTGATTTTTTTAAAATGAATCTCTAGCTTAAATTATTGATTGGCCAAGGGAGCTGGTGGCAGCTTCCGACAATGAGAAGAGTAGTAAAAAAAAAATGGTGGCTTAATGCGGCACATCTGTTTTTAAGATTTGCTGGTTGGCATGCAAAAAATGTCTGACCCCTGCCAATAGGCACTCTAATGGTTAATAGAACTTCTATAAAGCAGAGGGTATAGCAAACCAAGAAGGGTCCAAGTAAAGTCTTATAGTTGTTGCTTATCAATTATGGAAACCACTTTTGTAACTTGGATCTAGGATGAGAGTTGAGGAGGGAGGGAGTATCTATGTATGTATGTTAGAGTGCATGTGTATGTGTGTGTGTATGTGTTAGCATGAATGTATATGTGTAAATGTGTGTGGTACCATGAATGTGTATGTGTAAGTGTGTGTGTGTTAGAGGGAATATGTGTTAGCATGCGTGTGTAAGTGTGTGTTAGCATGAGTATGTAAATGTGTGTCAGAGTGTGTGTTAGTGAGTATGTGTGTTCCACTTCCAGGTCATCTAAGGTTGTGTAATGTCAGGTGACCAGTTTTCTCCATGCGCACTTCTATTTAGGTGACCCATTAAGCAGCCTGAGGCTGCTGTAAGTCTTGCAAGAGGCCCAGCATCATTTGTTATGCCACTGACAAAAATACAGTATAAAGGAGTAAACCTTTATCTGTTAATTCAGAGAATGATATTTAAGAATGTTTTTACTTGCTTACATTTGTAGAATAACTAGAGCTCCTCATACTTCATTTTATGGAAAATCTCTTATGCTCTGCCAATTACAATGGTAGATGCTTTAAAGTTTGCGTATGATTTCATTTTAACATACAGCTGTGTACATTTGTGTTTAGAGAAGATTTGTTCATGAAATGCAGCCGTATGCCATTAGCAAACACTAGAATAGATGGCGTATGCCCTACATAAATATATTGGTTTTAAATTAATGATTATTAATAATGAAGGCAAGCCCAGTTATCATCACCTCCTGCATAATTAAGGTCTGTTCCATCAAACTTATTTTATAGTGCTCTCACTGGAAGGAAATATACAATACATAATACAATTATTTATTTCAATATTCAAGAGCTGTGTTGTCATTTACATATTTGTTACTACTTTAGACTTTTCTTGACCCAAAGATGGAACTATTAAAATAAGACATAGTAGGCTATAGTAGGGTTTTTTTTATATTTTTGCTTTACCATGTAATATATTATTGTGATCCTATTGCACCATTATTACTAGTTACTGAAATACTATTGTTCCTGCTACATTATGCTATTATTATATATATAATATGTGAAGATATATAATAGTTGAGGTAATCAAAACATTTCAGCAACTAAATATGTTTCTCACATCTTTTCACAAAAGGCCTCAAGAAACATGTCAATAAGAATAAACTAGGGATGAAGTGCAATGAATGAAGTCGTGCAGCCTCATGACAGTTAGGGTAACAATTCCCTCGACACTCAATTCCTCCGTTTTATAAATCAATGCCAATCATTGTTCTGAAATATGGCAAAACGGCTGGTTAAGACAATATTAGCTATTCTCTTGCCTGTAATACCTGCTGGTCCAGCTGGTATAACAACATTAAGAGATATTTGCCTCCAATTACTGCACTCCTTTCACAGTCTCTTACATGGCTCATAAATAATATGTGCTCCAATGGGCAATAGAGCACATTCAGAGAAATATGTGCCTCCTAAGGCATATTTATCTCTATTTCCTTTTGTTGGAACAGCTGGGATATGGCCACAAATACATCCCCTTAAAGTCCTTTCCAATGAAGGTAGTACATTATTGATCCTGCCCTTACTGGGTAGAGGCAAGCCAAGTGAATCTGTAATGTAATTTGTGTTTGGTATGTCTTCAATCTGTTTTTATCTGTAATATAAATATTTAAATAACTTTTTTAAAGCAAATGTTTACTACATTTATCTAGAACACTTTTCATTGTGAAAGAATATGCTGAATGCAACAAGAAAACAATTTAAATATCATTTGTCATTTGAAAAGAAATGTGCTTCGAAAAATCCTATCAAGAATGTGACAGCTTAACTATGGTATACCAAACTATTGCTGTCAGTGCCTAAACAAAAGAATTCTGATCTGTATTGTGTTAGAAGCAATGTATTGTTTGCAAAATTCTTTGCTGCATAATGTTCATTTTTTCCCATTTCAAACAATAACTTTCAGATTTTGCGTTCTTAACGCAGTGTAGGAATGAATCAGTAAGATAATTTAGACTAATACACTAAAATAAATGGATTATGGTTTATTAGACTGTGGACCAACATATTAATTAGAACAAAATGCACTATAGGCTTTCAAGTCATCATGGTTTAGATTTAGCTGAGAAAACAAACCAATAATTCAGCACATGCCCAGTGAATACCATTAAAAAAACACATATCTAAGGAATAAATATTCCGTCACACCATATGGCCATATATGCTTAGCCAGCCACTACGTCAAACTACCCCAATTAATGGGGGGGCTGCAAAAAAAGATTTGGGTAAAAAAATATAGACCAAACCTTCCGGTTGAGCAGCCTATCCTGCCAAAGAGGTTTCTCATTAATGGTGTCCAGATTGGAAGATTCTTCGTGATCGTCTTCGTTTTTGACGCGCAGCCGCCAAAATTTTAAACAGGAGTGAGCTGATCCTCGTCTCTCCAATCAGCTCACGCTTGTGACGTCACGCTAAGGCTAGGTTTCCACTTGGGTTTTTGTCCTGCGTTTTTTTTCTGGATGAAAAACGCCAAGAAAACTGCCACTGCATTTTCCTGCGTTTTGGCGTTTTTTTCTGGAGTTTTTTCTGGCGTTTTAGCCTTTCTGTGGAAATTGCTTTTTTTGACCTTAGGCAGTTTTTCCAGCCTTTACAAGTTAGAAGTTTCACCCAGCTAGAAGGGATTAGGATAAATGGCAAGTATCTGCCCCCTGATGTCATTTACTTGGTAGAGTTCTACTTAAACGCCCCGGCGGACCCTTTTGTCACTTTTCTGTGGTTTGTAAGGCATGCTTTATTCCGAATGTCTGCTCCTCTAGGAAGATTGGCCCCAAATGATGGTGCAAATTGTTTGCTGTTGCTTTTGGCACGCAGGATCCAGTTGATGCGTCGCGTATGTTTGTTTGTAATGGCATGTTTGTTCCAAATGGTGTAGAATTCAATATGAACTTTGTTTTGTGTGAAACTGTTTGTTTCCAGCCTATTTCTCGTAGGACACACAGATACTGGGTCCATTCTCTGCATTGTAACTGTGGAAAAAACGCCATAAAAAACGCCAAGGCAATAAACCCACATGGCTTTTTCATGGCGTTTTTTCTCTCCCATAGAGAGGAGCCTGAGACTGAGAGGCCAAGTGCAGAGTCTGTTCTTCCTGCTCGCACTACTACTAGTCACGAGTCTCACGACGATATCAGTCTTAGCTCCAGCCTAGCAGGAATTCCATTCGATCTGGCTAATGAAGAACTAGACTATGAGCCAGAGGAAGTAGAGGAGATGAGTGGTCAGGAATCAGTTTCCTCAGGGAGCAGTGTCCAAATGACTAGTGCACAATTTTCCCCTGAGCCTCCACCTTCTCCGCTACGATCATCACCAACACCACCACCAGCAGCAGCAAAACCTAGCAAATCTAAAGTTAAAGCAATTAGCAGTCCCACTATGGCCAGTACTGTTACCACCACCACTAGTTCTGCCTCTGTTCATCCACCCCGAGCAGTAGGAGCAGCACCCAAGGCACACTCCAAAGCTATGCGCGCCCCAATTTTGGAGCAGTTTGAAAATGTTGAAGAAGGGCGCTATGGAAAGTGCAAACATTGTGGGAAGCTAATAAGCAGAGGCAAAGTGTCTGGCCATTTTACCAGTGCTGGCATGAAGCATCACCTCAACACAACGCTGTGCTATTGGGGAAAGATGCAGAAGTAAAACTTAGTGCAGGCAGCATAGCTGGTGGCCGTGGAAAAACCCCAACAGCTGCTTCTGATCCAATAGCAGCAGCAGCAGCAGCTAGTGCTGGCAGCCAGAGACCAAGGCAGGTTGGAGCACTGCATGTCCAGCCCACCCTGGAACAATTTGTGGCATTCCAATCCAAAAGGTCAATGCCCAAACAGCAGGCCAATAAAGTAACGCGACTTATTGGTCAGTTCATTGATGTTGGAGGGGCATCCTTCTCTATGATCGAAGGGGAGCCTTTCAAACAATTGATGGCGGCTGTGGCTCCACAATATAGAGTTCCGTCACGTTCCACTTTCCGCAGGAACATTGTCCCCTCATTGTATTGGTCCTGTGTTGCAGCAGTAAAAGAGGAGCTTTCCAAGGCTGCTGGTCAGTCTGTTCATTTCACAACAGATTTGTGGAGTGCAACTAGTGGGCAGCATGCCTTTCTTTCTTTGACAGCACACTGGTGGCAGCCCGGTGTGCCCAAGGAAGCTGCTGCAGCAGGCTACCGATCATTTCTTCTCCATGCAGAAGTGATGGATGAAAAGCACACTTCCCAAAATATTCTGCATGCGATGAGGAAAATGTTTAGCCTTTGGGTCGGAGCAGAGGCGGGCACCAATGTTGAAGTTGGTTTTGTGGTAACTGACGGAGGTGCCAATATGGTGAAAGCGCTGCGAGATGGTCATATTGTTGGTGTGCGCTGTGCAGCCCACATCATCCATCTTGTAGTGAAGGCAGCAATGTCAGAAGGAACTAATGTGGCAGCAGTAGTTCTGTCCCGCTGCAGAAAGATCGCTGGGCACTTTCACCATAGTGTTAAGGCTAGCCAACTTTTGAGGGAAGAGCAAGAGAGGTCAGGTCTTCCCGTACACTGCCTACGTCAGGATGTCAGTACACAGTGGAACTCCACGTTAGACATGCTGGAGAGGATTTTGGAGCAGCAGAGGGCAATCCATAATCTTGCCTCAGAGCACAATATTGGGATTACATCTCCATTGAATAGGGAGGATTGGACAGTGATCGCCCAGCTAGTGGCAGTCCTTAAACCATTCAGGGATGCCACAGAAAATGTAAACTCAAACACTGCCAGTCTGGCCCAGGTAATCCCAGTGTTCTCCCATCTAGGCAGCAAGATGGATGTGTTCCTTGAAAACCGTGAGGCTGTTCAAGGTGGCACTCTACATCCTGACGTAGCAGCCAGGATCTGCTAAAAGTACACCTTCGCAAACGCATGGAAGAGAGTCCCGAAATGATGCTAGCGTGCCTTTGCGATCCAAGAATTAAGGGAAAGCTAGCTTTGAAATTTAATGTTCTCAGTAGCTCTCGGGAGCAATTGGTCAACAAGGTGCGTGACTGGCAGCGTAAAATGGGAATGCTGTCCGAGGAGGGAGAGGTGCAGGAGGAGGAAGAGATGATGTGGTCTGCTACTCCTAGCAGCAGCATCAGCAGCAGTGCCACAAGCATCACAACAACACAGCTGAGTGGAGCAGCTGCGTTTTGGGAAGAGGCACTTGGGAGTATAGTTGGACCATCTGACAGAGCTAGCAGCAGAAAGGAGAGTAGTGCTGCTGAAATGGTCAAACTTTACCTCTGTGAAGTTCCTTCTGCACCTAATGTTGATCCTCTTAGCTACTGGGATGAAAAGAAGAGTGTGTGGCCTGCACTCTCATGGGTTGTGCAGCAGCTTCTATCATGTCCGCCAACCACTGTTCAAAGTGAGCGCGTGTTTTCTATGACTGCAAACATACTGAGTCCACAGCGCTCACGCATGGCACCTCATCTGATGGAGCAGATTGCCTTTCTTCAATTGCCTTTCTCTAATGTTTAAGGTAGTTTCTCCCCCTGGTTGCACGTGTTTGTGGTGTGGCAACATCTGCTACCTCCACCGGTGTAGCCAATTTATGCTAGGGCCTAGTGTCTGAGTTCTGGAAGTCCACTCCCAAACGCCATGGACTGACAGACTTTCATGCTTTGCCCTGGGGTGAAACAGGTGAGTGGGTCGTCAATTGCCCACTCATTCGCCTTTCCCAATGCTGCTGCTGCTGCTGCTGGTTGTGGTGCCAGCGTCTTTTCTCTGCCAGTTCGCTTCCTGGCTAGTGTCATGCCTCAAATGTCCAAAATGTTCAAGGTAGTTTCTCCCCCTGGTTGCACGTGTTTACGGTGTGGCAACGCCTTCTACCTCCGCCGGTGTAGCCAATTTACGCTAGGGCCTAGTGTCTGTGTTCTGGAAGTCCGCTCCCAAACGCCTAGGACTGACAGACTTTCATGCTTTGCCCTGGGGTGAAACAGGTGAGCGGGTTGTCAATTGCCCACTCATTCGCCTTTCCCAATGCTGCTGCTGCTGCTGCTGGTGGTGGTGCCAGCGTCTCTTCTCTGCCAGTTCGCTTCCTGGCTAGTGTCATGCCTCAAATGTCCAAAACGTTCAAGGTAGTTTCTCCCCCTGGCTGCGTCTGTTTGCCCTATAGCAACGTCTGCTACCTCTGCCGGTGTAGCCAATTTACGCTAGGTCCTAGTGTCTGAGTTCTGGAAGTCCGCTCCCAAACGCCAAGGACTGACAGACTTTGGATGCTTTGCCCTGGGGTGGAACAGGTGAGCGGGTCGCCAATTGGCCACTCATTCGCCTTTCCCAATGCTGCTGCTGCTGGTGGTGGTGGTGGTGGTGCCAGCGTCTCTTCTCTGCCAGTTCGCTTCCTGGCTAGAGTCATGCCCAAAATCCAAAATGTCCCTAATGGTAAGGGTAGTTTCTCCCCCCTGGCTGCGTCTGTTTGCGGTGTGGCAACGCCTGCTACCTCCGCCGGAGTAGCCAGCTTACGCTAGGGCCTAGTGTCTGAACTCTGGAAGTCCGCTGCCAAACGTCTAGGACTGACAGTTGTTTGGATGCTTTGCCCTGGGGTGAAACAGGTGAGTGGGTCGCCAATTGCCCACTCATTCGCCTTTTCCATTTCCATTTCATTTTTTTCGTCTGATACACAACCTACCAAACATAACACACATAACACGTATAACACAGTGACATAACACATAACACACATAACACACACATGTACAATTCACATATCACAAGGACCTTTCCTTCTGTTATTTGCCCTGGCCTTCACTTCTACACTCACTAGCATTAACGCTATAACTCACACTTTACCCTATAACATTTTTCCATCCACATAGCTGCCAACAGACCCAACTTTTTCAGGGACAGTCCTGCTTTTTTCCTGTGCCATCAAATTTAGCTAAACTAGGTATGCTAGTGCACATAGGTATAGCTGGGTAGGGTAGCACTACAACATATAAATGTAATATATATATATATTCAATATAAATTTGAAATAAAATTAAATAAACCCATTAAAATAAAATTATTATTTAGACATAATACATCTTTAACCAAAACAGTGCACTGCTAATAATCTTAAAAATAACCGTACATTAACCCTAAGCTATTTTTTAGTTCTTCAACATTTTTCCATTCGCATACCTGCCAACACACCCAACATTTTTGTGGACAGTCCTGCTTTTTTCCAGTCCTGTCCAGTAAAAGTTGGGTTGTTGCAAAGTATGCCATTATAAATAGGTAGCAAATGTTAGGCATGTATTACAAGTGGTCCAAAATCAATTTAAAAATGTAAAATAATCCCTATTCTTTTATTAAACATCTATGGATGTGTGACTGTGTATGATAAAAAGGAGGCCAAGTTCCTTGGAGCATTTGTCTAGGTCATTTTGTGTACAGTACACCTCGGTACGTGTGTGCAACTCTATTGGTCGTTTCGGCAGGGGGCTTGCCTGCCATCAACGAATGAGGTGCATTCTGCAGTTCTGCAATTCATTTGTTGATGCCAGACCAGCCCCCTTCCGGCGACCAATAGAGACGCACACACGTACCTTCACGGCGCGAACGCATCTGCTGCTGCTCCGATGTGTTCTTAACCCCGTATTAACCCCTGCTACGCAGCCGGGAGAAAACGAAGATGAAACAAAGATGAAACGAGCACGAAGAATGGCCACGAATATTCGCCCAAAAAGAAGACAGGAACGGGCGAATATTCCAGAATACGAAGGTTTTTTTTTCTCCGAAGATGAGTGCGAAGACGAACACGAAGAGCCCCCTGGTGCCCAAGTCTAATAATAATAATAATAATCTCAAACACATAATGTCTTTCACACTATCATAATATGTAATGTGTATTTTGAACCAACATTTAGCAAACATTTTTCTAGAGACTATGCAGACCTGTGAAAAATCCTGACATACCCTTTAACTACAAGATTTGCTCTGTAGAATATTTTCCATTTGAATTGAATACAGGTACCCTGAGATCAATAGGGTTTTTCTATACTTGTCAGTTCTGAGTCTCTAAGAAAGTTGTGATTTTTTTTTTCTTCATCCCTCAGCCTTGGTTGACTTTTTTGCCTCTGATCAAAAAGACCCATGTCACTAAACTCATCAAGTAATGCCAGCATTTCAAGTTTGGTGACATATATGCCATTTTCTTTGTTGTTTTTTTAGTCTTAGAAGAACAATAATCAAATGCCTAGATGATGTATCCCTGTGTAGGTTTCTGACAAGCATCACTATGTCTTATTATAGTTATACTAACAATGTTTTATTTTGTGAAGATTTCTGCTGTCATTAATAAAACATAGAATGGAGCTAAATTATACAAATGAAGTCTATCTTGATGCTAACCTTGTTACTCTTTTTTATTATTGTGATGAAATAAAAAAAGAATAAAACCAAGACTACTATTATCCTGTGGCATTCATCACTTAGGGTATTGTGTACAGCATTTACAGAAAGATAGAAATATATATTATAGAGAGCCCAGAAAAGGGCCATTGAAATGTTGAAGGGGTTTACGGATACAAATGATTAGAAAGGATAAAGTGAGGGAGAGTCTTCCCAAAGGGATAGAATGTGCAGTGGCGTCAAAATATTATTAAGCTCTGCAGTACATGCCCCATAATATCCTTAGAAATAGAACTCTAAGCAATGACATGGTCTTCCCTATAAGAAATCTTTGAACATACTGACAGGCACATTCGCCACTTAAAAAATATAAAGCTATAGCTAAATTTTCTACAAGTACACACAAGGACATTGTATAGTACTGCATTTATAATCCATGGTTGGCATTTCCAGACTGGCATATTACTTTACAGTATACAGTGACATGTGAAGTAGTGGGTGTTGAAGTGGGAAATAAGGACTTTCCAGATGCCAACACACCTTTGTCTTGGGGTAAACTGTTTAAATCCACACAGTACAAATATCGAGAAAATGCTTCTTTCATAAGGAAATTGAGGGTTTAATGTTGTATTAAAGCCTGTGAAAGGCTAACACACATTGGGAATACACAGAGGTGTTGTAACAAGGCCGTAATCAATTGCAACCGGAATGTAATAAAGTAAAGGGGGGATGCACATAATTCTTATAGGGATAATGCTGACACGTATTTACAAAGAAACATTTACGTAGATCAAAAGCCTCACACTAAATAAATGCTACAGGTTTCTTATTACAGATACCATAACACTATCAAAGACACTACGCAAATTAAAAACAAATGCAACTAGCTTCTCTAAGGACAATATACAATTCACAAACAAATGCTACTTTGTCGTACTTGGTAATAACTATCTTTTGATGTATGTTTCAAACCACAGAGATTGTATTTAAAATGGTTTCCATGTGGACATGGTAAATCTTATAGTGAATCAAAAGGCCAAATCTTCTTTAATGAGACCAGCTTACTTTTACCACTTCTACACCTATAATAACTGTAATATTAGATCTTTTTAAAATTTATTTTTTACCATGCCCCCTAAGGTGCCTGAAATTGTCTCCATGCTACATCCATAATGGGTAGACAGGAGGACATTTTATTGAGCACTCAATGACCGTTCATTATAGATGACCTATATAAATATAAAGATTAGCGGTCACAATTTTTTTTTTACTTTCATTATGTTTTTTAATTTGAGAGGTGAATTGTTTTATTATATTTTTAATTTTATCTTGCTGGTGTAACCCCCAGAGACTACAATATCCAGAATATTCAGGGATTAGCTTGAAGCCTTACTAAGTTTCATGGGAGACATCAGCCCACCATCCAATAAGATTGCTTGGTAAATGAACTGGAGGAGAAGGTAGCGGCTGAAAAAGAGAGAGAGCAGTTTGCAGTAGAGCCTGATTTCCCCTCTCAGAGAAAGATTTGCAGAGAGTGGAGAGAAAACAGAAGGAGCAGAGACTGTCCCTGTTTGGCACTCTGGACCCTATGAAGTCTACCACTGTTTCCTTAGGAGAATTTGGGGTATTTTCAGTTTGAGTTTCGGATGTGTTGTTAATGCTACTTATTATTTCATTTATCAAAATATTTTCAAATGGAAATAAAACATTTTTTAGTTAATTAAACATTATTAACTGTGTGTTGTTGTCATTTAGTTTATAACAAATGATCCGTAGTGTGGCATATCATTGTATGTATGTCTTAGCTAGGCACTCTATCTTACAAAAATGGAGTACAGTGACTGGGTCAAGTACTGCTCTGAGGTGATTACACCAATAAACCAAAACATACTAATTCACCAAATTTACCTGAACACAGTTTTCCTTGTCTTACCAAGGATTATTATTTTCCATTGCAGAGCACATACACTAATCAGCCATAACATTATGACCACTGACAGGTGAAGTGAATAGCACCGATGGTCTTGTTATCATGATACTTGTCTGTGAGTGGGGTATATTAGGCAGCAATTGAACATTTAGATTATATGAATGTATATAGCACCAGAAGATTCCGTAGCACCGTTACATTCAGTCAGTAAAAGTAAAAACCACATAACAAGCTTACAATGTAGTTGATGGTGGTACAGCATAACTCCTATCACTAAATACCACCATCAATGCCTGTCTCAGGGTGACCACATCAACCATGTTTTCCAGGACATGTATACGTTTTTCATATTGATGACCAGCACAGGTGAAGTATGTACGCTCTGAGATTATAGAAATGTAACCCATGGCCACATGAACCTGGCTGGTGGCACACTTATGCCATTTGGTGGCCGATTGCTTTAAAGTACTGGTCCTACCGAATCTGAGTAAGTATGCCACTCATCTCAGAATAAATGTCAAAAGAAATAACATCCTGGTCAAAATTATTCCTTACTTCCTTTATGTCACCTGCTGACATGGTGAATATTTCACTTTGTAGGCTGAAACTGCAACTGCCCTACAAACTCCGACTTGTGAATTACCCCCAAAATGTACGTATCTCTTTCAAATTATTTAAATTAGTTTTTTGCAGTTTTCTTTTAATACATATTTAAGCTCCTAGTTAGGTACTACCTCTACAGATCTACAAGCTGTCTGAATTTTACTTTTGATGTAAAAGTAAAAAATGTAATGACAAGTAAATCATAAGATCAGTAGTCTGCTTAACATACTGTTCCCTAGACAAAAAAAAAACAGAGTTTAATGTTTGAACTATATATGCAAATGTTGTTCCAGGCAGCTTTGCAGCATAATAATTTGGTAACTGGCATTGTCTCACAGTGTAATGGATATGTTTAAAACAAATGCATCCCCTTTTCTCCTTAGGCTAGTGAGATAAAAGTATGAATCGATTCATATGTTAGTATATTGTTAAACTGATCATTATATAACTAATTTTTCAGCATACATTAGTGCAATTTTAGGTAGTCTTGAAAATAGGTAGTTCTATTGAAGAATACATCACTATCTGTATATTAAATTACATTATAGCATGTTTTGAGTGCGCTGTTCATCCCTGTGTTTAATGTATTTGACAGTCTACTATTCCTCAAACCAGCCAGCATGCACAACTTGCAACCATGGGCAGGATTGAGCAACTATTCCTTCATATATGGTAAGAAAACTGTGATTGTTGTCTCATATGTCATGGGGCTCCTTTGTGGTCTCTGCATGGCCTACAAAAGTTGACCACCAGATGCTATATCTTGGCAACCAAGATGAATATCCCAGGAAACAAAGAAGGTGAACATTGTTGCCAGATCACAGATCCACGACTGAATCAGTACAGAAACCTAGGAAAAAAATTGGAAAAGCATTTGAATGCCTAGGGGACCTTTAGAGCCTTAATCTTGCTGCTCATCTGTTTACTATATGATAGCACGTGCTATTTCAGAGAGCAAAAGGCATGGAAAAGACATGTTACTGAGACACATAATTCATGGCTTCATTTATTATTAAAGCACCCTTTTCTCCCATAATGATGAACATTACATATTGGTATTCTATTTGTCTGCACTGCAATGCAATAGAAAGGCACTGAGGCTTAGTAACACTGCAGGAAAGAGCTGAATAGCTCGGGTTCAATCATAGTGTGCAAGAACCTTTCTAATAAAACACCAGGGAACTATAATGATTTACACTAAAGCATTAACAAATCCATAAATAATATATAATCAGACAACAATAGTAGAGAAGTATCTGCTCAAGGAAATTATCATACTTTGTGGTCATGATAGGCCATTTCTGCAGCTTTACATCATATAGCCCTCTAAATTGTAATACATGAATACATGTGCGTGGAACATATTTTATCCTAATGATAAACTAATATATATATACAGAAAGTCCAAAAATGGAGATTTGCACTCACAAGTCTCTTTCATAAAGAATACTTTTTTCAACAGATAAGTAAAAAGGTAAATTACCATAGTACAGTCCAAAATGTTGATTCTACTTATCTGTTGAATAATGTATTATTTATGAAAGAGACCTGTGAGTGCAAATCTCCTTTTCTGGACACTGTATGTATCTGGCACCCAGCCAAGCAATTATTATTTATGCAGAAAAACGGTGCAAGCCTTGTGGATTTATGTTAAATGAAAAAAAATAAACTATTAACATGTATATTTTTGAAAGCATTTTTACTTTACAACATTTTTTCACACCATGCCTTAAGCTTGTGCACAGCAAGCAAAATCGATACAGACAAAGATTTAATTTTTTTTGCCACGTAAGTTTTCGGACAACGAGTTTAGTTTCCCAACTCCTCGGTTCTGATTAAATTCTACGGCCTTTTGTGATTTGGAAACAACATTCTGGAGGGTATTCCCAAAAGGAGGAGTCTCTGCCACCATATGGAATCACCTTTAACTTACATCAGCAGACACACACTTTAAAACTGCATAGCTTCTATCGTTAGGCAAACATTGACAGGGGTACAGCATAACTGTTATCATTATAGCCTCTGGTAATGGTACTGGATAATGGCCGTGCCCACTGAGCTCAAAGCCGGCTAGTGGTTGGCACTAATTGGAGGTAAGGCCAGGATTGAAGGCCGATTGGTTGGTGGATGAGGGGGAGGAGATGCACCAGAATACTTCTTTTATGTCATTGTAAATGATGGTTGGCAAGGACGAGTTATTCAGGGTTATTAAATATTAATATGTTTTATGTTACAGTGAACAAAATTTTATTAGTGGTGAATTAATAAACGCTGTGGCCTGTTTGCACCATAGAATTTGTGTGTCTCCGTTATTTAAGGATTGGTTGGCATTTTAAAAACAAAAACAAAAAAACACACTTTTATTAAAAGTAAATAACACACCAAAATTAGACAAAAAAAAATCACTATAGACACTATACACCAGGTGTGGCCTTTTGTTCCATGATAGTATGTGAGGGTGGTGGTGGTATAGTAGCCAGTGCATATAGGGGAACCAGTGGTATAGAACAGGTAAATCTTACTTGCAGTCTGGTCAGGGACGCCAACACATTAAGTCTGTAGTATATATATACAGTAAGGTGCCAATGCAGATTAATGAAGAAAACCCGCTGTACTCTCTTTGCTTTAATTATTTAAAGCTATGAAATCACACATAACAGGCACCAAACAGGAAAGATAAAGATCAGATTAAAGCTTAATGTGTTCACATTAGCGCTTACTCATAAGCTAAGAATCAAGTGCAAAATGAGCTATTTAAACAGTGTAATCAATGGATCATGCGACACCAATAAATGTGCTATCACTCACAGTTGATAATCATTAAATAAAGAAAACAGCAACATTTTTCTTATGTGATTTAACATATCTGAAATGATGAAGTCTAACTGTAATAAAACAATGTGTCTTTATATAACATTTATTATCTTAATAATAGAAAAATGGAATCTATATTGTTAATTGTTTAAATATAGCTACCCTGCTGCTGGTTCTGAGAGTGGAATGAGCAACAGATCACAAGGAGATGTGTCTCTTGATTCCTCTTCTTCTGACTCCTAATCTAAAACAAGGCCATTATCGATGACCATATCCTTTTTCACGGTTGACCTTCCCTTTTATTACTTCCTTTTGCCCCAAATATAGATCTGCTGCTATCCTCTGACAGTGCTTGCCCATCTTTACTCTGGGTAGTTATAATGTTCTAGTGATGGCAGTGCTTGAGGTAGTGGTGGCACCAGTGGCGGTTGTGGTAGCACTGTAAGTAATTTATTTCGCCTTTGATATCACCAAGGCACCAGAACATTATCCCTCTGTGAGTCCCTGGTAATGACTAAAATTACGCCTCACGTTTGTAGGTGGAGTGGAGAATAATTTACAACAGAATGTGGTACTACAGCCAGGATGTATGATAGTATTGCTGTTTCCGCTGCATGTGGTATGTTGTATTTCTGACACCAAGCAAGAAGGCTTCAGCCTACTTGGGACTGGTATACTACTGCATCACACAGACTACTGCCCTATCTAATTTGTCACAGGTTTTGCTGGTAGTGTAAATTGGCAACTGTCTTAAACCCAATTCAGGAATAGTATTTCAAGAAGTAAAACACACTGCCCGCGTGCACAGTCCCTTTATCTTCCTATTTTGTCACAAATATTAATGATTTATTGTTTTGTTTTTTTTCACAAACAAGAGGTTTTGCTGTTTTTTTCACAACTGGTAAATGCTGGTAAATGTGCAACTGTCTTAAACCCAGTTCAGGAATAGTATTTCAAGAACTAAAACTCACTGCATGAATTGTACAGTCCTGCCCTGCCTAATTTGTTACCAATAATAATGATTTATTGTTTTGTGTTTCCAAAATAAAATGGTTTGCAAGAAGGATAGGTGTATTAAGGCACAACTTACAATGGCTCCTAAATTTATTTTTACAATGAGAAATACAAAAAAGTAAAATATTACATAAAAAGGGGGAGAGCAGTTGCAGTCCCAGTAAATCAATAAAATAAACTATAAGTGGACAGCTTCAATCTTAGCTTCAACACCATTACTCTTGCTGAAACTCCTAACTTCAATCAGTCTGTGACTGCTACTTACCAGTTAAAATGGCATCAGCATGCTTATATGTCATGATTGGGCAGAGTAAAAAAAAGTAAGGAAAAAGTCCATTATTGGAGGTTTGTAAAAAACACATGAAATTGGTAAATTACATTAAAAATAAAGTAGTCCCTACAGTTTATGGTAAAGCTAAGAAAGCTCACACCTTTAGACGCCAATGCAAATATAGAAAAAGGTCAAAGACTTGACTTATACTTCAAAGAATCCCAAAACATACTGTCATTTGTTTGATTCAATTTGTCATTTTATAAAGTGAGATTTTAAAACTATTTCCCTTTTGCAAGTACATGCAAAACCTACAATAAAATTTATGTTTTAAAACCCAATGCTACAACTTACCCTGCAGATGCCACTGGTCTCCCTCCCTGTTCAATTAGTTAAATGTCATTTAACTAATTGAACAGGGAGGGAGACCAGAGGGATGTGCCGGGTAAGTTACGGCACCAGGAGTTTAACAGTCTGTACCATCGACCCTATTGGTCGCCAGCAGGGGGCTCGTCTGCCATCAACCAATGGCAGACGAACCCCCTGCTGACGACCAATAGAGTACATACGTACATTTAAACTCCTGGCGCCAGAGCTGCGTTAACCCCGTATTAACCTCTTAACCGGGGAAACGAAGAAAAACCGAACACGAAGAATGCCCACGAATATTCAAAACAAAGAAATAAAGTGCTGCGCAAAATTTACAAACGACACCACAATATGTGCGGAAATTAAATAATACTTAAATTCATAAAAATGGATTCTTCAATAGGTTCCTCTGTTGAGAAGCCCATAGAGCCCCTTCTGGGGAATGGAGTTTCTTCTTTGTACCGGTGTACCAGAAAAGACCGGAGGAGAAGGAGTTAAAAAAGTAGTAACTTTAATATAAATAAAAAAAATATAGTATCTTACATATAAGAACACTTTAACGCTCCCGTGGGAAGGACCGGAATAATGCTGTGTTATAGCAGGAACAGCTTGGTTCTCTCAGGATTCCTCTGTGTCCACTTCCTCAATGGGCGTATTCAGCACAACGCGTTTCACCAATCGGCTTCCTCAGGTGCCCACGAATATTCGCCCGAAGAGAAGACAGGAACAGGCGAATATTCGCGGAATACGAAGATTTTTTTCCCCCCGAAGACGAGCACGAAGACGAGCATGAAGACGAACACGAAGAGCCCCCTGGTGCCCAAGTCTACTCCTAAGCCAACCAATATGCCAAAGGCATTAAGGTGTATCTAAATGGCTACAGTTCTCTGCTATCATTGTCAATCGTATAAGTTATGAAGATAAAGGCATCAGGTGATAAAAAAACTGCATCATTTAGAATGGAACTTTACATTTATACCTCTTTTTGTTGATAGTGTATGTAAGGAACAAAAAAAACCCATCTCTTTATATAAATTTGCTTTTCTGATTGTAAACTGAATTTATTCCAAAATATTCCTGAGTTGCCATTTTTTTCATTCTGTACTAAAGAAGGTGGCTCGGAAAACCAATGTAAGCTTCAGCTCTAATCATTAGTTGGCAGAACTCACATAAAATGAACTCAATCCAGATGCTTAACAGTATGAGACTCAACATTCTGTTTTTCCAGCAGCTGGTAAATTGACAAAAACAAAATATAAATATTATAATGCGAATGTAAATAATTTGTAACATTGAAAATTTCACTTACAACGCAGTTGAACATTAAACAGTCGTTTAGAAAGTGAACTGAAAAGCACAATTCTAATATCTGGGAGATCTTACAGGAGTATTTAGTCAAAGGTAAGCAGAAACTTGAACGTACAAAACAAGGATGATTTGTTTCCTCCAGAAAACACTTGAGAGCTGCAAAATATTTCACCACTTCACAGCAAGTTGAAGGCAAATAAAACTTTTTAAGGCAGTACATTCTCAACATACATTTCTTTCATTTTTATAAAGAAACAGTAATGTTTTTATAGCTATTTTTTTATATTTTTTATACTCCTCTTGTAGTAAGGTCATTTTATATATAAGTGTCTGAGACCTCAGTCTTGGGGAATTAGTGAGGTGTGCCAGCCAAAGGGAGAATGCATTGCATGAGAACATGGCAAGTAATCAGCAGTGCTGCCTTTAATGTTTATTTTTTAGAAGCCCATCATTTTGTATTAAAGTACCATGAGGATAAACTGAAAGCTCACAGACAAACTCCAGATGTATTTGTATCGATCAGTGTATCTTCGTTATCTATTTGTTAATGGCTCCATATTTAAATCACACGGCTGTACGCTGTACAGCATATGTGTCACTTAATAAACTAAATATATATAATCTACAGCTGAACATTACTTCATTAAATGTGGAGTGCTCCAAAATAGAACAAGCAAGGATGATGGTGCTAGTACTTTCATGCTCTGGTACACTGCCATGATCACCCTGGAACAGAAGAAAAAATAGATATCACTCAAACCACATGTCCAACTCAGCTAACCCCATTTGCTTTTTTAACCCCTTCGTGACAAAGGCTGATTCTATTTTTTGTACCCTTCGTGACAATGGCTGTTTTATCGTTTCTGCGGTGTTTGTGTTTAGCTGTAATTTTCTCTTAACCCATTTACTAAACCCACACAAGTTATATATTGTTTTTTTCAGGACAAGAAGGGCTTTCTTCAGACACCATAATTTTTTATATATGATGTAATTTTCTATAATAAAAATAATAAAATATGACTAAAAATTGAAAAAAAAAAAAAATTTCTCACTTTTATTTGAAAAATCTTTTATTCATCATAAAAAACTACTGAAAAAACCTGCTAAATAGATTCTACTATTTGTCCCGAGTTTAGAAATACCCAATGTTTTTATGTTTTTTTGCTTTCTTCTACACGTTATGGGGCAATAAGTACAAGTAGCGTTTTGCTATTTCAAAACCATTTTTCTCTGAATCTGGTAATTCTGTCTCCATGTGGTATTTGGGGCATCTTTGAAGCCAGCAAATTAAATTTACCCCACCAAACCATATATTTTTGAAAACTAGACACCCCAGGGTGTTTTAGATGCTGATAGTTTAACCCTTTCCATGCACTAATCCTACCACCAACCCTTGTCAAAGTTTGTGATAGTAATTGTTTTTGCTGTTTTTTAAACATACTTTGTACTTCAGGTGTAAAATTACAGCTCCTGGTATGTTGTTGCTGTCACACAACACCCCGATATGTGTTCAGCAACATCTCCTGAGTACATTGATACCCCACATGCATGGGTTTGTCAGATTGTTTGGGGGCAAAAGGGCCAAATTTGGAACATGCCTCCTCAGCCGTATACCGCTGCATGGCAACAATTGCAGCAAAAATAGTGGGGAAGGAAAGGGTTAATGGCTCTAATAAAAAAAAATTAAAAAAACCCTAAAAAAAAAGTACAAAAAAAAAAAAAGTAAAAAAAAATGTAAAAAAAAAGAACCCCAAAAACAATTGCCACTATGCAAGATCACTGTTTATGCAGTGATCAATGGCAATGAAGGGGTTAATATTAAATGGGTGGCTCTTATAAGAGCCTTTAGATCAATATATATATATATTATTGAGAATACCTAAAAACACACTGATCTGTCTCTCTCCCTCACTAGAAGCAAGTGAAGGAGGGAGGCAGATCCAATACTGATCAAAGGCAATGTTTAGAAAACATTGCATTTGATTTATCAAATCATGATCACTCTTATGAGTGATCTGACCACTAGGGGTGTTATTCACTGGATGTCCATGACATCCAGCAACACCCCCCCCCGATGATGACAGCAGGCTCCGCCCCCGGCTTGATGGGCGCCGCCATCTTGAAACACCGCATGTGTTTCGAAGACGCCGGCACCGGGAAGGTAAGTTGAGCATTTTGGAAGCGATCGCGAGTCGCTTCCTTTGCTAAACAGGTGTTGCAAAGATGCCTCGATACTGAGGCATCTTAGCAACACCAGCTAAGCAAAGGAAGCGACTCGCGATCGCTTCCTAAACCCGTTTTTCGGCGGCGGGCGCCGCCATGTTTGAAAGACGTGCAGTCTTTCAAACATGTTTTTTTATTTGCTCCTAGGAGCGATCGGGGGGGGCCGGGAATGTTTTTTTTTGGTGTTGCTCAATGCCTCGATGTCGAGGCATTAGAGCAACACCGTTTGAGTGAAAAAATCGATCACGGATCGTTTTTTTCACCCGTTTAAAGACGTGCCGGTCCTGGCACGTCAATTGTCATAATCGTCACGATTTTCGGTGACGTGCCCGGACCGGCAATTGTCATCAAGGGGTTAAAGGTACTTGTCACTCAGTAGTTGGTTTGATGGTGGACTGTTGATTTTTAGTAACTTGTACAAAAGTCTTAATAAGCTGGCCAGTTGTGATCTATCTATCTATCTATCTATCTATCTATCTATCTATCTATCTATCTATCTATCGTTGTAGCAGAGTCTTGATATATAGATGATAGATTTCTCTCTAGCACAGGGAATCTGAGTTTTTATGTCTTTGTAAAATTGCACAATAAATGCCTCCACACAGATTTTGAGGAATCTTTTAATTGTTTTGCATCTCATAACCAAAACACTTACAAAATGTACTCATCATAGATAATAGTTTGGTTGTTGAAGCACTAATCGCGAGTATTAGTTGTACATAATACACTCCATTAGCTTTTATAAAGCTTGCAAGCAATTCAAGCCCTTGCTCTGATAAACATCTGTAAATGTATAATATTTTCTTTAACTCACATCTAAAACAATAATTTGAAAATACTATTTAAATAATTGAGAGAAAGCTAGTCTCATATACATTTGGATAACCAATAACACACACTATTCATAATTCCTAACTTCCTTTTTTTCATTTTTATGTAAACAGCTGCTTATAATGTCTATGGTTTAGTTATAAACTTATTTTTATTGTTGTTTAGAGGTTTTTTTTGAAAATACTTTATTCTTGTACTTTTACATCTACAATGGTATCAATGGCAAATTCAAATTGTATGTCCCAAGGCAAACTTCATCCCCTGATAATATTAATAATACCTAAGAGGGGGCGGGTTTCCCTTTACTATCATTGTTTGGGAATTTTTTCCTGTCTAAAATAGAAACGGATTTTGTCAGTATTTGCACCCTGTCTGGACGTTTGCATCGGGTACAGTGTGTGCCAAATGTGTTTTGGACCATTATGTTACCAATTATGTAACAAGAAAACTAGGGGCCTTGTGCAATCTGTGTTTAAGAGCCCCTCCTCATACATACACTCCCCATGAACATATCCTGATTTGGATCTAAAAGGATATGTTTTGGAGTATGCCATTGAATGTGTGAATCTAATGTCCGCATATGTGCAATTATATTATGGATCAAATAAACACATTTTTCATTTTTCAATATATTATTTAGTGGTATGTTAACAAACACTGGGTAATATGTATGCTGGGTGATAAAATATTACACACATTATTAACAGCAGATTGTGACCAGTTTCAGAGGACCTAATTTTGCTCTAATAAACCTTGGGGGCTACTAAAACCTTCAGTCCTGGTATGTTACTGGGCCTTTTTGTAGAGCTTGCACCACCAGGATGAATGAAGACATCCCTTTTATGAGTGCACTACAAATTATATATAAAGAGGATTTTTTTACCAATATCTAAAACATATTTCTCTTTAGCTTTAAAGCTTGACATTATTTTATGCATAGCTTCTAATTTTGGGTTTACTTGATCAAACCATAGGTGGGTCTTATGGAATGAGCACCTACACATCTGCTTGGTACTGATAACCACCCTAAAGGAACCCCTCATAAATGTATTTAATAAAATAAATGGCCAGAAGTACCTTTCCACCAGTCCTAAACTTGCCATCCGGTAAACTGCAATAGAGAGCAAACTGGGGAAATGTCAAGTGGGCCAGAACAAGATGGCACCCTCACTTACCTTAACTTTAGTCAAAAGTGAATCTTTTTGGATGACATATGTCTTGTTACATTTTATGTTAAGCTTGTATTAGTGTGCATCCCACAATAAGAACATCAAAGCAAAAGTCTAACGTTGTGGTGCTTCTGTGATGGTCTGGAGCTACTTTGATGCTTCAGGACCAGGGGGGCTTGCTATAATAGATGGAACCATGAATTTTGCTCTCCACCAGAAAATCCTGAAGGAGAGTATCCAGCCATCAGTTTGTGACCTAAAGCTCAAGCGCAACTGGGTTATGCAGCAGAACAATGATCCGAAGCACACAAGCAAGTCTACATCTGAATGTCTCAAAAGAAGCAATAGGAGTGGCCTAGTAGTCCTGAGTTGAATCCAATCGAGTTGCTGTGGCATTACCTCATAAAGGCAGTTCATGCTCGAAAAACCCGCCAATGTGGCTGAATTAATAAAATTCTCCCGGCCATAATTTCTCCACAGCGATGGCTGCCAGTTTGATGGCAGTTGTTGCTGCCAAGGTAGGCACAACCAGTTATTAGGTGTAGGGGGGTAATTGCTTTTTCACATGAGTGATATAGGTTTTGAATAACGCTTTATATTCAATAAATGAACTGATCATTTAAAAGCTACATTTTGTGTTTACTCATGTTGTTTTTGTCTTATATTAAAATGATATAAAAAAATATTGAATGATCTGAATCATTTAAATGTGACAAATAACAAAAGCAGAAGAAACCGTGAAAGGGTAAAAACTTGTTACGGCACTGTATGTGGTGCTTTATCTGATGGATGAATCCAAAGCACGAGAAAGGTCTTTAACATTTTTTTTTTTAACATAGCAATATGATTTAAGCCTTGCAGGATCGAGCAGTGAAGAAGCTATACAGAGCCATATACACATGGTGCATCACACTCAGGCACAGGAAATAACTGCTCTGCCAACTACTCTGTACAGTTACTTCACTGCTCAGTGCTCTACTCCCTGCATGTCACTCTGCGCACTACCTTCCTGGCTCATACACTCAAACACACACTCAGTCTAACACACTACAACGCCATATAAAAATTGGCAAATTTTGAATCTACTCATATGTGAGCTAAAGCCTTAATGACAGATATTATATATGGATAGGAAATGTTTGACCCTTAAACATAAAACACTATACTATGTTGAGTCCATAAAAAATATAAAATATATGAAAATTATACAAGAAATATAAGGAACCTTAAATGTTATTGATAAAATTCAGTATCAATTTTGGTTATAGAAAATATAATAAACTAATGTATTGTGTTTATGCAAAGTTTCTTATTGCAATTAAGTGATTTATATAGTATCATATTCCAGATTGTTGTTTTATCTTGCTCTGGAGAATTTCCATATGAACATTTTGTTTTAAGGGTATTTACAATAGGGGCTCCTTAGCATTTTGTGCTTCTCAGGCTCTATCAATCTTAAGATAGACAGATGGACAAACATGAGGGTAATCCATATTTTGCAGCCTATAAAACCAAACTCTACAAACAGACAGATGGACAGACAGACAGGGAGATGGTTCATATTTTTCAGCAGATAAAAAACTAAATGTAAAAAACATAAAGAATGACATGTGAAGAAATAGCAAACAGTGAACAAAAACTGAGCATGAAACCAAAAATAAAGGAGATGGTTTCACATTCAGTATCCCGTTGTTGCACTTTTCTTAATGTTTGCCTAAGGTTGCAAATCATCGTTCTTAATGGCCTGTGATCCTCCTTTAACTGTTGCATTATCACAATAATTATGTTCAGCTGGAAACACTGGACAAAGCATATGTCAGAAATGCACAAACGCATTTGGTTACTGAATCTGATTTTTGTGCTTTTTAAAGTTCTGTAGGAATAAAACATGTAGTTTTGTAGAAAAATCAAATATTACACAAACACCAGCTTTGCAGATGGCTTTGGAAATAATACTAACAACAAGGCAAGTGACAGGTAAAATGAGATTTCAAATACAGTGTGAAAACCACAGCGTTTGTAAATGGTGAATCGGAATCACAGCTGTTTTTTCTATTAAGCAAACAATATATTATCCTAGAAATGTGTAAATGAAAATGTTAATGTTATACGCTACATAAATCGATGAAATAAGCTACCTTCATAGGGGCTTTACTTTAAATCGGTAAGACAGAACAAATGACACAAGCGTCAATGTTTAATAAACCTCAAAAGTTTAAATAATAATTTTGGAGTTTAAATGCGTTAATTCTACTGTATTCAATCCACAAGGTGTATACTTTTTCATAGTGAATTTCTATTATACCCCAAATTGTAACTTAAATCAATAGTTAATAAAAGTCTACATCTAAATCTATACAAAGAAAATTGTGTTACCCAGCTATGTGCAAATAACACAGTATAAATTATGTATACACTTGACAAAAGCTTCTTGTTGGATTCATTTCAGAATGCCATTGTCTTGCAGTAATCTCATGAGTAATCAATTCGATTTCATTGCGTCTTGTATTTGAAAACAGGTAATTGGACGTCTCTGCACAAACATAAAAGAAATAAAATCTGCTGCATAAAATGCGACAATTTGTGAACACTGATGTAATACATCATGTAGTTTTAGTTTTGTATATTTCACCTGAAAGTTATTTCCATGTAAAATATTTTTTGGACAAATTAAACTGTTGTTTACATAAAACAGTCATAATATATACTTTAAACTTAAAAAGAAGGACTATATATTATGGACCATGAACATGTTTACCCCCTCCATGTACCGGTAAGTGTAAAACATTTACAAGTGTCAACCTTTATTAGGCTTCCTTATGTAGCCGGTACTAAATGATAATGTTAGAGGTGCAATCCAATGAAAACATTATTTTAGTAATAACTTTACAGGAAAGTATGATTCACCTGCAACTAACAGTCGGCACCATGCATTAAAAAGCTCTTGAGGAAGTGCCTACTATCCATTTTCACTCACTGAATAATACCTGTTTTTACTAAATTTATAACCAGAAAGGGCAGGTAAGTTATCCAGTAAGTAAAGGTATTTTCTTTTTCTTGGAGGCACTTGACTATGGATTCAGTAGAGGATTCAATCCTCTAGACTCGCCAAAAATGTTAATAAGAATAAAACAGATAGAAAAGAGTATCTAACGTCAATATATATATATATATATATATATATATATATATATATATATATATATATTTAATATATTTTCTTTGTGCTAAACCGAAAATACTTAACATAACAATTAATTACTAAATCTGATTTCCCGAGGCAAACAATCTATCAGTTTTCAATTCAGCCATTTTCTGGATAAATGTAAACCTATTTTGTAACTGATTTCTTCCAGTTTCTCCTAAAAACTGTTCTACTAAACTATATTTGTGACGATAATTCATATTTATACATGTTTTTAAATCCTATTCAAGTAATCTTTTTCAAATAACAGAAAACAGAAAGCAGTAAATCCTATAACATTATGTTTCATCCAAGGTTGGTTTCTGTCTGTAACACTGGAGACAACTTAAAAATAATAACAGATCACTCAAATTTATTCTGCTATCTAAAAGACAAAGTGTGGTTTTCAAACCTGGGGAATTTTCATTATCTGTTTACACTTTAAAGATAACATTGTTAGCAACATTTTGCAGATATATGCATCACGTAAAATCTAGATGAGATCTTGCTAATAAGATATACATCTCACCTTAGTTTAAATAAATGTATTTGACATGATTACTTAAAAACTGAGCAAACAAATGTTTGTGTAAAACAAAGTAATAACCTAGTTAGATTGGAACGTATTTGAGCATTTAAGCCAAGCTCTTGGAACTCCAAGAATGTTGATCCAATGTTGATCAGTTGTATATAATGTTACGAGTTAAAAACTGATGAAAATCCCAAAATGGAAATTACTGTAAATGGAATTGAATGTATGTTTTGTGAGACATTTTTTTTTTTTTTTTTTTTTTTAATTGACAGTTATACGTTGTTACAGGTCACACATTACTTCTCTTTTTTCATGAAGATTTAAAGAATGGAGACCAACCTGAATACCACAGAGAAACTTTCTTCTTCTTCTGAAAGTCTTGATTTGTTTAAACACACAATGGTTTTTGTACTGATTAAAATGGAAACACAAAATTAAAATAAATTAAATGTCTAAATTCTAATTTTAATTGTGTTAATTTTTATTACATTTATTAATATGTGACATAATGTGAATGTATTAAAATGTATATGCAGAAAATATTTGTTTGATTTTTAATGACCAAACATATTTTTAGCTTGCACGCAAGTGCTATACTGGCCGCCAGCCAGCTACAAGCTACAAGCTACAAGCCCCTTCACATGTATTAACTGAAAGCATTCTCATTGATTTCATTGGGAACACTTTCATGCCATGATAGGCTGCTTCAAGCTACCACAAATGGGACCACGCCAGGGATGGTATGCTGCAGCTTTGGATCTGCAGCCCCCCTCCCCAAAGGTTTAAAATGCATTATATGCCTGCATGCTTTTTGTATATTGACTGCATGCTTTTGTTTCACGTGGCAATTAACCATTCCCTACAAAATCATTAATTAATCAACATTTTACATGATTTAAGAATTATTTTTGGGCACTGGGTAGATGTAGCAATGATGTTGGTAATGTTGAATTTGATTCTAAAAATTTTATATTCAGCAGACAGGGCCGGGCTGGGGCAGGGGGGCAATTGCCCCCCAGGCCGCCCTGAATCTACATTAAACGGCCGCGCGGCCGCCCATTTAAGCGGCTGATTCGGCCACACCAGGGCCGTCTTTAACGCCCGCAGCATCCGCGGTAGGCCGGCCGAACTGGCCGGCACACACCGAAATGCCATTGCAGCCGATGTGGCTGTGACTCTTAAAGCGGCCAGCGTGTCTTACGGCCGCTTTAAGAGTCACAGCCACATCGGCTGCAATGGTTAATCATTAAGCGGCCCTAAGACTGGGCGGCACTGCGCAGGCACGCTGGCCGCTTAATGTTTTAAAGCGGCCAGCGTGCCTGCGCAGTGCCGCCCAGTGTCCTGTGTGACTCCGCCCCCTTGAGCGGCACTTCACATCGTCAATGTGATGGGCCGCTCAAGGGGGCGGAGTCACACTGAACAGCTCCTCGTGACAGCTAGAAGAGCACGTTGGAGCACAGCAGCAGTGAAGGATGCGGCAAAAACGTAAGTATTAAAAAAATAAAGAAAATAGTTGGGGTAATAGGCGGAAGGGGAGCCATATTCAAAGGGGGGGGCTGCATTGGGACAACAATTAAATGCAAAATGGGGGTGGCTAGGGGATATAAGTACACAACAGGGTGGTTAGGGCACCACATAAATCAATACAGAAAGGTGGGGGGCGGGGGGCTGGGTTCAAATTACATGGGTCAGTCATTAACAATGCAAAGGGGGCATCAATACACAAGGGAGGGGGCTGGCTGGGGACATCACATAAATCAATACACAAGGGTGTTGGGGCATAATGTACAAAGGGGGCTGGCTGTGGGCACAAATCCACATGGGGCAATACACAGGGGTGTGGGGGGAAATACATTAAAACCAAAGGGGGGGGCTGGCTGGGCATCAATACACAAGGGGGAAAACAAACAAACAAACCAGTGTGGAAAGCATTTTGGATGTGGGTGTCAGTGTCGCAGAGCCTGTCCTGGTGTGTGTGTGTTTGGATATCGGTGTGACAGAGCCTGTCCTGGTGTCTGTGTGTTTGGTTGTCTGTGTGGCAGAGCCTGTCCTGGTGTGTGTGTGTTTGGGTGTTGGTGTGGCAGAGCCTGTCCCGGTGTGTGTTTGGATGTTGATGTGGCAGAGCCTGTCCTGGTGTCTGTGTGTTTGGGTGTCAGTGTGGCAGAGCCTGTCCTGGTGTGTGTATCTGGGTGTCGGTGTGGCAGAGCCTGTCCTGGTGTGTGTGTTTGGGTGTCGGTGTTGCAGAGCTTGTACTGGTGTGTGTGTTTGGGTGTCGGTGTTGCAGAGCTTGTACTTGTGTCAGGGCAGGCTGTTTGGGGACAAAATTGGCTCACCCTAGGCTGTTTGGGGACAAAGTTGGCTCACTCTGGACTGGCTTTGGGGGTGTGCATCCTGTGATCTATGCCTGTAATTTAGGGGTTTTTATCTATACCTTTAATGCTTAGTTGTTACGTGATTTCCAGTTTATCTGTACCTGCAAAGCTGGGTTTTTGTGTTATTCTGCTATGCTATGTTTGCATACATTATTTATGTATACCTGCAAATACAGAGTTTGTATTTCTTATTCAGTTGATCTATACATCGTGCTGTTTACATGTGTTGTTTATTTGATCTATACCTGAACTACCGGAAGTAAGTAAAACAGAGGTGTGGCTTAGTGAATGAGGGACAAAGGGACTCTGGGGATAATTACAGGCAGGGGCCCAAGGAAATGCCTAGGGTCCAATTTTTCCATATTTAAATTTTATTTTGTTACAAAGATTAGCTGTTTTTTAATGTATTAACATAATTTTTTTTACTCCCAGTCCCATCACATTACATTAATATGCGTTAGAAAATCAGGAAAAGATGGGCATGTATAGTGGGCTGATTCGGTGGCGAAACGGGCCACTTGACTAGACTTGCCCCCCAGGCCTTAGGCTGCCAGCCCTCCCCTGTCAGCAGAGTAGGTGGAACAGCACTTTTAAATTATTATTATTATTTAATGCAATATAGTACTTATTGCCTCTCAAGTTGGGAACACACGAATACTCTTGAGTGCTACATTCAGACTCTGAAATCATTGTTGAGCAACAATGTTTTATGCTAAAAGCATTAGAAGGTACAATAAGATGTTGATACCATGTAATATAAGATATTAATCTTAATATTAATAATTTGCATTTGCAAACAGTTGCCTATATTTCATTTACCTCAACTAATTTATAATTGATACAGTACCTTTTCCTTTTGACTTCTATAGGGAGTTTTGAGAATAAACACATTTATTCATTATGACAAATATTTTTTTTCTCATTTTAAATATGTATATGGCTTTTATTACCATTTGTATATTGTGTAGTCAAAAATGCCAGCATTCTGGGCAGTATTATCATGTATCTCCTTAATATTTTTCATTAATTAATGACACACTTCTGTTGCTGGAATAAGCACATATAAATATTCATTTCTATGGTTGTATGAAAAACTGAGAAGGAATCCAGCCTTTTGTTTTTAGAAACAATATTTTGAATGTAATTGTTTATTAAAGGCAATATCACATAATACTTTATTATTTCCTTATTTAATTTGTGGGGTAAAAGTATACATCCAAAAATATTAAATGGAAAATTGTGCTTTTAAACAACTGTCATTGTTCACACAAGGTTGTATTATTGTATTCCGCAGTAAGTATTCAGCAAATTTGCTTGGGTTAGGCGTTCAGTTTTGTTTTGCTGTATAAGTTTCCCAGGTTCCTGCAATTTCAAGAACAATGTGCTTCACTTGATTTAGCAAAGGCACCAGTGTAAGTCACTCTGACAAAAAAATGTATATAGTAATCCAAGTTTCCTGATGAACATAACATTTAATGTTTGGTTACTTCTTGTAGTCCTCTGCTTTGGATTGTAACCACTGCTGCAAAGACAGACAGTTAGCATATATCCTCTTACCCTGGAAGAGACCCTTTAGGTCATTAAAGAGTTGTAATGTGTCACAAGGGGCAGTGAGCAGTGCTATGAAGCAGAGGGATAGTAGCAAAAGGCTATTCTGGTGTGTGAAAACACAAGGGTGTCTTCAGCTCCACAAGCAGATGTTGCTGCTAGATTGACATGTAGAACTAGCTCCAGCTGGAGAAAGATACAGTTTTCCATTGGGACAGACACACAACTCAAAGATGGTCTGTCGAGGTCCTGCTGAGCTAGGTGATGACGATGAAAATGAACCATGTGGTAAATTTCCTAGCCTGATCGTGTCTGCATTTAAAAATATCTGAAAGGGGAAAAATAAGAACAGGTTAGCAAGCTGTTAAGAAATTAAAATAGTAACAATAAACCCAATTTAATATTTATACTTGAACAGATGATTTTTTAATAATTTTTATTTGTATAGTGTCAACAATTTATGCAGCACTTCTTACAGTATTCTTACAATATTGACAAAACTAATATTGACATGTTGATACATTAGGTAAAGAGGGCCATATTTGGAATCTTACAATCCTAGTTTAATTAAAAAATATACATTCCAGCCCTATCTGAAGATAAAATGCACACTTACAGTTTTCATTCTTTAGTTATTAGCATTACAAAATGCTGGCTGTCTTCACTGAAGGCAAGAAACATACTTGAGTATATATTTTTCTTAGCTGGACACTGATTTTAAATTAACATAATTGGCTGCTACTACCTCTTAGCTCCTATCAGTCATCTTCTACTTCTCAGCAACCATTAGTCACCCTCTACTTCTCAGTTATCTTCAACAGAGTGACCCATACTTTGACATGTGGCCCTAGGCCTGGACCAAATTGGCCGAAGCCAGAATATGTCATGGGATTTAGAATTAGGGAGAGAATCTAATTATGTTAGATTTGATATTAACCAATGGAATTCTGTTACCATACAAATGTGCTTTTAATTAGTAAGTAGTTTAACTTTATTAGTTAAAAATGGAGTTTAATGAATTTTTGTTTTCTTTTAACTTAGATTCTCTCTTTCTTTACAATCACTCTTAACTGTTATTTTTCTTAGACTGCATATCTCTGTGTAGCAAAAATAGTGCAAAATGTTGTTCAACATACACAGTATTTTAAGGTCATAAACATTATTTATGCTAAAAATGTAGGCTTTATAAGTAATAATAATAATAATAATGATTTGTATTATTTATTGTTTTATATAGCACCATCATATTCTGTAGTGCTGTACAATAATAATAATAAACATTAAGTATGGCTGTTCCATATTTCTATCCTCATAAATCATACCATAATATTTTCCTATTCATTTTGCCATTTAACTCATACTTACCTCTCCATCTGTGGACTGCAGCTGTAGCTCTTTTCTACAGCTGGCCTTAAATTCTCCCGCAATAGCACTAATTTGTACTCCCTTTGGTGCTTCCATTGTTAAAGTTCTTGTTGGAGACTCAAGTCTAAAATAAAAAGGAGCATTGCAGACAAAAGAAAAACATTGAAATTTGTTGTATTATCCAAGGTTAAAGATAAACTGCTTTACATTATTCATATTTTAATAAATAGTTTGAACAAAATATAACAAGCCCTCAATCAGGTTTTCCTTTATGTAACCTACTTATTTATTTATCTGATAAAAGTTTTAACAAGTGTAGAAATTCGTAGGCAAAAAACAAATTGTTGCTGAAAACCAAAATATAAAAGGTGTATAGCAGAAGCATATGCGTAATATGAATGGACAAAACCAGAAGTGGCCCAAATTAAACAAGCCTGCACACATTTCCCATTTTTTCTTTTGGGTCCATGGTGCTATGCACATTTTTAGTCACTCTCTCTGTCTCTATCTATCTATCTATCTATCTATCTATATAAACACAGTATCAAGCAAGCAATTTAACCTATTTGAAATTACCAAGTTTTCTGCACTAATTGTTCATAAAGTTTGATCTGACCAACATCTCAGCCACAAATATATTCAAACACAATGTACCGTATTTGCTCGATTATAAGACGACCCTGATTATAAGACGACCCCCCAAAATCTGAATATTAACTTAGGAAAAAAAGAAAAAGCCTGAATATAAGATGACCCTAAAGGAAAAAAGTTTTACCAGTAAATGTTAATTCATGTAAACTATTTTTTAAAATAAAAGCTATGATTGAGAAAAATATTTTTTTTGTTTTTCTTTCCTTGTATTTTCTAACCTGTCCCCCAGTTACGCACATCTGCCCCCAGGCTTGCCACACCAATATGGCACTGTGGCCCATGATATGCCTTTTAACCCTCTATATGCCACTGTGCCCCATGGTATGCCTTTTGACCCCCTATGTGCCACTCTGCCTCCAGAAATGCCTTATACCCCTATATCCCATTCTGGCATTTAGGGGGTTAAAATGCATATTATGGGGCAGAGTGGCATATAGGGAGGTATAAGGCATTCCAGGAGGCAGAGTGGCATTAAGAGAGTTAAAAGGCATTGTATAGAGCACTCTGCCTCCAGAAATGCCTTATACCCCTATATGCCACTCTGGCATTTAGGGGGTTAAAAGGCATATTATGGGGCAGAGTGGCATATAGGGAGGTATAAGGCATTTCAGGAGGCAGAGTGCTCTATTACATGCCCCCTTAACGCCACTATGCCTCCTGAAATGCCTTATAACTCCCTATATGCCACTCTGCCCCATAATATGCCTTTTAACCCCCTAAGTGCCAGAGTGGCATATAGGGGTATAAGGCATTCCAGAAATACCCTATGCCCCCATTTAACACACACGCACACATACACACACACTTACCGGTGCTTCCAATTTCCTGCTGTATTGCCGGGGCAGCAGGTTGACGTCTCCTTCCGCTGCAGCCGGAAGGAGGTGGAGTTGGCAGCGGGGGTTTGTCTGCGTCCGTCACGCATACCTTCCCCGGCTGTCAGAGATCAGAGGTCTGATCTCTGACAGTCAGGGAAGGTATCCGCGACGGACGCAGACAACCCCCGCTGCTAGCCACACCTCCTTCCGGCTGCAGCGGACGTTGTCTATGCAGATCGCGTAGACGTCAACCCGCTGCCCCGGCAATACAGCAGCAAGCACCGGTAAGTGTGTGTGTGGGGGGGGGGACAGGAGGATCCAGGTCCCCTGCAGCGGTGCGGGGGATCTGGATCTTAGTCTCATAATCAGACCTCTATTTGAGGTCTGAGTAGAAGACGACCCCGATTAGAAGACGAGGGGTATTTTTCAGAGCATTTGCTCTGAAAAAAACCTCGTCTTATAATTGAGCAATTAGCATACAAACAATGATAATCTTCCATATCTTTATTAAACACACGTATTAAACATTCACAGTGCTGATGGAAAAGTAAGTGAAGTAAGTGTATTGGATTTAGTAATTGGTTCAACCTCATTTGGCAGCAATTGCCTCAAACAAGCGCTTCCAGAAGTTGCAGATAAGACCTGCACAATTTTCAGGAGGAATTTAAGACCATTCTTCCTTATAGAACTGCTTAGGCTCTGACTTCAAAGGAAAAAAACAGATGCAAGAACATGTCCTGAACACATATTTATCATTTCAAGAGCAATAGATAGGCTTTGTTGATGAATTCCTAGGAACCACTCATACAAGCACTAGCTTAGAATCACCATCTTTAACCATCAATTTCAATTGCTCTTTCACAATGTGAGATCAATTTAAATCAAACTACCATATTGGCCCGATTATAGGCCATATCCCCCCCCCCACTTTGAGTCTTTAAAGTGGGGGTGCGGCCTGTAATTGGGGTTTAGCGCAGGGATGTGCAATTCATATCGCCCAATGCCCGGGACATGTGGTTTTCGGGCGCCGGACCCCTGTTGCTGGCACTTTGTGACATGACCTTACGGTGCTCCGTCAAAGAAGCCCGGCGGAACTACCGGCCAGCAGCAGCGGTTGTCTGCATCGCGCAGACGCCCACCAGATGGGGATGCATTGGTAAGTCTGGGGGAGGTGGGCAGAGCAGCATATCAGAGGGCAGAGTGACATATCTGGGGGGCAGAGTGGCATATCAGGGGTTATAAAGCATATTAGGGGCAGAGTGGCATATCTGGGGGGCAGAGTAGCATATCAGGGGTTATAAAGCATATCAGGGGGCAGAGTGACATAGGGGTTATAAAGCATATCTGGGGGACAGAGTGACATATCAGGAGTTATAAAGCATATCTGGGGGGCAGAGTGGTGTATCTATAAGTAAGGTGCATTATGAATTAAGGGGGAGGACCTTAAAATGGCTATTGGTTTTCCAAATTTCTGTTTGTATATAACATATGCTGACTAACTGCCTAATAGATACCAAAAATGATAAAATACTGCTTTACCATTCCACTCATGTGTATTTTTTCTTTAAAAATAAATTTTTCTTTAAAATAGCACCACACTAGGGTGAGGGCTATAATACAGTGCGGCCTATAATAGAGCCAATACAGTATTATACTGTACACTTTAATAAGCACAGCTCACAAATTTTCTTGTTTTAATAGTTGTTTGTCCAAACCATCATACTGCTAAAAGTACAGTATTTTACAGTGCTGAGGAATATGTCAGGAACCTACTGGTTTGTTAAAGTAAAATAAAAATATACATAATAATACTAAAGAATACAATATGTACAGTATCTGTTAATGTTATGTTTGTTGAAAGTTAATGTGACATGTTCAGATCATGTTAAACCATCGGGCCCGTGAACAAAATTCACAGAAAAGTTCCCTTCCCAAAAGAGAGTTACATAGTGGGGATTTGTATAGATCTTAAAAAATTAACTATACCGAGAATGTGTTTGTATAAACGTAGAAAACATAGTATTAGGATCATTTGTGAATTTTTGACTTGCATGAAAAGAATTTGAACTCATTATGTGACGTATTGATTTAGGATTATATTCTAGTCATTATTTGAAACTGCCTTTCTCTAACATTTATGCTACCATTGACTTCTACAAAAAACCTATACAATTTGATCCTTTTGTATTCCCTATGGACCCCATGGGTGGAAGACAATAGTACAAGCCCTTTACTCTCTATTAATAAAGTGATTGAAGCCCGCATTTGCGGTGTGTTGCTTCCATTTTTAGTGATACAGTGATTAATAAGAATTGCAGAATTTTATACAGTATTTTTGCATCCCCTATTAATAATATGATATAAAAACAATATTGAGTAAAATAACATATTTTGTGGCATGTGTTGTATTATTGCTAATATTGTATTATTTGGGACTAAAGTTAAGGTTATCTTGCTGGTATTAAAGGTCACTCAGCCACTGACTCAGACCAATTTGTTTGTGGTCATTACTGTAGTGAGAGAAATTCTTTCACATCTGCCTCACTTGTGGAGTTTGAAGTGTAATCAAAAATAGGTTAGAAGGGGCAATATATTATGAAATGTAATTAAGTTACATTGCCTGAGATCAGTTATTGCACTGTACCGTAAAACTCCCATTAATTCATTTTTCTACAGAATGAAAAAGCACATTCATTTTAGTACCCAGACTCTCCAGTAGAGAGTTTCAGAAATGCAGTACACAGAAATGAAAATCTGATTTATCTGACTACAGAAATTGTTATATAAGTTTTCTATGTTTTTGTAACAATATTTTGTGGGAGTGGGCTCATGGAACATGATTTCTGGCATAATTAAAACGTATTAATAAGTATTTTTGTAGCATATTAAGGCATGCTGCACCCAAAATATTTCAAGCTTCATCAAAGGACCAGCTGCCTATGTGTTTGATGTAATCACATCCTGGTACACATTGTCAATGTCTATCAGAACTTGTTTTAATGCGGGAGGTCGGATTAAGAAGTGATATCTTCTCATCCATTTGTTACTGACTCTCTTAAATGTGATGCCACTCTCTGTTGAAAAATTCTATCTTTACAATTGAATACACTAAATGAACATTTGCAAAGGTGTATGTTGAGTTAAATAAGCAATAGCCATATCAGCCTGAGAACAGCAATATATACTTTACATATTACATTATAAGAGATGCAAATTTTAGGTGAACATTAGTGAAAGTTAAAATAATAGTTTTGTTAAAAAACATGGTATTCTTAGATTAAATGGGGATCCCATTGGAGTGAAGATGAGATTTATGATCTTGTAAACAGAGTAGTATGAGAGGAGATCTCTAAAGAAATATGGTACTGAATTTTCCAATTACTACTTTTTTACAGTGGATATCCTTCTATGGCTACTCTTTCAAGTTCAAAGCAGGGGGTGGGAGACATGAGGAGACTTGGAGACATACAACTGTCTTATGTTGATTCCACCGACCCTTGTAGTGGCATTTAGGTGAAGTTATTAAAGGCAATACTTTAAATTAATTGTCAGGCATTTTTTGCTAACTTTCTCAAACAAGCTTTTAAAATTGTGCTTATGTTTTTTCTTATTTGCTTTTTAGTCATAATGACTAAAGGTTATGCGACCAGTCTGATTTTAATTCACAGATGAGTACAATAACATCATACATAATTAAACTGAACACACAAATCTATACTTATTGTGCATTAACTCACAAAGCAGACAGTTGCCAAGACATTTCACTACTTAATACTAAACAATTCAATCTGACTTACAGTGAAAACTTTGTGTGTACTGTAACACTTAAAAATGTATTTGGGGTGAGTGCTGGTAGGTATAACTAGACAATTGAAATAAAAAAACCAGTAAATTTAATAGGTCACCTGTACCATCTTGGTAGACCAGCCTTCACATGAGCCCATAAATGAATGCTGCACCAACACTACTTACAACTAGCGGGTCCACATCTTATACACTTTTTATATAAAAAAATTATATCTGAATGAAATTGAACAGACTTTTTTCAGTTCCTTGATTAACACAGTCATTAAAACAACAATTATTGTATCCTGCAACTACATTTATGTACCTCTGAAGAAGCCATAAACTGACACTTTTGGTGTCAGTTTACAGCATCAGTCAGAAACATTATGCTGCAACTTTTTAACTAATAACAGTTAATTTTTTATGTATGTACCTTTTTATGGAACGCAATTCTTTTAAATAGTTTATAAAATTGACTGTTTCGATTTCAACAGTCTAGTTGTTCCTACCAGCACTCACACCCAATACATTTTTTACTGTATTTCTTTGTCCTTGAACATTTGGGAACAGTTCTTTGGGGTGACAAGCATCTTTTTCAGATCCTACCTTTTCTTTGTTTCCTCTCTCCTCCTCTGGCGCTTCCTTATACAACTTTTTTTATTACTGTAATACTTAATTCTGTTTCTTATATGTTTAACGTCCTAAGTGTAGGGCTATTCTACTACTTTATTGATGTTAGTTACTTTATTAAAAAGTAAGACTATATTAGCATTGTGATTTCAAATTTGCACACTACATGGAAAATTAAATGTCTGGAATCTAATATGAAAGAGGACATGAAAGGGGAAAAACTATATATTAATGCTCAAGTAATAACTTAACCCATATGAATCGCTAGCAAAAAAAAGATAGTGAATAGAACATCATTATAAAATACTAGGGACAATCTCCCATTATTTCGCAGCAAACTCTTTCTGAAAAGATAATGTGACATGATATGTGGTGATTGAGGTGACATATCATATTATTACTTATAGGGTAATAAAATTACATGTCAGATGACAATTGTTTAGAAGTCAAATCATGCATGGACAAGGATACCATACACCCACAATGAGGGCATTCATTTATAAAGGATAATTTGTAAATTATTATAATTGCAATATTTTATTTATACTATTGTGCATGCTGATTGTGCACCAAAGTTAAAGCATAGATCATTTTTGAATTTAAATGTCATTAAATGCCTAATTGTCAGTTAAAAGGGAGATCTCTGATCTGGGCACCTGGAGACACTGCCCTGGGTCAGGTCTAGGGCAGCATCTCGGAGTAGGTATTATTGTTAAACATTACATTTTGTATTATTCTACCAGGCTACCTTCTACTGAGCGCCAATTTAAAAGCTCTTTCGGAATTCAGTAAGTTTCCCTAATGCAGATCACTCTTTTACCAGGCTTAACTTTTCTCTTAACAATTTAACCTTTACTATTTACTGCTGTACAAATATCTCTAAACATACAACAACCTCAAAGCAACATTGAATATATTGTGGATGGCAGGATAATGCATATAGACCTGAAAATGCATTCAATAAAAAAGCAGAGATTTCTTTCCAAGCTAATCCAGTGAATGTTTGTCTTAGATTGACATTTCTCTTTAGACCTTCATGAATAACACATGAACAAACATTTTGCCCTTCATTTTCCACATCTCATAACAGGAGAAGTGCCTGGTTCTTAGATATTATCCTCTTAGTGCTATGTTGCATAGTATCTAGTTGCATTTTTTATGCCACTGCATAACTACTACAAGAAACCAATTTAACCAGGATAGTCACATTAGTACATCAGCAAACTAGTTGGTTATTTTGATATTTGTAGTTAATTGTGCATAATGGCCACTCCACAAGGACAGCGACCATGACAAGCTGAAATACTTACTAAGTAGTAAGCCAGTGCTGAAGCAGTATGATATGGACAATATGCTTTGTTAGTTGTCCATAGGGATCATCTATCATGTGATAGGTACATCTATCATGGATTTTATTTACCGTATTTGCTCGATTATAAGACGACCCTGATTATAAGACGACCCCCCAAAATCTGAATATTAACTTAGGAAAAAAGAAAAAGCCTGAATATAAGACGACCCTAAAGGAAAAAAGTTTTACCAGTAAATGTTAATTCATGTAAACTATTTTTTTTAATAAAAGCTATGATTGAGAAAAATATTTTTTTTGTTTTTATTTCTTGTATTTTCCAGCCTGTCCCCCAGTTACGCACATCTGCCCCCAGGCTTGCCACACCAATATGGCACTGTGGCCCATGATATGCCTTTTAACCCTCTATATGCCACTGTGCCCCATGGTATGCCTTTTGACCCCCTATATGCCACTCTGCCTCCAGAAATGCCTTATACCCCTATATCCCATTCTGGCATTTAGGGGGTTAAAATGCATATTATGGGGCAGAGTGGCATATAGGGAGGTATAAGGCATTTCAGGAGGCAGAGTGGCATTAAGGGAGTTAAAAGGCATTGTATAGAGCACTCTGCCTCCAGAAATGCATTATACCCCTATATGCCACTCTGGCATTTAGGGGGTTAAAAGGCATATTATGGGGCAGAGTGGCATATAGGGAGGTATAAGGCATTTCAGGAGGCAGAGTGCTCTATTAAATGCCCCCTTAACGCCACTCCAGAAATGCCCTATGCCCCCATTTAACTAACACACACACACTCTCTCCCCCCCCTCCCCTCCCCTCTCCTCTCTCCTCTCTCCCCTCTCAGCCCTCTCTTACCGGTGCTTCCAGCCGGGGCAGCGGGTTGACGTCGCCTTCTGCTGCAGCCGGAAGGAGGTGGAGTTGGCAGCGGGGGTTTGTATGCGTCCGTCGCGTATACTTTCCCCGGCTGTCAGAGATCAGAGATCTCTGACAGTCGGGGAAGGTCTACGCGACAGACGCAGACAACCCCCGCTGCTAGCCACACCTCCTTCCGGCTGCAGCGGACGTTGTCTACGCGGATCGCGTAGACGTCAACCCGCTGCCCCGGCAATACAGCAGGAAGCACCGGTAAGTGTGTATGATGGGGGGGGGTGAGACAGGAGGATCCAGGTCCCCTGCAGCGGTGCGGGGGATCTGGATCTTAGTCTCCTAATCAGACTCTATTTGAGGTCTGATTAGAAGACGACCCCGATTAGAAGACGAGGGGTATTTTTCAGAGCATTTGCTCTGAAAAAAACCTCGTCTTATAATCGAGCAAATACGGTACATTATTGTCTGCTACCGTCTTTAACTCCTTGTAAAATAATCAGGAGTGCTCTGTAAGGTGGATACAGAGCTTGACCTCGGAATGGGCATTCACACTACCACACAAACCCAGACACTCACAATAACTAGAAGTCGGGACTTACATCTTTATCCCTACTCCCCTAACATAATGCCATAAGTGTGTCTTATTTTTTAAAACTGTATAAACATATGTGAAAACATATGCAAAAAAAACCACTAATAAATGAAAACCTTGGATGAAACCAAGAAAAATTTCAAACGAATATTGAAAACATGTTCATGCCTAACAAAACAAGTTACAAGGTAGTCGTTGGTGATATGACAAAACCCTAAATGTACATAAAAGGTATAAAGCTAATTCAGCAAAGGGCAGACCACACTTAAATTAGTTGACCTTCAGTGATTCCCCTCAGGAAAGTTCCAAACTTCAGCCACCTTGTGCCATTGCAGAGGTAAACATTTCCATCAACAAATTAGACTAATTCCACTCACATGGGCAGTATGGAACTAAAATGTGAGGCAAACTTCCTCAACCAACAACCCCAAATGTTTCCGTCTCCTTGAACCTTGTCACTGAGGTGAGTTTGATATAACTATATGCACAGAGAACACAAATGTCCGGTTCTGAACTCAGATTGGCTCTTAGGGAGAACCCAGTTCCCAATGGGAGTAATTACATAGAAAATGTTATGAGACTTACTCAGTCATGAACGGACTACACTTACTGTAATAAGGTTGTACCCCCACTCAAAACTGCCTCGAACTTTAGCTCTTATATGCCATTGCAGAGGAAAATCTTGCAGCCTAATCCTACTGCAAGAGTAGTCTAGAACCAAAATGGGAGGCAAGTTTCCTCTCCTTTTTGTGCACATACAATCCCAAAAGGCACAATGTGTAAATAGTACTACTTTTCCACTATGTAATAATACATTTGTAATAGCAGTTATCAGTAATTGACTGGTGAATATAATGAATATAATAATGTACCTGAGGTCTTGAGAAGGTCCTGCTCTTATGTGTGGTGTTTCCACAGAGTGCTCAAAAACTGCTCCCTCAGTTCCTAGAACAAACAAAAATAAACAATATTATCTCAATTATAGCCCTTATAGATAAGCAATGTATCAGTTTAACATGTGCTATTTTTCTATGCAACCCATTGAATAGGTTAAGTTCAAATGCTTCCAGTGGCTTTAATGGTGACATTTTTTTGCGCCCATTGTCTAGTTCTACGCTTGAGGATTTAATTTTAGACAGATCACTGAATCACAAACCATGTTAATCTCCTCTGTTAAAACCAATTAATGTAAAGATGAGTCTTTGCCCAATCCGAAATTTACTGTGCTTGAATGCATTGACATGAGATTTAGCCATATTTAATTATTTGACATGGGCATGTAAAGCCTCAAATATGTACTTGGTCTACAAGTCTAATAATTTCATGTTACATAAGTAACATGTTTTTTCTCTCTCTCGTATCCCACGGGATGCCTTGACACATAAGGTCATGTGCTTTGGCCAAAATACAGTACAAAAGCCACATGTTTGTGGTATACATTGAGCCATATGAAATCATATGAAAAACATACCACACAAAAAAGAGAATTATATAAAAATGTGTGATGATGGAGTATGTTTACCAAAAATGTAGAATGCAGTAGGAAATATAAGACATGGGAGTAATGCTTGTTTCAAAGCCTGTGATTTTTCATGTAATAATAAAATGTATCACACCCCATACTGACATCCTTAACAATTATGCTAACACCTGACAGGGCCAAGCACGGCAAACAAAGGCACATAATGAGCCTTTGGAAAAGAAAGCATATACTGGAGGCTCTCACCTAATGTTTGGGTAGTCTTTTATTTTAACAAAAGAACTAACACAGACCTATAATAAATCATCAAGCTATTGTCTGGCAAACAATTTGGCAAAGTGACATGTAAAAGTCAAGCCAAGTTATATTTCTCACAGTTATGTGTGTATTCATGAGAATAATTATGCGAAATAAAAAATGTTCTTTAGTTGACAAAAACAGTACAGCATATTATGCTGATTTTTTTTCTAGATAAGTGTTTACAACTTTGTGCAGCTGTGCAGTAGCGTACCTAGCGGGGGGCGGGGGGGGGGGGTCCGCACCGGGTGCCGCTCATCAGGGGGGTGCCAACTTGCCGGCACCCCTCCAGAGACGGACAGTAATGTCCGCCGCTGGAGGAGCAGGCTCGCAAGGGAGCGGTATCGGAGGTCTTTAACAGACCTCCGGCTCCCTTGAGTGATTTTAAGCCGGGTTCAACCCAGCTGTGTAAGTATAATGTATCCTGTGTTAACCTTAATATTTGGCCATGTCTTGAATAATCTGTTTTAAACTGTTTACAGTGGTATATTCTGGCATAGGCTCAGCAAGGGAGAGGATGTTAGTTAATGGATGATCAGGCTTCTTGTAGCACCGTTTCATGAATTGGCCAGCTAGGAAGACACAATCAGCCCTCTGCCCTCAGTAGCACTCTTGCCCCAAGCAGCATGGCTTGACATGATGTCAAGGGGCATAAATGCCACCAACGTAGAAACGTAGTGATAAATGTCTGTTATGTAAAAACATTGTATATCTTTCTACTCAGAATCACAAAATGATGGAACTGACTAAATAAAGAATTATTTTGAAATAATATCTACATACACACATGTATTGTAATTATACCGTTATATATTTAATAGGCAATTCCCTTATCTGTATTTTCTTTTTCGACAAATAATTAAATATTCAAAATGAAAAGCAAGAAAAATATACACATGTAAGATTGTGTCAGGATTGTGCTTAGGAAAACATCTTTCTGATGGTTGCCACAGATGTTTTATTGTTTTGCAGACAGAAGACAATTTTATTTTTCTTCTTTATTTATTATAAGTAATATAGGCAAAATGTGATTGGGAAAAAAACAGTATCTGGACCAAACTGCCTGAATGTGTGTAAATATGAAGTAATAAGTCACTTCACAGACCCAAGTTTTGTGCAGTAAAGCGGAAGATTAGAATACAGCACACTTCTTCAGGAAAGTATTAACAGAGCCATTAGTCTCTTATTCCATGGTTCTGTTTCATTAACTATGATTCATATAATTACCCACTCCACATGCATGGAATTATTACCACTTTCATGGTGTCCAAAACGTTCTTCCATTTTTAAAGCATTTCAGATGAAAGTGTGTTGTAAAATGTGCTTTTACATGTCATATATTTTAATGTCTATGAATGGCTTTCTTAAGGCTTGGAAGAAAGAAAGGGAGGATGGAAAGAAGGAATTATACATCCAGTGAAGCCTGTCAATGCTTGTAGCCATATGGTGTGAAAGCATATTATCATTAAAATACATTTTCAATCCAGAATACTATTGGTTGCCCACATATCAATGAAATGTGGTTATTTTAGTGATTTCAAATTTTATTTAGAATAAAAACAATTTTCTAAATTAATCTATGTTATCCACTATATATATATATATATATATATATATTATTTTATCCCTTTGTATCTATTTGCATCTTTGTTACCTATGATCTTTTATATTCCATACCTGTCTTAAAACTATATGTGACACCTTATAGCCAAATATCAAGAATCCTTTTGACTAAAGACTGTTTCATACGTAAATACTTTTAGCAGAATGAGCTACGTTTACCAGGTTTAGATTTTTTGTAAACGTTTTGACACTAGGGAGTCACAACAAGATCCGGCATTGTAAAAAAATTTTTGGGATTAATTAGATCCCAAAACTGTATTTTATTTTAAAATGCAGATTTGTGCATTCATTCTTTAGTTATTAATGATTTAGAGTCATTGAACCTTCAGTAGAGACTGCCAGGATTGTAGCCAGAGGAGCAGCGCAGCTTAGCGGAGCAGGCCTTGACAGAGCTAGGAAGAGGGCTTTAAGGGTTGTCATGGAATGGGATTGGTGGTAGTTTTTTGTAGGTTTTCTGGTTTAGGTATATATAGGCGGACATTTTAGATCCTGCCACAATTAATTTGAACCACTTACCTGTTTTTGTCCCACCCTCCCTCCCTGTTTTTAGGTTTTTTCTTTTTGCCTCGCTTGGTCACAGTGGTGGGGCTGGATTGGTTAGGTGGGGGGTAGAATGGGGATGTTTTGGTTGGTTATGGTTGTCTGGTTGGTATGGTTGGTTCGTTTGGTAGGTTTCGAGCTGGTCTGTGGCTCAGAACCTGGGGTGGTAGGGGTATCTCGGTATGCCCCTACTGTTGGTTTGGTGTGTTAGTGTGCACCTCACTGGTAAGGTGAGGTTTATGTGTTATAATTTGGGGGTCATTGTCTATGTGTTGACATGTGGGGGATGTGTGATGGTTATATTGTGTGTTATTTGTTGTGGACAATGACTTATTGTTTTGGAATGTTGTATATATGTTTATATCATACATATATGTTAATATATTTATTTTGTTATGGTTTATAATAAAGCTGTGGACAATTATTTTCCAACATATCTGTGTGGTCTCCGTTATTGGGTTTACGGTGGGGGGAGAATATTTTTGTGTCCTTCCCAAGCCCTATCTTGACGATGCGCCTGTCTAGTCTATTTATCTAACTCCAATAACTAAAGGAAGACTGCACTGACTTGCATACAGTAAAATGCACTGGTTTTCATGTAAAATGGACCACAATATGTGTTTTACATTGAAATATGGCTGGAGTGTTCCTTAAAGAGGAAATGGAAGCATCTTAATTTATAAGAAGAACGTTTCTCTTATTTACTAGTGTATCTGTTTAACACACTCTTCTTCTGCAATGCAGTGAACATTCTGCTGAAACCGAATAAAGCATTGAGTTACGTTAAGAACAGCATAAAACTGTATCTTGCTGCTTTTAACCAATTGCAGTGCATCACAAAGTGTAAGGATAATTTGCTTATCTATACATACTGACTCAGACCATGTTGAAAACTTCAGGAATAATCCTGAAAAAGAAATTCATTTTAACAGTAGTTGCTGTGAATCATCATTCACTGTAATTCAGTTGGGATAACAATCTGTTTGGAACTATATCCAACAGAGTGTTTGATAAATGTCTAAGAAAGTAAGCTCGTGAGTAGGGCCCTCTTTACCTAATGCATTTGTTTGTCTTAGTCTGTCAGTTCTAGTTTTGTCATGCCCCTTGTATATATATATTGTATGAAGTGCTGCGTAAAAATAAGAGAAAATAATAAGAAGGAGCTCAGTTCACTGATAAACTCTGCTTCTGAAGAAAGACTGTAACACTGCATACATTCCCTATAACAGTATTGTTAAGGTAGGGGTTACAAGGGGTGCAACAACAATAGATTTAGCAGGTCTGGTCTAACTGGGGGTTACAAAACGCAGGAGCAGAAAGACACCTCTTCCTCTTCTTCATTATTGACCAAGGTCAGACTGGGGGGTGACTAAGTGTCCCTGGCACTTTAAGCCCAGTGGCTGCTGAATTGTGTGCATGTTGCCACCTTCTGGGTATACATGGCCACACATTGTTACATTCTCATACACTCACAGAGTGCGGCCACACATATTAAATACCTGTTGATAGAAATTCTACACCCATGCTTAATTCCACCATTGCTTTGAAGCCTAGTTATCTACATCATAATCAGAGATATCACAAAAATCTAATTTGTAGACCTTAAAAACAATGAAGAAAACATAAGAGTTTATTAAAAAATGACCATAGAATTCAAGTAGGGCCTAATAATCCCTTGTTATTGAAGATTTTTCCCCATTCATTAGTTTAAAGCATGTATTTATAAGCCGTTGGTTTAATGAGCTCTACGTAACATTTGTGATCATTATGCATTTAGATTAGTATATACACTGGTAAAGTGGATACATAACAAAAAACATTTTCAAATTTTATCTTTTTTTTAGGTTATTCCCGACAAGAACGTTTAATGGTTCACCAGTTTCTAAAGGTATTCTTGATACCAGATACCAGTAGCTCATTGTTCGAGGGACATTTTAAGTTCTTGCCTTGTTTGTGTGTGCCTGACAGACATTTAACTCAGCACTGACCAACTTAGTTTACCTCTCATCAAAAAATTATACTGGGTAAAATTAATTTTGCTGGCTTATGTTTTATAACTACTTTTACATGCTGACATGCTTTAAAAAAAAAATCTCAAACCTCATGCCGTTTCCTGTGGTATCCTCTGATAATCTTTTGATTATTTTAATCTTGAGTGAAGATTCCCTAAGAGACATTTCCCCCAGTTTAATTAGCTATTTTCAAACTGTGTAATATTTCAAAGTAAGTGAGATTGTATTGTCTTTGTATTAAGCCAAAGAATTTGACCTTGATTTAAAAAAAAAACAAAAAAAAAATATTACACCATAAATTCTTATTTTCATGTCAATGTGTGATGCATGTCTTTCCTAGAAAAAACAAGGAACAAGACAGCAGTTCTGAATAAATGATTATGTTTTTGTAGAGGATACAGTACCTCTGGCGCCTTGAAGGATCTCAAGTACAACATCTATTTTAGTTTGTACCTGGACTTGTTAAGATTCTGAAACATAATGTGATTCCATTCCTGTTGTTTGTAGAATGATATGTCATTTTGCAATAAAAATAGAAAAAGAAAACATTTTCTGGAAAATGCCATTGCATGTAAAGGAGGCCCTTTGGTATAAACTAAATCAAATAACATCATAAATTCTGAAATGTTATCATTATTTATGCAGTGCCAACAAATTTGCTTCACAGTAAAGTAAGCAATATATAATTATTTAAATAGCACAAAGTGGTTGGCAGAAAAACAGTTAATATGCCCAGCAACAATTTCTGAATCACATATTTCCCACACTTGACAAGGTAAAAAAAGGATAATAGCTTACAAATAGAAATACAAAAAAAAAATAAAACACAGCAATTTATTATACCATTAAGTAAATTCTACATTATTAAAAGATCAGTCATTTGGGTATGCTACAGGGTATGGTCAACACCTTTATTGTTCGCTTGAAATAAACAGTTTAATATTTTACCCAGGCAATATAACAACTTATATCAGGTACAGAATACTGATAAAGAAGACTGAATATAATTTGATTTTATTCTGGTTTATTATTAGTTGAGATTGCATCCTAGTGAGCAGATAATATTATTATGTGTTATAGCACATTATGTATCATTTTAGTGGTTAAAAGGATTCAGTCTTCTATACATCTACTGACTTCCATGAAATGTATGTAGAACAAATGTGTATGTAGTGTGAGAACCTGAAATCTGTTTTAATTTTTAAACATTCAATGTAAATTAAAAAAATTAGAAAAAATATAAAAAAAACATTCTAGACGCAAATCTAAACCTAAATGTGAATTAACACAATTTAAAAATAAACAACATAGAAAGGAACATTAGAGACTTTACCTTTAACAGAGTTGCATTTGAAAAAAAATATATTTGATATAGTTTGATTTTATCTTGTGTATAAAGCATAGCAATTTAATATATGCATCAATATAATACATGCTTTGGTATGCTCTTTAAAACAACTCTGGGCTAATTTCTAATTAATGTTAATGTAAATTAAGTCATATATTCAAAACCCTATTATTGTTCTAAATATGAAGTCAAAGTTCCATTAACGTATTATCTTGAGGTTAATTAATGGCATTTACTGTGTTGTTGAAAGTCAAGTTATGCAATATGGCTCCAAAAGACATTTTATATGAAGAAAAGTACATTTTAAGCTAAAGGTAAATTAATATTATAATGGCCTCATTAATCTCAATTTCATATCCACATAGAAGGCTACTAATATCCATTTAATATAAAAGCATAATTTATGCCATCAGATATGAATGTGTTCTTTGACACTGAAAAGAGGCTCAACCACATAGTGCCATTTTGGAAAGTAAAAGTGATTTGCCTTTGTGTGAACTAATCCAGTTCCACTACCTACCCCTTTCTTGGATTAGTCGGTGACTGATTGTGCTGTTTTGGGAGATTCCTACATTCATTCTTGTGTCTATTTACATATTTCAAAGATAAAGGTAACATTTTATCAGAACAATTTGTCTGTGTTAATTCTGCACAGTGAAATCATCAAAGAAATCCCATCAATTTACCTATACTTTATACAGGCGAAACACAGGGTTTTTAGCATGATGAGAGGTTTCAGCTTACCTGTAATACATAATTGCCATGTGGCACAAAGGTAGGCACTGCTACTTTGTTACCAAAGCATGTTAAATAGCTTGTGATTCAACCTTCATAGAGAGGAATAAGATGAGCTATCTCCTAAGTTTTTCCCCCAAATATAATAGAGAGTTTAATGATTTGTAATAGTGGAACAGAACCTTGTTCATTAGTTTTATTTATTAGCTATTAGTTTAGCCAATAAAATGCAATTCTTACTTATTTAATTGTTTAGTTATTACTACTTAGTTGAGGCCTGAAAGCTGAGAAAGTAAGGTCCATCTTAAACATGAATTTCTGACACAATGATTATCCTGTCTATATGCAAAATTCAGCATGTAGAAGACCTGAAACTCAGCAGAGCTGGATTGATGCCATTGCATCCATTTACACCAGATCAGAGTGTTTGGATTCACATCCTAGACTTGCTGCCAAGTGACTTTAACATTTGAGAACCAGCCACCCCCAATACAATTTTACAAACATTGTTTTACCTGTTACTCTGAGTCTATCAGCACCAATGGTGATTTCCTCCTCATCGGCAGAAAACAGCATCCTTCCATCCTCGTTTGACTTCACCTCAAATCTTTTACACTGTGCTTCTACAGCTTCTGCCCCTTAATAGAAAAAAAGTAAATGGGAAGCCCATGAGCAATATTCAAGAGAAAATAGATGAATAATTGCTGTGCTTTCTCTATAATGTTAATTTAAGGATTGTAAGGCAGTAATGGCATAATGTTTTAATGGCCTGTTCTTGCATTAAGGATGATATTTTAAGGGCAAATTTAACCATATAAAGTTGTATAACACTTTTAAAAGCACGAATGTCAATGGTTCTGGAGACAACTATAAACTAGACTTGGGCACCAGGGGGCTCTTCGTGTTCGTCTTCGTGCTCGTCTTCAGGGGGAAAAAAACCTTCGTATTCCGCGAATATTCGCCCGTTCCTGTCTTCTCTTCGGGCGAATATTCGCGGACATTCTTCGTGCTCGTTTAATCTTCGTTTCCTTCCCGGTTGCCTAGCAGGGGTTAATACGGGGTTAACAACACATCGGAGCAGCAGCAGCTGCCGTGAAGGAACGTGTGTGCAACTCTATTGGTCGTTTCGGCAGGGGGCTGGTCTGGCATCAACAAGTGAATTGCAGAACGCACTTCATTCGTTGATGGCAGGCCAGCCCCCTGCCGAAACGACAAATAGAGTTGCACACACGTACTGAGGTGTACTGTACACAAAATGACCTAGAGACAAATGCTCCAAGGAACTTGGCCTCCGTTTATCATACACAGTCACACATCCATAGATGTTTAATAAAAGAATAGGGATTATTTTACATTTTTAAATTGATTTTGGACCACTTGTAATACATGCCTAACATTTGCTACCTATTCACAATGGCATACTTTGCAACAACCCAACTTTTACTGGACAGGACTGGAAAAAAGCAGGACTATCCACCAAAATCTTAGGTGTGTTGGCAGGTATGCGGATGGAAAAATGTTGGACAAGAACTAAAAAATAGCTTAGGGTTAATGTACGGTTATGTTTAAGATTAGTAGCAGTGCACTGGTTTGGTTAAAGATGTATTATGTCTAAATAATAATTTAATTTTAATTTTAATGGGTTTTAAAAAATTAAGGGGTTTATTTAAATGTATTTTAAAGTTAGATTTATTATTTAGTACTTTATTATATTTATTTAATGTTTATACTAGTGCTACCTACCGAGCTATAACTACCAACGTGTATTTGCATACCTAGATAGCTAAATTAGATGGGACAGGACTGGAAAAAAGCAGGACTGTCCCTGAAAAAGTTGGGTCTGTTGGCAGGTATGTGGATGGAAAAATGTTATAGTATGAAGTGTGAGTTATAGCGTTAATGCTAGTGAGTGTAGAAGTGAAGGCCAGGACAAATAACAAGAGGAAAGGTCCTTGTGATTTGTGCATTGTACGTGTATGTGTTATGTGTGTTATGTGTGTTGTCACTGTGTGTTATATGTGTTATGTATTATGTCACTGTGTTATTTGTGTTATTGTGTGTGTTATGTTTGGTTGGTTGGTTGTGTATCAGAAGGAAAATAATGAAATGGAAATGGAAAAGGAAATGGAAAAGGCGAATGAGTGGGCAATTGGCGACCCACTCACCTGTTTTCACCCCAGGGCAAAGCACCCAAACACTGTCAGTCTTAGACGTTTGGCAGCAGAGCTCAGACACTAGGCCCTAGCGTAAGCTGGCCACTCCGGCGGAGGTAGCAGGCGTTGCCACACCGCAGACAGAGGCAGCCAGGGGGGAGAAACTGCCCTTACCGTTAGGGACATTTTGGGCATGACTCTAGCCAGGAAGCGAACTGGCACAGAAGAGATGCTGGCACCACCACAACCACCACCAGCAGCAGCATTGAAAAATGGGAAAGGCGAATGAGTGGGCAATTGGCGACCCACTCACCTGTTTCACCCCAGGGCAAAGCACCCAAACACTGTCAGTCTTAGACGTTTGGCAGCAGACTTCCAGAGCTCAGACACAAGGCCCTAGCGTAAGCTGGCTACACTGGCGGAGGTAGCAGGCGTTGCCACACCGCAGCAAGTGCAACCAGGGGGGAGAAACTGCCCTTACCATTAGGGACATTTGAGGCATGACACCAGCCAGGAAGCGAACTGGCATTGAAGAGACGCTGGCACCACCAGCAGCAGCAGCAGCAGAATTGGTAAAGGCGAATGAGTGGGCAATTGGCGACCCACTCACCTGTTTCACCCCAGGGCAAAGCATCCAAACACTGTCAGTCCTTGGCGTTTGGGAGCGGACTTCCAGAACTCAGACACAAGGCCCTAGCGTAAGCTGGCTACACTGGCAGAGGTAGCAGGCGTTGCCACACCGCAGCAAGTGCAACCAGGGGGTAGAAACTGCCCTTACCATTAGGGACATTTGAGGCATGACACTAGCCAGAAAGCGAACTGGCATTGAAGAGACGCTGGCACCACCAGCAGCAGCAGAATTGGGAAAGGCGAATGAGTGGGCAATTGGCGACCCACTCACCTGTTTCACCCCAGGGCAAAGCATCCAAAGACTGTCAGTCCTTGGCGTTTGGGAGCGGACTTCCAGAACTCAGACACAAGGCCCTAGTGTAAGCTGGCTACACCGGCGGAGGTAGCAGGCGTTGCCACACCGCAAACAGACGCAGCCAGGGGGGAGAAACTACCCTCTCCATTAGGGACATTTAAGGCATGACACTAGCCAGGAAGCGAACTGGCAGAGAAGAGACGCTGGCACCACCACCACCAGCAGCATCAGCAGCATTGGAAAAGGCGAATGAGTGGGCAATTGGCGACCCGCTCACCTGTTTCACCCCAGGGCAAAGCATCCAAAGACTGTCAGTCCTTGGCGTTTGGGAGCGGACTTCCAGAACTCAGACACAAGGCCCTAGCGTAAGCTGGCTACACCGGCGGAGGTAGCAGGCGTTGCCACACCACAAACAGACGCAGGCAGGGGGGAGAAACTACCCTCTCCATTAGGGACATTTAAGGCATGACACTAGCCAGGAAGCGAACTGGCAGAGAAGAGACGCTGGCACCACCACCAGCAGCATCAGCAGCATTGGAAAAGGCGAATGAGTGGGCAATTGGCGACCCGCTCACCTGTTTCACCCCAGGGCAAAGCATCCAAAGACTGTTAGTCCTTGGCGTTTGGGAGCGGACTTCCAGAACTCAGACACAAGGCCCTAGCGTAAGCTGGCTACACTGGCGGAGGTAGCAGGCGTTGCCACACCGCAGCAAGTGCAACCAGGGGGGAGAAACTGCCCTTACCATTAGGGACATTTGAGGCATGATTTCAGCCAGGAAGCGAACTGGCAGAGAAGAGACGCTGGCACCACCACCAGCAGCAGTAGCAGCATTAGAAAAGGTGAATGAGTGGGCAATTGACGACCCGCTCACCTGTTTCACCCCAGGGCAAAGCATCCAAAGACTGTCAGTCCTTGGCGTTTAGGAGCAGACTTCCAGAACTCAGACACTAGGCCCTAGCGTAAATTGGCTACACCGGCGGAGGTAGCAGGCATTGCCACACCGCAGCAAGTGCAACCAGGGGGAGAAACTACCCTCTCCATTAGGGACATTTGAGGCATGATTTCAGCCAGGAAGCGAACTGGCAAAAGATACTGGCACCACCACCAGCAGCAGCGTTGGAAACGGAAAAAGGTGAATGAGTGGGCAATTGACGACCCGCTCACCTGTTTCACCCCAGGGCAAAGCATGAAAGTCTGTCAGTCCATGGCGTTTGGGAGCGGACTTCCATAACTCAGACACTAGGCCCTAGCGTAAATTGGCTACACCGGCGGAGGTAGCAGACGTTGCCACACCACAAACACGTGCAACCAGGGGGAGAAACTACCTTAAACATTACAGAGAAAAAAAATTAACTTTCCAAGCTAAGAGCTGGGTAACCCAACTTGGGCAGATTGAATTTAAGAAAGGCAATCTGCTCCATCAGATGAGGTGCCATGCGTGAGCGCTGTGGACTCAGTATGTTTCCAGTCATAGAAAACACGCGCTCACTTTGAACAGTGGTTGGCGGACATGATAGTAGCTGCTGCGCAACCCATGAGAGTGCAGGCCACACACTCTTCTTTTCATCCCAGTAGCTAAGAGGATCAACATTAGGCGCAGAAGGAACTTCACAGAGGTAAAGTTTGACCATTTCAGCAGCACTACTCTCCTTTCTGCTGCTAGCTCTGTCAGATGGTCCAACTATACTCCCAAGTGCCTCTTCCCAAAACGCAGCTGCTCCACTCAGCTGTGTTGTGCTGCTTGTGGCACTGCTGCTGATGCTGCTGCTAGGAGTAGCAGACCACATCATCTCTTCCTCCTCCTGCACCTCTCCCTCCTCGGACAGCATTCCCATTTTACGCTGCCAGTCACGCACCTTGTTGACCAATTGCTCCCGGTAGCTACTGAGAACATTAAATTTCAAAGCTAGCTTTCCCTTAATTCTTGGATCGCAAAGGCACGCTAGCATCATTTCGGGACTCTCTTCCATTCGTTTGCGAAGGTGTACTTTTAGCAGATCCTTCAGCTTCCTGGCTATGGCTGCTACGTCAGGATGTAGAGTGCCACCTTGAACAGCCTCACGGTTTCCAAGGAACACATCCATCTTGCTGCCTAGATGGGAGAACACTGGGATTACCTGGGCCAGACTGGCAGTGTTTGAGCTTAAATTTTCTGTGGCATCCCTGAATGGTTTAAGGACTGCCACTAGCTGGGCGATCACTGTCCAATCCTCCCTATTCAATGGAGAGGTAATCCCAATATTGTGCTCTGAGGCAAGATTATGGATTGCCCTCTGCTGCTCCAAAATCCTCTCCAGCATGTCTAACGTGGAGTTCCACCGTGTACTGACATCCTGGCGTAGGCAGTGTACGGGAAGACCTGACCTCTCTTGCTCTTCCCTCAAAAGTTGGCTAGCCTTAACACTATGGTGAAAGTGCCCAGCGATCTTTCTGCAGCGGGACAGAACTACTGCTGCCACATTAGTTCCTTCTGACATTGCTGCCTTCACTACAAGATGGATGATGTGGGCTGCACAGCGCACACCAACAATATGACCATCTCGCAGCGCTTTCACCATATTGGCACCTCCGTCAGTTACCACAAAACCAACTTCAACATTGGTGACCGCCTCTGCTCCCACCCAAAGGCTAAACATTTTCCTCATTGCATGCAGAATATTTTGGGAAGTGTGCTTTTCATCCATCACTTCTGCATGGAGAAGGAAAGATCGGTAGCCTGCTGCAGCAGCTTCCTTAGACACACCGGGCTGCCACCAGTGTGCTGTCAAAGAAAGAAAGGCATGCTGGCCGCTAGGTGCACTCCACAAATCTGTAGTGAAATGAACACACTGACCAGCAGCCTTGGAAAGCTCCTCTTTCACTGCTGCAACACAGGACCGATACAATGAGGGGACAATGTTCCTGCTGAAAGTGGAACGTGACGGAACTGTATATTGTGGAGCCACAGCCGCCATCAATTGTTTGAAAGGCTCCCCTTCGATCATAGAGAAGGATGCCCCTCCAACAGCAATGAACTGACCAATCAGTCGCGTTACTTTATTGGCCTGCTGTTTGGGCATTGACCTTTTGGATTGGAATGCCACAAATTGTTCCAGGGTGGGCTGGACATGCAGTGCTCCAACCTGCCTTGGTCTCTGGCTGCCAGCACTAGCTGCTGCTGCTGCTGCTGCTATTGGCTCAGAAGAAGAAGCTGTTGGGTTTTTTCCACGGCCACCAGCTATGCTGCCTGCACTAAGTTTTACTTCTGCATCTTTCCCCAATAGCACAGCGTTGTGTTGAGTGCTGAGGTGATGCTTCATGCTAGCACTGGTAAAATGGCCAGACACTTTCCCTCTGCTTATTAGCTTCCCACAATGTTTGCACTTTCCATAGCGCCCTTCTTCAACATTTTCAAAGTGCTCCCAAATTTGGGCGCGCATAGCCTTGGAGTGTGCCTTGGGTGCTGCTCCTACTGCTCGGGGTGGATGAACAGAGGCAGAACTAGTGGTGGTGGGACTGGTGGTAACAGTACTGGCCATAGTGGGACTGCTAAATGCTTTAGATTTGCTAGGTTTTGCTGCTGCTGCTGCTGGTGGTGGTGGTGATGGTGATGATCGTAGCGGAGAAGGTGGAGGCTCAGGGGAAAATTGTGCACTAGTCATTTGGACACTGCTCCCTGAGGAATCTGATTCCTGACCACTCATCTCCTCTACTTCCTCTGGCTCATAGTCTAGCTCTTCATTAGCCAGATTGAATGGAATTCCTGCTAGGCTGGAGCTAAGACTGATATCGTCGTGAGACTCGTGACTAGTAGTAGTGCGAGCAGGAAGAATAGACTCTGCACTTGGCCTCTCAGTCTCAGGCTCCTCTGCTACCTCGCTAGGTGGAGTCCCACTATGTGTAGCCCTCTCTCTAACTGTCTTTACAAAAATTTTGTAAGGACTTGGTGGCTTGCTAGAGGTACTAGGAGGACATGGCGTGGCGGTACCAGTGGGAACAGTAGGCGCAGCACTAGTGGTGGTAGAGGCGGTGGGGGTGGTGGTGGTTTTCCCTACAAAGGAATGAGATCGCTTTTGTTTGGGACCCCTCTGAGTCTTGCTGCTAATTTGGCTCTGCTTGGTACCTTGCATGCTGCTTGTGGATGGGGAAGATGCTGCTTGGGGCAAAAGGCACTTCTTTTTAGTCACTGGGCTGGTACTACTTGTGCTACCCTTTAACTTTGAACGTGCTTCTGGTGCTTTAGGCTTTCCGTAAAAAAACATAGAGCTTGTGGGCCTAGCCGCACTACTACTGCCTGCTTTTGGTGCCTTTCCTTTACTTGATGATCCTTCAAGCAATGCTTCCCCAAATGATAAGCGAGAGCTTGGCCTACTTGGCCGACTAGACTGACGCAAAGGCTGCATCTTAGAACTGGTGGCGGTGCTGGTGGTGGTGGTGGTGGTGGTGGTAGATGGAGCTTGTCCCTCCTTAGTCCCAAAAGGAGGATCCATTTCAAATTTTGTGTTGTGTGTGTAGTGTAGTGTAGTGTTTAAAAAACTATAAAAAAAAAAAAAATTAGAGGAAGCTCTCTTCAGTGCTACTGCTTCAAAAGTAAAACTATGCACTACTGCACTGTGCTGTTGTGTGCAATCTGGCAAAGTGCTAAAGTTATTTAAATTATTAACTCAAGATTAACTATTTAATAACTAGCAGTATTTTATTTTTAATTTGAATTTACACGGGCCTAAGAGCTTAGCCTTGTACTATGCTAGCCTAAAGCTATATTTCCTTACTATAAGTCTACCTCTAGGCAGACGCTCTCAAACCCACTAAGCTAAAGTGAGGTTAAATGAGATTCAGTATGATTTATTAATTAATATTAAGTTATATAATATTAATAGATTAGAAATAATTTACTTATATATTATGTATTATAGATAGAAGAATATAGATTATGAATTAGAATTTAGAATTAGAATTACTTATATTATAGATTATGAATTAGAATTTATATTGTTATATATTATTTATAATATATTATAGATTAAGATTAAAGAAGATTAGAATTATTTTAGTACTACAGCTAGTAGCTTGAAGCTTTGCTTAGTACAGCTCGTCACAGTCAATTTTTCTTGAAAAGAATTAGAAATAAAATAAAATGTCACAGCAAAACAGTTAGCTTCACTGCTTGCTGAACAAAAACACACAGCACTTATGCGGCTGCACTCACTAGCCCAACAAGTTCACTTCACTGATGGACTGAGGTGAGCAAAACACTAAGGGTACTTTTAATAAAATTGAAATAAAATGTAAAATAAATGAGAAAATCTTTGCAAAACAGTTAACGTCACTGCTTGCTGATCAAAAAAAACACAGCACTTATGCGGCTGCACTCACTAGCCCAACGAGTTCACTTCACTGATGGACTGAGGTGAGCAAAACAAATGAAATAAAATGAAAGATTATTAATTAAGAAAAATTGACTTGGTCTCTTGCTGTTGCTAAAACAAAGCACAAACTATAGAGCTGCAGCACCAGTACTAATAAGATTAGCTGAACTATACGCTAGTAGTAATTAATTAATATTATTACTTTTATTTATAGCTAATTTAATTAACTATTAAGATAAGAAAGAATTATAGAATTATTGATATTACTGATTTTAGATTAGACACTAGTAGATGTCTTGAATGTCTACAGTACACTCTACACTAGTATATTATTACTAACTATAACTGACAAATATATATATAATTTTATAATGAATTCAATTATTAATTATATTAATTAATATTACTGATTTTAAATTAGACACTAGTAGATGTCTACAGTACATTCTACACTAGTATACTATAGTAAATATATATGACTGACAAATATATATATATATAATATTATAATGAACTATTAAATTATAGACTCTATTAAATTATTATTTATAAATTCTATTTAATTTATTTAAGCAGGACAGGCAGTAGGCACTAGTGCCAGCCCAGGGCAAGGGCACCCCAGTGCCACTGAGACACTGGGTGCACTGTCAACTCAACAGCACTTACACTACAGTTGATGACAAATTAAATAAAAAAAAAATTAAATTAATCAAATTATTATTATTAATTATATTAAGTAGCACTGAAGTGAGGATGAAGTACACTGTGAGAAATGGCAGGCTAAGGCTTACCAGTCTCACACAGAACAGAACAATCTCTCTGTAACGCTCGGATGCAGCACAGCAGTGTTGCCAAAGCAGTCACAGCGAAAAATGAATGGATCTCTCAGGCAAGCTCTGGTCTTATAAAGGCGCCTTCAGAATTCAAAAAACAGCAGCACAGGCATTGGACGAGACCCTTAGCGTGACGTCACAAGAGTGAGCTGATTGGACAGACGAGATCAGCTCACTCCTGTTTGAAATTTTGGCGGCTTCGATTCTTCGTGGTTGTGAGTCTTCGTCTTCTCCTACGTTTTGCCGGCACTGTATTCTCTTCGGCGTGTCTTCGGAACGAACAAAAAAACGGCCTCTTCGTGCTCGTTTTCATGTTCGCCCGAAGACGAATGCGCAAGTCTACTATAAACTGGAACCCTTGATTTTGATCTGTTACCATAATGTATGTTTACTGATAACCATTAACATTTTCTTTGTGAAATGATTTAACTTATTGATTTTGTCTGGGCAGGAAACTACTGGCTCCATAAGATTTAGTGTTTACTACTGTATTCCAATTTACCCTGTTTAATGTTTTAAAATTGTTAAAACTTTTTTTTGTGTATGCATGCTTCCATTTTACTCAACACTCATTTATCTTGGTTTATTTCACTGTTATCTGCAGTAAATCCAATTTATTTAATTTCCCCTTTATGTTGAAATATTACTATAAACAACATAGTGTTAAAAAGGTACAATTATCTTTAAATACAATCATGAGGAATGTCTTTCCCTTTTTCTCTGTATGCTACTTTGCATAAACTCTCAAGTTGTTTTTGTAGCCTGCAATAACACTGCCATTTCTGTGGGTTTAATTTAAAATGACCTTTATGGTACCACCACCAGATGAATGAAATGCCATATGGAATTTCAGAAACTGGAAGAACAGGCTGCCAGCAGTGGTTGTGTGACGGCTGTTTCATTCACACTATTGATTTTTCATATGAGCTTCGGTAGTAGAATATTTTAGTGCCTTACACTGCAACTTCCCGGGTGCTTTTTGCAAAATGAATGCTAATGCCATATATAGCCAAATGTGTATAACAATGTTTTAGAGGCATACTGGCATTTATACCTAAATTATTTGAAAGTAAAAAAATGCAATGTAGCAAGGACAACAGCAAAGGACAGCTTTCTATGTAATAAAACCAAATTAAATATACAGTATATTTTTAAAAACATATGTAATAGCACTGGAAGGATACTGGTTGGCCCTCACAATACCTGCAGTTTTCTAATGCTCTTTGGAAAAGAAGCTAGGCACAGTAAAACCTACTGGACTGTCAGTAGCTCCTTTCATTTCACGGGCTGCTGGCATCTTTTGGCATTATATTTTACCTTGTCTTCTGTCTCATAACCCTTCACCCTCCTAATAGATTGTAAGCTCACAAGAGTGGGGTTCACCTATAATACCAGTGTGTTATAACATTATTGTTTATTTTGTATATTCTCAACCCTAATTGTTATCTTTCGTTCGTTCATATTATAAGAGCACTACAGCATCTGCTAACAGTCTATAAATAAAATGTAATGGAAAATGTAATAAAATACTACATGTTACCCATATAATGTATGTTATCTCATCTAAGCATTAGTACACTTACATCGTAATTTCAAATTTGTGTTGTGCTCAAGTTTTTAGTTCAGAAAGTCTTAAGTGATGTTGCATGAAGTTTAAGAACTGTGCATAAAGTTTCCTACTGATTTTCCCATTAACCCTGAAATAACTGTATTTAGGCTACTCATTTGCTTAAAGCTGCCTCCTAGAAACTTTTGTTTAGTGTTTATGTCTTGTAAATCCTTTGGTTTATATTTTTTAGATTCTTAGACTGTTGCTCACTTTTCCACATTTATATAAGGTGTGACAAGAATTGTATCCTCCCTCATCCACAGGGAATGGGATGGGGCGAGCCGGAGACACAGCTGGGGATATGTGCCCCCCTAGGGCTTTTAAGATTATTTAACCTCCTATCCCATCAGGTGGTATAAAGGGACATATACACCCTCAGGGTTATTGAATTACCCCCCATCATGCACAGGGTTCATTCTTCACCCCCTTTGTTAATATAGATCTTAGGGATCCTGTTTCTGTTTTTTATATTTTTATGTAGTGGGGGGTAATTTTGTAAATCACAGGCAAGGCCATGCATATCTTCATGTGCATTCTGCTATAACCTTCAAAATTAAATGTCAAAAGCACTCAATGCCCTCACAAACAACTCACAGATTAGTAATTTGTGTTGTGAGTGTTGGTATGAAATGGCATGTGACTGAAGTTGAATTTGGTTAGTCAACTTCTTGGTGAACCAAGTACAGTATATAGTTTGGGTGGGTGCAGGCTACTGTAGTCCAGATCCTGAATGCCAGGAGCAGGAGCGATTAGGTGATTCACAGAGCATCAATCCAGCATGTCCATTTCATATTCATATCTTGGAACTTGCTGGGTTTAACCAGAGTCTCTAAGGGAATAGATGATTCCCAGGAATCTGGCATAAAGTCCCTGATCTGTGGCAGGTTCCCCCTACTTTCTAGGAAGTTGCCAGGTATGCTCATACTGAATGTCAGTGTCATTGGCAATTTAGCTCTGCCTTCTCTTTGAGCTGTGAGCAACTGAGTGTTACATCTGACTGCATCACGAGTCTCCTCCAAAACCTGGCCCAGATGATAAACATAGTAATGGAGGTCCAGCACCCACACTCAGATGTTCTGCATGACACAGTCTTTAGAGGAAAAGCAGCAGAATGAAAATATGTTTTATTCTGCTGCACACAATAGAACACGTACATTATAATATATAATATAGTAGTTTGTACTACTAAATGGTTCATGCTGTTCCTGTTGCTGTCTATGATGTTGTTTCTTAAAAGTCCAATATAGACAATGTAAATAAATGCAATGAAAGCAGCATGCATCTTTTGAGGACAGAAGACTGAGGACAACTGTGATGTGCCAAGCAGTGAAAGCACCAACTTATAACATGTAACAGTAACATGTGGAAGATGAGATGCATAATCACACCATAAAAAGTAGAAATATATGAAGTTTCAGAATCACATCCACAACAGAAAATATGTATAAACACTGGTAAGTCTGTGTATTCATATGCCACAAATAAAGTTTTAGGCAAAGCCATTATCTATAGCTAAACAAGACTGTGGTGGCTTCAGCAAAATGCATGTTGAACCAAACATGCTGATAAACATTAGATAACAATGCTAAGCTATACCAGACCATTGTAAAAGGACATTAGCTTAAAAATGTCTGAGTTCATTAGAATTATATGTGCCTTCATTCATTTAATTATATGTTTAATGTACTGTGTTACGTAAGTATGATGCATTTAATTAGTGGCAATAAATAGAAGCCAATATGGCATTGGTCGGGGTTTGACAGGTGTGCAATATGTTGGATTTTATGAACACTTAATACAGTGATCAATGCTACCATTTTCTTCCCAAATAATTTATGCTTTCTAGAGCAGATACAGTGACACAAGATAACGAGGAACCTTTATACTCGGTAGCAGTAAATGGTCAAACCACATTTTTTATCAGTATTTTATCAGCAATATTGTTAATTCTTTAAACAAAAAGGGATTTGTAAATGAATATATATTTTTTACCTCTTAAAAAAAGGGTAAATGAAGATTGAAAGAGACAGAGATGAAAATGTGTAAATCTTTCTTCTAGCAGATATAACTTGAAAATGCTTTTTATACATTTGGCAAATATAATCAGGAATAAACAAACAACCCCATATAAAGAAATACACTAGTTTTACCAGTCACATCATTAAAATACTGTAAGAGCCCTATAGAGTTATAATTCTAGCTGCACAAAATATATCGGTAATGACCAGAATGTAAAACACTGAGTCAATACCAGGTGACAGGATGAAACAAAGAGCTGCAGGCACATAACGTCTATATTTACTCATATATTTGAAGCAGGAGTCAATAATGTAAAAGTATATTCTATTACCGGTATTGGGAAGCACACGGCCTTGGTGTATTGCAAAAAAAACCTGAAAGCCTTTTAATAAAATAGACTTTATTTTTTAATTGATAGTGCTTCATTTTCAATTACGTGTTTAGAATTTATGCAATAAGCCTACAAAATTTTATTTTATGAAATCTTCAGTTCATTTTATGTCTTTCAACTACTCACTTGCAAAATGGCAAACACCAAAATTAATGATCTGTCTAAATGTCAGAAGAAAAAGGTGAAAATTTAGTAGTAAAATCTTTTTATGGACTTTCAAAAACTTGATTAAGCTATCGGTATGTAGATAAAAGGAATAATGAGATGAAAACTCTAATACAGTGCATTTGAAATATCTCCTGAATATACAAGTATTGCCTTACCAATGAGATCACCCAAGTAATTATGTTTTCATTTAATTGTATGCAAATCTCTATATGTGCAGAATCCATAATGACCACATGCCGTGAAGCTCATTAAAACATTGGAAAAGTGTGTGGTTTGCCAAGGGATGGATGAATAGATAGATAGATATGGAATGGTTACTGTGATGTCAGTTATTAAGAGTAGCATAGAGTATAATTAACCCAATTAACACATTATTATGTGGCTTTTAATGATACATTCTACAGGCTCTATTATGTTACCTGCATTGTACTTAGATAACATAAAAGAGAGTAGAATACCTGTATGTCTGTAATGATTTGTCAAAGGAAGTTGTTAACAGGGATACCTTCTCAATAGAAAGTTCACCCTCAAATTTGTTGAATATATTTATTATTATTTTTTTTAAATCACAAACAAACTTTTTTTCTCCACGAGAAGGATGTAGATTTTTTTTTCTTATCTAAACTAAAGATTTTGGATAACATGTGTTGCTTTACCATCTAACCTCTGTAAACAGTCTGATCTGACATTTATTACAGTTTTAGTGACATATGTCTGGGGAGATAGCACATATAACAATTTATTTTTTATTTTCATGAAGTTAAAAGGTTAACATTTTAGTAATAATGGTTGGTTATACAATTTGATTTAGAGCTAGCTTTTGAAAAAAGAAAACAATCCTGGGTGTGTCTAGCAAAATGTAACCCAATTAGTTGATTTAGTAACTAAGGCAGCAATTACTTTTTCACAAAAAAACAGAGATGCGGAAGCTTCTCTTTCTCCAGGAATCTATCTGCAATAGTCTGGCCTTTTGGAGAACGTTCGTAAAAGGTGGAGCCATAGCTCGGCCCATGGGGATAGTCTCTGCCCTCTAATCGAAGAAAAAGAGGCTGCGTGCAGATGTTCCTCCCATTTGAGGAAGTTCTCTGGGAAGCCTAGTTAATGGAGCTGATACCTGGGAAAGGCGGGCAAAGAAAAAAGACAGAAGAACAAGAGAGGCCAGAGAAGAAACAAAGCTGCGGCAAAAGAGAATGGAAGCCGTCGGTGGAGATGGCAGAGAGACATTGAGAGAGTGTGTCAGAGAGTGTGAGTTAAAGAGCGTGCATCGGGCATATTCTTGTCTGTGTCAGGGATGCGGGAGAAACAGCCGCATGTAGGTTGGACCTCTGATATACCACAATTTCACATACATTTTCATAGTTTTTTAAAACTGAAAGCACGCAAAAACATTAATAACATTTTCAAAAATACTCACCTACTGTCATTTGGCCAGTTAATTGCCCATTCTGATTTCTTGCATTCAATGTTACATTCCTGTCTGATTGTAATAGCAATCCACTGTCCTGGAAAAACATGTTTTAAAAATATAGTTATAATAATTCTTGTGGTTTAAATCACATGGTTTATTTGTCATTGTAATAGTACATTTACAAATATTAGATGCAATACACATGAAAATTGTTGTAAAACATTGCTCATTATTAAATTTATTTATTATTTAATAATATACATTTATATGTTTGTTTCTATTTCTTTGTCTCTATTTGGGAGTACTAGTTTCATGTATTGGTAATGTGCGAGTATTAAGAATATTTTTCACCTAAAAGATGATCAATTGAGTTAAAATCAAATATAACGCCATACTTTATTCTAATTAATAATTGCAATGCCCATCTATATCAGATTTTGTTGCAAATCAGAAACAATCTACAATAATATAAATGTAGATAACAGTATGTGTTAGCAGATACAAATAAGCTGTAATAAAGTTTACAATTAGAATATATTAAAGACTGCTATGAAATTAATGAACATGAGTGAGTTTGCCCAGGGGCAGAGGGGCATTTGCTACTCTGGCCAGTCCAAAATTGTTCAAATTGGGCCAGTCCAGTGAGTGTGCATGTGTTACTGTACTTTGTGTGTATGTGTGTGTGTCAGTGTAAATATGTATGAGTAAGTGTATGTAATGTGAGTAAGTATGTGTTAGAGTGAGTGTGTGTTTATGTAAAATAATCCTGAGATATCTCACCGCTGCTATCTGTACCAAATGTCTTTGGGTTTTCCTTAGCTCTTTTTATGCTTAATAATTATATATCACTTCAAAATCAATTTTAATTCAGCTTCTTAATCAGCGAAAATAGAATAATCTTGTTTCAAAAGTAAAATTTCCAGCCCGTCATTTATGTTTAACTAAATGTTAAACTAAATAATTAAGTCTAAAAATGACAGATTAATACAGTACATTGTCTTTTATTAAAATATGAGACATAGCTAGATTAACTTGCAAATTAAGCCATTTTCATAAATCCTTTTATTTAGTTTGATGTAGTAGAAGAAAATGGTTGTTGATAATGAACCTTGTTTATAAAAAAAATTATTTGAAAAATAACAAATATATCTAATGGTATGGAGTTAGTACGTTGTGAAGAGAAAACGGAAGTGCTGGATTAATGGCATCTTTCCCATTTCCAATTTCAACAAACCTAATGCCAAGATGCTATTAAACAATATTTTGAAAGAACATTTAATACTTAATACTATTTATTCTTTATTACATTTAAAAATTGACAACAAACATTAAATGCAAAGATAAATGGGGAACAAAAGATCTAGAAGGAAAATTAAGTGAGGAGAAACTGAATACCATAGTAAAATATTTTAAAAAGTGGTAAAAATTTGATGACTGTTTCAGAAATATGTTACACAAAAACTCCGTTTAATCTTTTCAATGCTTCAGGGCATTTAATTTTACTAAGGGTGTTTAAAATTGTCATTAATTGAACATTTAGTGTGTTACTTAGAATTGTGTATCAATTTTATTAGGAAGACGGTAATAATATGTTTTTTTTCATCTATCTGGTGAATTGGATAATATGAATCTTTGTGCATCATTAAAAAGCATCACAACTGCCACTCCTATTTTGTTGTTTTTTCATGCCATACATTTCACTTTAACTGTGTTAGAAATATTTAAAGCATAATTATCTAATCATTACATAATCATCCTGTCTATATAGGGTTACAACCTATCCAGGATTCAGGTTGACAATCAAATAATAAATAGTCTTGGGACATCATATATGACATCTTATTGTGAATTACATCTTTTAAAGCCATCTATGGTTTGACACAGCCACAATAGTATAGATGGGCTGGGAATGGGGGAGTCTGACACCAACTCTCAGCTTTGTTTCCTTACAAGATAAGAGCCATGCAGAATCTACTCTTATTGACCAAAACATATGCCTGTAAAAGGATCATATGCACACCAGGGAAATGGTTAGTGGCCGGTGGGTGGATATTATCAAAAGATCAGCACATTAAGTCCTATAGTGTGCGGCTGCCAGTTGATAATAAGCAGCCACACGCTATGTGAGTACAAAAACGTAATGTGCCACCATGTGTATTCATCTGGCAACTCTGGTAAGACCCTCTTTGCCACCAAGGGCCATGCAGAAAAAAGCCCCATTTGTCCCATTGCTAATCTGTCCTTGTCTCTCTCCACTCTCTTCTTCTTTGTGTCTTACTTTTATTATCCCTTCTTTCTTTTCTTTCTTTCTACTGAACTAAAGATTGTAGCTGTTGCCCATGTTCATGCCCCTGGTGTTAGTCTACCCCACACCCAGAAACAACCTCTCTGGAAATGTTCAGGAAATGCAAACCTGTATCTAGATGTTCTAATATTTAACATGTTTTAAGTGCTGACACATTTTAAATGCTCTATATACCAGTGATAAACTAACCACAAGTAGCATTCACTGGGCAAATACATTGTCACATTTCTGTCTCTCACTTGTACGTTTGCTATTATATTTATTAAGTTTTGCTAGAGAATGCTGGCTAAAAAGATCTGTCACTTCTGACAAACAAGCAATGTTTAAATAAGTAATAAAACTGTCTTTATGTAGTTTTTCTTTTAATTTTTTATTGTTTGTTTCTTAGGGACATTTTACAGATATGAAAAGCTTCAGAAATTCACTAAAATAGGAAAACATATTAAAATGCAGCAAGGTGCAAAAAAAAAGGTTTTGTAGACTGTGTAATGGGAGCCCATTAGTATTAATGATGCTCACAAATGGAATTAATGTAGGTTTGCTGGCTATTTTTCAACAACTCCTCCAGATACACACACATATTGATTAATTGGTTCACTGACACCATTAGTCTTGTGCTACGTGACATTGATTATCAATAATCTTTATTTTCAACTTCATTATGTCCATTTAGAATGACTACAAATTGACTGTAATAAAGTGGAAGCACTAGAGGCTGTAAGAATTACTGTAATTTAGTGACCCATTTACATTCTTTACACACCATTGGCAATTATATTCAGATCACCTTACAACAGAACTAACTGCTAAACCGCAAAATTAAGTCACAACAAAATATTTATGTACTATTATAATAAGGACATGTAGTTAAACTGTTTACTACATTCAAAACAGCCATTTGTACATGTTGATCAATTTCTCTTTAATGTTATCTGCTTAAAAATCAGATTTTTGGAAGCAGCTTAAACAACAATTATCCTTAGAATAAATTCTGATTATTAGTGTTTAGAAGGTTTGTGAAAGTATAGGAAAGTGTTGTCTCTATCAGATGACGGTTTGTAAATACAGCCATTCTAGACAGGGGAGCCCAAATACCCTCTAGGGCCAGTCCAGAATTTTTTACAAAGGGCTGGTTAAACTGGCCCTTTGTAAACAACTTTCAACCAGCCCAAGGGAGGCATAACAAGGTTAGGTGACCCTGTGGTAAAAGCTGGACTGCTCATGCAAGCGCCAGAAAAAGAAGAAGCTGCAGGTGAGCTAAGGGGGTGATGGATGGATGGATGGATGGATGGTGAAGTGAGTGAGTGAGATGGTAAGGGAGGGAGTATATATGAATGCATGTATTATGTTAGAATATATGTATAAGTTTGTGTGCTAACATGAAAGTGTATGTGTAATTCTATGTGAGCATTTGTGTGTTAGCATGAATTTGTAACTGTGTGAGTATGAATGTGTATGCATGTGTGTTAGCAAGATTGTGTAAGTGTGTGGTAGTAAGTATAAGTATGTGTGAGGATGTGTGTTAGCGTGAGTGTGTAAATGTACATATGTGTGCCAGTGCTTATGGGGGGGCAAGGGGCAGATTGGCCCACTTGGCATTACTTGCCTTGCGTGTCTGAAGGTGCCAGCCCTCCCTTGATTCTATGCCATCTTCAACAAGAAAGATGGAGGAGATTGAGACCAAATCCGAGGTGCTGAAGTTACCAAAAATTAAGAATATTATTCCTAGTAACTTTAAATGGCCAAATCTGTCCAAGAGATAATACTTCACAAATTGTGCTTAATTTAAATTTCTGCAAACTTCCCAGTGTTGGCTACCTTGAGCCCCCCTCTTCTAGGGGTGTACCTTAATTCAGAAGGCAGGGTCAGCCATGTATAGGGGTGGGGCTAGCCCCAGTTAGATTTTAGTGGGATAGGCAGGATTAGGCATGACCAAATAATGCCCCCTTTGACCTAGTTGTCCTCTGTCAAAATCAGAGGGGTGAACAAGGGCACTTGGTGCATATGTTGCTGGCTGCTTTCCTGCCCTTGCCTCTGAATCTTTAGTTTGTAGATGGGTGTCTCCAGCACTCCAGACACACTTATCTTACCTATATAAAACTGTTGCTCCCAAAATTCAAGGCTGTTTTCTTGTGACCTGTGGTTATGCTTTTTTTGTAAATTACCGGTTGCTGACCCAATTTACCTCTGGTCTGCATTTCTTGTAGATTTTCTGTTGCTGATTCGGCATGCCTGTAGCCATGCCTTTCTTGTGGATTCCCTATTGCAGATTCTGACACTGCTTTTCTTGCAGCTTCTCCACTACCCAGCTTGTCTTTGACCCTGACTCCTCTGGAGTGCCATGTCATCTGCTTCTGCATGAGGCTTCTAAAAGATTGGAAGTCAATCCCTCGGGGGAGTGGTTTCCCTGTACAAAGTCTTGTTTATGAATTCTGGATAAAGCTATTAAGTTTTCCTTCCCAGGCTAGCGCATACAAGTCAAGAAGCATCCTTAGGCAAAGCAGGTTGCATAAATCTAAACTATACATATACCAAGATCTGACTAATTTCCAACATTAACTGTTCTGAATATTAGCTATCATGTCTTTACAATATATATATATATATATATATATATATATATATATATATATATATATATATATATATATATACAATAAAGTAGAAAGATTGAATCCCATAACATCTAAGAAATATTTTGCTTCTTAGACAGGGAATCAACACATGCTTATTCGATTTATATCCTTTCCATATATTCATGCACTTAATCCAATATATTACTTTGCGTGGTAATATTAAAAAGCAAAGAATCCTCAAGCAAGAATCATAAAATAAATCCATAAAATAATTGGCATCTTTAAAGTAGCACTGCATGAGGCAACAGACTAGATTTAATGTAAGTGATAAATCTATCATGTGCAATTGAATAGAAATCCTTCCATAGACTGCAAGGGAAAAATCTGATTAAAAATAAGGGATACATTGCATCTTAGTTAATGAATGGAGCCAATTTATGTCAGTTTTTCCTACTACAGTGTATGGCAGGATTGATAATTAATTGTGATATATTAATCTCTGCACTGAATCCAGCCCAACGCTGGCAGGATATATCATTATTATTAAAATGTTTCTATATATAAAAACTTTTGAAGTATCACCCAATTGCAAATCAATACCTAAATCCTATTAGGAAATTATACTTTTTAACATCTGATTTTCCAGTGTTTATATTTTTGGTTATGGTATGAAGTTATGTGATAGGCCATACATTGAGAATAATTTGTTTTCATGGCAATAGCAATAAAGTCACATAAAAATCACTGTCACAATGTACTATATTAATATTTAAATATCAGTAAATCACCTTTTTTCTCTCATATGTCAGCCAGATGGAATTATTTTTTATTTCCATTAAGATACATTGAACATTTTATCTATATCAAGCTATCCCTTAAAAATGTAATTTTATAGCAAGACAGGAGGCTTCGTATTTTGCATCAAACCTTCTTTACTGTTAACCTCCAGCAGCAAACAGTTAACAGAAAAACAAGAAAAACAACCAATCAGAACACAGGAATAGTCTATAAATGTCAGAACATCCTGGAACTCCTCCTCTTTCTTTGCTGCTTAACCTCCAGGTGAGAACTTTCCTTTTATATATGCGTAATATCATAGATATTGATATATATCATTTTGTTATTATATATGGTCTCTGGTGATCTTTGTGGTCTATTTGGGGCTGTTTTTTTGCTGGTGCCTATTCCGTTTTTACACTCATTTATTTAGTCATTGTTCCCCTTATTTTATTTGTGTTTATTTCTTTATTTCCCCGGTCTTTTTAATTTTTCTCTCTCTACTTCTGTTTGTTCGTTGCAGGGTATTCTTACCTTGCTTCCGACCGTTTGCCCCGAGACCGCGTGGTCCTTTGCTCGTCTCTAGTTCTCGGCTGTCATTCACCTTGCGTGCCGGCTCTTCTAACGGCCGCGCAAAGTGTTCCCTCTCTGTTCGTTCCCCTCACGTTGTGCGGGTAGTACTCTTCCCGCGCGGCAGCCTCTTCGGCTCCCGCGGGTTTATCTTTTTCTCTGTTCTTCCTCGCCCGCGGCGCGGTGATCCTGCAGACTTGTGCTACGCCCGTTTTTCCCGCGTGTGGCGCGAGTCTCGGCCTTCACTGCGCTGCGCGCCCTTTTTTCTTCACGTTGGCCGGTTAGGCCCGGTCTTCTTCATGGCGTTTCCTTTCATTCCTTTTATTTTTTAACGGTTTTGCCTTTCTTTAGGCTTCGTTTTTCTCGTTAAAGGTTTTATTTTATATTATTATTTTGGGCTCTATATCATTAACCCTTGCAGGTTGGGTCTCTGGAAGTTTGTCCCTTTTTTTGTTCACATAGTTGCCTTCATTACCCAGTTGATGCCTCTGTATTCCTTTCAACACTACTGTGGATGACCATTTCAGTGCCTCAGGATTAACCCTCAGTTGTCATTAGGGGTGACCCACTGGGGTGAACCCCTGCAGCCACTACCGAGAGTGACCCCTGGCTGCTTATTGGGCCCCAACTCAAGCCTTGGAGTTGTAAGAGTCTTTATTTAGGGTGCCTGCCACCTAGCATTAGGGGTGACCCCCTCTCCGTGCCATTTGCCTCGTGGGTGAACCCCCACCCTCTCTATCCACGGGCGACCCCCGTTGGTTCCAGCCATATGGATATTATTATTTCTACTCACCTTCCTGTATTTGTGTTCTTTCTATAGACACACTTTGGTGAAAGATGGCTGAGGATTCCCAAGCTCAGATTCCGGCCGCCGTCCAGGCCTGGCTCCGACCTCCCTCGTTCATGCCGAGCTCTCTTCGCTGTTAGAAAAGGGTGCTATAGAAAGGGCGGACTCCCCTCAGTTCCTCAGCAACATTTTCTTGGTCCGCAAGAAGTCGGGGGATTTTCGTCCCGTCATAAACCTTCGGGCACTCAATCAATTTGTTGTGTACCGCCATTTCAAAATGGTGTCACGTTTTCACCCTTCGCTGGCTGGACTTGTTCTTACTTTGTGTGGCTCATTCCTGTTGTCAACCACTAGTGGCCGCCCTTGCCACTCAGGACCTCTCTGGCTGATTATCGTGTCCAGGTGCACCTTGCTATCTAATTAGCTCAGCCTTTATAAGCCTGCCCAGCCCTGCAGTCAGGGCCTTTGCATTGTAGTGTTATGACCGCTCTGCTTTGGCCTTGTACCTGCAACCTGCCTGTACCTGAGCTACCTGCCTGTACCTGAGCTACCTGCCTGTACCGTGAGCTACCTGCCTGTACCGTGAGCTACCTGCCTGTACCGTGAGCTACCTGCCTGTACCTGCCGTCAGCCCTGCCAGTGGGCCTCCGTACCCGTCAGCCCTGCCAGTGGGCCTCCTGCCATCAGCCCATCCAGTGGGCCTCCGTATCCGTCAGCCCTGCCAGTGGGCATCCTGCCTAGAGCCTTTCTGCCTTTACTTGCTGGTCATATCACCTATAGTAATACAGTACCTTTCCACATCTTCTGTTTGTACTGTGTTTTATTGCGCCTGTCCGTACCACCCCACTTACCGTCATGCATCGTGGGGTACAAACGGAACCCTTTGTATCACCTGCTACTGGGCTCCTACCCGACCTGCTTACCTGGGTCATGACAAATGGAGGGTATTCATCTCCTCCGCGACCTTCTCAGGGAGAACGGTTGGTTCTAACGCCTCGACCTCAAGGACGCTTACCTCACCGTTCCCGTTCATCGCTACGATCGGGGGTTCCTTCAGTTTCGCTGGCAGGGCCACGTCTGGCAGTTCACTTGCCTCCCCTTCGGCCTCAGCTCCGCCCCATGGTGCTTCACCAAACTGATGAAGCCGGTCATGGAGTTCCTTCGCGCGCGTGGTATCCGCTCCATCATTTACCTAGACGACATCCTCCTCATGGCTCAGGATGTCGCGTCTCTTCGTCGCAATAGCGACCTCACGGTTCGTCTTCTCCAGGATTTGGGTTTCATTATCAACGAAACCAAGTCGGTTTTGGTTCCCACGCAGACCATTCAATTCCTTGGGTTTTCGGTGGATTCGGTGGCGTCGGTTCTCAGACTCCCTCGCAAGAAGGTTCTGGTCATAAAGAAGGAGATTCGCAAGCTCCTTCGGTGTGGCCTAGTCTCCCTAAGGAACCTGGCCAGAGTCATAGGTCTTCTTTCTGCGTCCATTCAGGCCATCTTCCCGGGGCCGCTCCACTACCGGGCCCTCCAGCGCCTGAAGACACGACACCTCCGCGAGTCGGCCTCCTACGACTCCATGATCGCCTTGTCAGACGAGGCTTGGTTGGAGCTCCATTGGTGGTTGGTCCACATGGACGCGTGGAACGGCCGTGCCATTTTCGGGTCAAGCCCAGACTTCGTCTTAGACTCCGACGCCAGCCTGTCTGGTTGGGGGGGCTGTTTGCGGGGACGTGGCTACCGGAGGTCCTTGGACCACGGAGGAGCGCGATCTCCATATCAATTGCTTGGAGCTCATCGCTGACTCGTTCGCAGCTTCCTGAAAGACGTCACTCATTGTTCCCTGGTGCTGCGCATGGACAACGTCTCAGCCGTCCGCTACATCAACAGGCTGGGGGGCTCGAGATCCAGGCTTCTCACGGAGCTCACCAAGGAGCTTTATCAGTTCTGCCTGGACAACCATCTGTCCATACGCGCGGAATATCTTCCTGGCAAGGAGAATCTCGTGGCCGATTGGTTCTCTTGCCATTGGAGGGACGTGAGCGACTGGCGTCTTCGTCCGGATGTGTTTCACTCTCTCCACCTTTGTCGCAGTCCACTCCTTCTGGACCTGTTCGCGTCCAGGGCGAATCGTCAGACCGACGCGTTTTTCAGCTGGCTTCCGGATCCGATGTCGTCGGTGGTGGATGCCTTCCTGCAGTCGTGGCCTCTCCAGGGAGCTTACGCATTTCCCCCATTCAACATGATCCTCCGGACTCTCCATTCGGTCAGTCGTCAGGGTGTTTCAATTCTCTTGATAGCGCCCCTGTGGAGGACACAGCCGTGGTTCCCGTTGCTTCTGGAGCTGTCGTGCACGGATCCTCTAGTCCTTCCCTCATTCTGGGATCTCCTTCGGGATCCGGAGGGGAACCCTCACCCTCTCATCCTCCAGGATCATTTGACTCTGGTGACTTGGTCGGTTTCCGGGGATCCTGGCATGTGCTGGGCTTATCGGAGTCAGCTCGAGATCTGCTCTGGGGATCTTGGGCCCCGGGCACCAGAAGATCTTACCTCCAGCCTTGGAACACCTGGAATCGCTGGTGTCTGGTTCGACACTTTGCTCCCCTTACGGCACCTCTGACGGCGGTCCTTAATTTTTTGGCCCACCTTTTTTCCCTGGGTAAGTCCTACTGCACTATTAATTTGTTCCGCTCTGCCATTTCGGCTGCTCATGTTCCAGAGCGGGGCTTGGGTGTTGGTAGGGATCCGGTGGTCTGTCGTCTCCTCCAGGGTGTTCGGCTCTCCAGACCCCCGAGGGCTCGTTATCAATCCTTTTGGGATGTCTCCCAGGTACTCCGTTTTTTGGAGGACTGGTCTGACAACGATGGGTTGTCTTTCCGTCAGCTTTCTGCAAAGACTGCTCTCCTTTTGTGCCTTGTTTCTTTTCGTCGGGTGTCTGACGTTTGTGCTTTTGACGTATCCTCGTTCACGTTTTCTCCCGAGGGTGTTTCGGTTTCCGTTTTTCGTAGGAGTAAATACAATTCTACATCGGTGTCTTATCCTTATTTCCCCGATCGGCCACGCCTTTGTGTGGCTCGTTGTGTCCAATCTTATCTTGCCAGGTCGGCTCAGTTCCGGTCTTCCTTGTCGGGCCCGCTCTTCATCTCCTATGTGCGTCCCTTTCGCCCCGTCTCAGTTCCCACACTTTCCAGGTGGATTCGTTGGATACTCCTTTCGGCCGGTATTGAGGGCTCCTTCGGGGCGCATTCGGTTCGTGGCGCGGCCGCCTCTGCTGCGTTATCTGCGGGCTGCTCCCTCTCGGACCTGTTGTCTGCGGCAGATTGGTCCAGGGAATCTACTTTACGGACTTTTTATTTTCGGGCTCCGGCTCACGCTGCCTTGGTTTTGCTTGAGGGGCGTTAAAACTGCAAAATACGAAGCCTCCTGTCTTGCTATAAAATTAGGGATTAATCTAGCCTTGGTGCAGTATTAATCTAAATTTTATTAAAGACAGGAGGCGAGTATTTTCCCTCCCTTGCGTCGTAGCTTTTCCCCCCTTATTGTCTGGGTTTTTTGGTTGGTTTGGGGGTTTGTTTTGCTTGATTCATATTTTCGTTCTTTTATGACGGTATTCGTCTGTTTTTTGACATGATGGTGTTGCAGTGTTCCCGTGCCATGGTGTGTTACGTGTTTTTTCCGGGATGTTTCTTCCAGTTCGGCTAGTTCGCAAAGAAAGAGGAGGAGTTCCAGGATGTTCTGACATTTATAGACTAGTCCTGTGTTCTGATTGGTTGTTTTTCTGTTAACTGTTTTGCTGCTGGAGGTTAACAGTAAAGAAGGTTTGATGCAAAATACTCGCCTCCTGTCTTTAATAAAATTTAGATTAACACTGCACCAAGGCTAGATTAATCCCTAATCATTACTACATCATTTTTGTTTCAACTGTCAGAGTATGCTTTATCAGTTAATTTCTCTATAATTTAGAATCAACATTTTTGTAAAAACAATGGGATATAGCAATTCAGTTATGTGACTTATCAACTTTTATTACACTATACTAGAAACTATTATGGCAACCCCTTGCCTTTATCCGACCTCATGGTGCATTGTGTTATATGTTATATTTCCTAGTTTCTGACACTATATTTATATTGTATTGTACACAGCCTCATTTCTTAAAAACATTTTTGAACATGCAAACAAATCTGTAAATTTGCATGATCAAGGCACTAGATACATTTGTGGGTCATGTGGAGAGTGTATGTTCAATAAATAACGACAGACACCAAATTGGATTTTGAAAGGCCACAGTTTTATTTATGAAATACTGTGACACGTAAAAAACTTTATTCAAACTTTAAAACATACATTTTCTTAAACTTGTGTAACCTCCAACCTTAGCGTACGAACCGCCAGACTTAACCCTTTAGAATCAAGGAGGTTACAACCACCGACCGTGCGACAACTAAGTGCTTAACATCGATACCTCAACACAGGTAACTCACACCAACATGTTGCCGCGTACACCAACCACAAGCCGTAAAGCTGCACTAGCTCGTGGTGTAAACGAAGGCCCTCCCTTTCCCATGGGACCCTGCCCGTGGAAAAAAGGCCCACCATAACTCACAATAACCACGGATTCCATACCTCGGATGAAAACCGCGACAATTTCACCCCGTACCATGAATAAACCGACCATAAAACCTGACGGGAACCTCAGTTCCCCGCCACACCAAAAACCGTCAGAAAAAACACAAGGGAGGGTGGGAGGGAAACGCTTCTCACTGCCTCTCCTTCCTGTTTAAAGAAAAATGGTAGAGGGTCAGAGAAAACAGCCACTTTTAAAGACCCTTAACCCCACCCCCACCATAAACTTTTGACCTATGGCAACCTAGCCATGAGGTGATCATGCCCCCCTAGCATGATCCAGGCCTGATCATGCGGCCCCTTCTTTGATGTTTGTGTCTCCGGGGCCCACTTTGACTGCAATTTTAAATTTCATCTGGGGTAAACTGATTACCCATCTTTTTTTGCTTATAATAAAATAATACACGTTTAAATATTTAAAGTATTCCTGCTGCTTAGGACATCTATTTTGAGAGTGCCTCTTGAAAAGAATGTAATTTCATTTTTGTATTTTATAAATTACAATTGTGTACTTACTTGGCATACGTGTTATGCTGTTAACGTTTTCTTTCCTGCAATATACTATTCTGAATTAAAGAATTATTTTGTTTGAATAGAGGCTTCATGAATTATGGAAATGTTTTCTGGAGCCTGGATACCAGATCTCAAACAAAAGAATGATTGTGGCAATCCAATGCAAATCTAACATGAAATAGAATTCTGAATTAGTGTGCGAATGCTAACTTCTGGATGAAAATCAATGCTTAGTGCTATATTTACTCATTTATAAATCTCTATTTGAGAAATAAATCTTTAGCACAGTAGGTCCTTTTTGATCATCAACAAGTAGGATGATGTCTTACCATTTCACTTAGACTTTTGTTCTGTAAAATTGTATTTGGCTAGGTTTCCACTTGGTTTTTTTTAGCTAAAAACGCCCATAAAAACGCCAATAGCGCCACCTGGCATTTTTTTTGTGAAAAAAAGCAGCAGCCAGATGTTAGCTGTTCTTCAATAGGAAATCGCACAATGCCATATCCACTTGGTGTTTTTTTGTTTGGCGTTTTTTCAGTCCTCTTTGGCGTTTTTCTGCTTTTTTGGGCTCTGTGGCAGTTTTTCAAAATCGCAGCATGTTGACACTCTGGCGTTTTTTGCAAGGAAATCTTGGCGTTTTTCTCCAATAGAAGTCTATGGGAGAGAAAAAACGCCATGAAAAAGCCATGTGGGTTTATTGCCTTGGCGTTTTTTATGGCGTTTTTTCCACAGTTACAATGCAGAGGATGGACCCAGTATCTGTGTGTCCTACGAGAAATAGGCTGGAAACAAACAGTTTCACACAAAACAAAGTTCATATTGAATTCTACACCATTTGGAACAAACATGCCATTACAAACAAACATACGCGACACATCAACTGGATCCTGCGTGCCAAAAGCAACAGCAAACAATTTGCACCATCATTTGGGGCCAATCTTCCTAGAGGAGCAGACATTCGGAATAAAGCATGCCTTACAAACCACAGAAAAGTGACAAAAGGGTCCGCCGGGGCGTTTAAGTAGAACTCTACCAAGTAAATGACATCAGGGGGCAGATACTTGCCATTTATCCTAATCCCTTTTAGCTGGGTGAAACTTCTAACTTGTAAAGGCTGGAAAAACTGCCTAAGGTCAAAAAAAGCAATTTCCACAGAAAGGCTAAAACGCCAGAAAAAACTCCAGAAAAAAACGCCAAAACGCAGAAAAATGCAGTGGCAGTTTTCTTGGCGTTTTTCATCAAGAAAAAAAACGCAGGACAAAAACCCAAGTGGAAACCTAGCCTTTTCCATGTATTTTCTTTTGGCTAGGTTTCCACTTGTTTTTTTTTAGCTAAAAACGCCCATAAAAACGCCAATAGCGCCACCTGGCGTTTTTTTAGTGAAAAAACGCAGCAGCCAGATGTTAGCTGTTCTTCAATAGGAAATCGCAGAATGCCATATCCACTTGTCGTTTTTTTGTTTGGCGTTTTTTCAGTCCTCTTTGGCGTTTTTCTGCTTTTTTGGGCTCTGTGGCAGTTTTTCAAAATCGCAGCATGTTGACACTCTGGCGTTTTTTGCAAGGAAATCTTGGCGTTTTTCTCCAATAGAAGTCTATGGGAGAGAAAAAACGCCATGAAAAAGCCATGTGGGTTTATTGCCTTGGCGTTTTTTATGGCGTTTTTTCCACAGTTACAATGCAGAGGATGGACCCAGTATCTGTGTGTCCTATGAGAAATAGGCTGGAAACAAACAGTTTCACACAAAACAAAGTTCATATTGAATTCTACACCATTTGGAACAAACATGCCATTACAAACAAACATACGCGACGCATCAACTGGATCCTGCGTGCCAAAAGCAACAGCAAACAATTTGCACCATCATTTGGGGCCAATCTTCCTAGAGGAGCAGACATTCGGAATAAAGCATGCCTTACAAACCACAGAAAAGTGACAAAAGGGTCCGCCGGGGTGTTTAAGTAGAACTCTACCAAGTAAATGACATCAGGGGGCAGATACTTGCCATTTATCCTAATCCCTTTTAGCTGGGTGAAACTTCTAACTTGTAAAGGCTGGAAAAACTGCCTAAGGTCAAAAAAAGCAATTTCCACAGAAAGGCTAAAACGCCAGAAAAAACTCCAGAAAAAAACGCCAAAACGCAGGAAAATGCAGTGGCAGTTTTCTTGGCGTTTTTCATCAAGAAAAAAAACGCAGGACAAAAACCCAAGTGGAAACCTAGCCTTACAGGGTTTAAATAATAAAAAAAATAAATTTGTATTTAAAACAATAACTAAGACATGGATTATATAGTTTTGGTTTGGGATGATAACCAAGCATAGAATTTAGATCCCATATCATACACTAAGTAAATAACACTAAACAAAAAGATACGTAGGCAAACTGAAAAGCCACAAATTGCTAATCTGTAAATAATAGGTAGGTGTAGATCAAAAATTCAGTCAACTGCTACTCAACCATTAACTTTATTTTGGTTATTTGAAACGTTATTTTTCTATAAAATAAACTAGAAGACATATAAATATCATTATGCAGCATATATATAAATATCATTATCATTATGCAGCATATATGCATGGATACAAATGGTCATTTTGTAAGTACCAGTCACTAGTGGTACAGGCATCTGGCTTGCTCAGGCCTCCATAAGGATCAGTTTGGTAGGGAGGGTCCTCCATAAACCCCCGATTTGGACCCCTGTGTTGGCTGTTTGATAAGAAATGGACAGAGCAAATTATCAGAGTTACAGTTGTACACAGAGCTGGCTATAAAAACTACCCTTTAATGCTCCTCCAATAATATTTATGATAAGCTTGTGATGTCATTATGATTGGTCTCAAAAAACCCCGCCGCTAATACCCTTCAGTTTCAGTCTCTGATGAAGCGAACAAGCTGCTGCTGTGTATCTGGGAGTTGTTGGTTGTTGTCAATCTTTAAGAATATTATGATTTAGCACAGAATTGGGGGATCTTTTATCACTTTAAGGAGGCCAAAATAATTATCTGCTGGGTGAATGAAGTATATGATTTAGGCTTTGTTAATGTTTTATTTTTCCCGCGTCATAGAGCTTACTTAAATTTTGTTATTTTCCATTTTCATTTTAAACAAAGCCATTACAAGATATGTTTTAAGATAAGTTACTACTTTACAAAGAGTTAATAAACAGGTAAAGGAATAATTACGAAAATGGAAATTAGTCCTAATATATGCCTAACATATATAAGGATCCCTTCCAACCCTGCAACCTCCAATTATGGCTGACTCCTTTCTATGAACAGTGGTAGTGGTGTTGGAAAACATTGCCAAACAGCAGTTCTTTCTTAAGCACTGAAGTAGTGGCTATAATGTTCGCTCTTATAAAAGTAAGTTCTTCTTTACTATTGAACAAGTTACTCTTTTTTCTAGGGCTTCCACATTGATTGACTGTGCTTTCATATTATGTTGCTATATCCATACAGGAGCCACTAAGATTTTCATGGATTGAAAACAGATTATATCCCAGGAATACCATTAAACACAAGGGACTGTATCTAGTTTGAGTTTGGCTTTATTAGCATATTGTGAAACTTTTGCTATTTTTTCATTTTGGTCTGTTTAATAATACTCTCCACAATACCTGGTGGCCGCTGTACTTAGATTATTTTGTAACCTCTCCTATCTGGAGAGCTTTTTAGAACTAGCTTTAACATATCACTTAGACTTCAGATTGTCATTATTTATGACATACCTGATATATCAATGTCCCACTGAAAGACGTGACTTCAAATAAATCTTACTTGCCCGTATTTGTTTATTTATTGACCAAATAAGAAGATGTTCATGGAAATATGCTGGAGGAATTCTTTGTTATATCTAAATAAACTTGATCAATCTTTCCTGTGTCGTTATTCTTTAATGGATGTGCAAACCAATCGTTTACATACTGTTGTTACTTATCAGTTACAGCTTTTTGTAACAAGGACACTCTCAGCCTTGTGCTCCCAAAGGCATTTACACATTGTTAACAGAAATGTATTACTGTTCGACTAATTTATAGTAGTTGTTGCCTAAGTGTAAAAAAAAAGTGCATTTTACTTAAATGTCACATTGAAGGGAAAAATTACTTCTAGGCTATCACTCTTCCAAGGTTTTGCTTATTTGATGCGAGAAAAATATGTAGCTTATCGTCAAAATCAACATGAAAATTGCGGAGTGTTTTTCTGAGGTAGGGTTTATGAAAATATTAGTTTCGAAGTAAAGTATCTTTGCTAAATTATATATCTATTTCAAGGGTTTAGGACTATGTTATCATTTCAAAGATATTCAACCATAACCAGCTATTTACATTCTATAACAACTTGTCATTTTGTCTCTGTTGTACTGAAACGGTAAGGAAGGTGTCTGCTGTGTTATGCATACACAATTATATTGAATGTGAACAGATATTTTTACAAGACTATAAATGTTGCTTTATACTACTTTGTTTCTGCATAATTAACTGTAAAAGTTCTAAACTAATAGGATTATGTATCTAATTTTCATTTAATTGAGTTTAGTGAACCTTCTGAAAAAAGCCATGGACTATTTACTTTCCACCTACACATTTGTGCTTGAAAACAGGATAAATATGTATTGCGCATTTACTTGTAGTGGGAAGGGTGGATTATTCTGATAATGGATATCTAATGCAATGTTTCATGCATTAAACCATTGAGTGTTTGCAGTCAGGAGATCATATATATCAAATGTATAGTTTTTATACATATATACAGTATATATGCACCGGCCAGCCACAACATTATGACCACTGACAAGTGAAGTGAATAACACCTATAATATTTTTATCATGGCATCCGTCAGTGGGTGGGATATATTAGGCAGTGAGAGAACATTTCATCTTCAAAGTTGATGTGTTAGAAACAAGAAAAATGGGCAAGCGTTAGGATTTGAGCGACCTTGACAAGGGTCAAATTGTGACTGCAGCTCTTATGGGGTGGCCAGGGCTCATTGATGCATGTGGGGGCCAAAGACTGGCCCCTGTGGTCAAATCCAACAGACGAGCTATTGTAGCTCAAATTACTGAAAAAACTAATGCTAGTTCTGATTGATAGGTGTCAGCATACACAATGCATAGCATAGCAACTTGTTGTGTATGGAGCTGGGTAGCCGCAGACCAGTCAGGGTGCACATGCTGAACCCTGTCCACTGCCAAAAGTGTCTACAATGGGCACATAAGCAAGATAAACGGACCATGGTGCAATGGAAGAGAGTGGCCTACTCTGATGAATCATGTTTTCTTTTACATCACGTGGATGGCCAGGTGTGTGTGCATCGCTTACCTGAAGAAAGTACTGCACCAGGATGCACTATGGGAAGAAGGCACACTGGCGAGTGTAGTGCAATGTTTTGCTGGTAAACCCTGGGTCCTGCCATTCATGTGGATGTTACTTTCATGTGCCACCTACCTAAGCATTGTTGCAGACCATGCATGGCCTTATGGCATTGCCCTCTTTCAGCAGGATAATGCGCCCCCATGCGTTCCCTGCCCATATGGTTCAGCTAAAAATTGGAGGGAATTTCTAATTCAGGAAAGAAATTTGTTGCCGAGTGCCCACATTCACTCTCTTTCTCTCTCTCATGCTCCCTAAATGTTTCCCTACCCTCTCTGACTACTTCCGCTTCTGCTGACCACTTCCGCTTTCGCATCTTGTTCTTCATCATCTATCTTCAGTCTTCAATCTGCTATCTTTATCCGCATCTCATCGGACATAATACAGCAGGAACTTCCACCAAAGAGGTGGTGCTTACGGTGATGTCCTTTCTCACATACTTCATGTCTGCTGTGAAGTAATCTCCCCAATCCTCGATGCCATATTTCAAATGGGGGAAAAATAATGGAGCTTTAAGTGACATCCTCCCCCCCGATTGGAGTATAGCGGACAGGACGTCAGAGCAAGTGCTGCCATATTGCCCGAGTTGAAATGAAGACTAAATGGTGGCGCTTTCTGTCACGTCCTCTTCCCCGATTGGAGTATAGGGAAGAGAATGTCACTGTAAACTCCACCAACTAGAGAGTGAATGTGAGAGAGTGAGTGAGAGAGTGTGCTTGAATGTTTTTGACTAATTCGTGGGGGTCTAGCCTCATTTTCAGTGCCTCGTATGAATCACAGAATGTGCCCAAATTCGGTACATTTGCAATTCATAGGAATCAGAATGCAAAAGTCTCATATATAAATATGCATATTTTATATACACATAAAGAAGTTAAATTCCATAAATGCTAAAGAAAAATATTATATGTAGAAAGTATAACATACTTTTTGTACCGCTAGTGCACCTGTTTTTGAGGGCTGCAACTCCCATATGGTGACTAGTACAAACTTCTCTTTTGATATTCTTATGATTATTCTATATACAATAAATGAAAAGGGATTTTGAAAGAAATATATTGTATAACAGTATTCTTCATACTTTTTTATATTTGTTCCCGGAATACATATATATAATACCATATAAAGAAATAAAATATTTTTGAACATTTAATGAATAACCAAAATATTAGTTTCAGGTCAAATGAATGCTAAGCAGTGGCACAATGAAAACATTATTACCAAATGAATTCTTTTGAATTGAATTTTGAATTAATCTTTCCAAGCAAAAAAGCATTGCAATGAAAATGCAGACAAAATCAATCAGTGTAAGTATTCTTGATAATAGATCCTTAGACTTTTCAAGCTAAAGGTCATTTTATGATTAATTTTCAAAACAGATACCGGACAATAGATAGTTTAGCAATGTAAAATATTTCTCACTTCAGCTTGTGCAAGTCCTGCTGAGAAATTGTACTGAATGTTAAAATGTTTGGTGACTTTTGTGTACCTTTTATTCAGCAATATGTCCTTGTACAGTTGAAAGTCACCCAGCTGTACTGACAGTCTACCTATTTGTTTCAGATTCAGAAACTCTGATGTTCCTTTCAAAAATGTATAAATGCATTTACAAAGAGCCTCATCACAGAAAGATTGACCTTGTCTCAGTGTCCTGTCTTTTTTTTTTATTTACGAATCTTCTTTAATGTTTAAAGAACTACAAAATGATAAAATGTGTAATCTTAGAAGCTGAAACTATGTTCATAATATAATACACTTGTGAAATGATCTTTCTGGCTCTACAGAAAGTGTATTAAATAAACAAAGCCTATTTCATCTCCACATGCTTCTGTTAAAAAAAAAGCTGTGATCTTTTGACAAACTAATATTATAAAACTGTAGAGCCTTTGTCACGCTGTCTTTCAATCATATAGCTTTTGAGAAAGCAACTCTTATAATTTAGCATCATACAAATCACAGAAGTAGAAAGACATAAAGGAAATCAATTTGTTAGACAAGAAAACGTTTAAGGACACGACAACCTTATGACAAACATAATTGTTACATGTTTTATTTCATAGTAGCATTAGAATTCAGTTTTCTCAACATTATACTACAATATAATCATAATATATTTAATACTTTCGTTGTATGGTTACCAGGGGAGGGCTGTAAAAATTGACCCCAGGGAGAAATTCAAGCCTCATGGCCAAATTAATAGTCATCCCTAAGTGTATTTGGAAGACAACATCTCCAATTTGTACATGCATGATTAATAGAAATGTAATGTCTAAAACCACATAAAGGGAATGATTCAGCCAATGAGTATGTTCTCCCTAAAGCACTTGCTAATCTAGACATCCTAGTGGCTACATATGGAGCCACAAGTAAAACACGCAATGTAGCTTCAAGTAGTAGACCAAAATTGTGAAACACAGCATTCCAGGGGCAAATATCCACTTGCTGCCCTTGTCAGCCATCTCATCATATGGTTAAAGGTAATAACAAAACGGAAACTTGCTCTTGAATCTTTATTTATACAAATGCCTTATTGAGATGGATTGTTAAAATCGATCAGAAAAGCCTAAAATTCCTAATATAAAGTAACACAAAGATATGAAAATAACAGAGCACCTTTCAGTGTTTGGTACAATAGTAAGTATACACACATATATATTTTGTTTATATAACTGAATTAATGTAATATTAAGTTAAATGTTTTATAATTCAATCCTTTTAAAATGTAGCCTATAAACTGTGGAGCTAAAAACATAAAAAAAATTCTAGTAGGTGAACTACTAATGTTTAGCAAATGATAACTTGCATTTCTGGCATTGTATTCCATGGAGCATACTCCTCTGCTTTGTCCCTAATAATGTATAATAAAACTCCATACTCCATTCTGAAACTAAAATACTTTGATATGGTATTAAAAAATATTCTGATGCAACGTTTAATAAGTGGAATTGTTACCAATGAGGTGGTCCTGCTGATTGGGCCAATCCATTGCAGTGGCATTACATAAAATCGCAATTGCCCCCCTAGGTTATTCCTTGCCCCCCCCTGTTGCCCCCCCACTGAATTTGTAACCACCCAGGACAGTCCTAGTCAGGTGCTAACGACGGCACCTTGCCGTCACTAGCACTACCTTACCTTGATGGAGGTCTGTGGACCTCCATCACCACCTACCCCGGCGATCTGCCCCTCAAACTGAAGGGCATCACCGGGGCCACCCGATCCGCCCGGTGCCATCTCGCGCAATGACGCGATGACGTCACCGCGCAACTTTATTAACCACTGACAATTGTCAGTTAAAGAGGAAGCTGGGTTTGTGTGTTCTTCTGTAGATCCATATCTGCTATGCTATGTTTCCATACATTATTTATGTATACCTGCAAATACAGGGTTTGTATGTCTTGTTCAGTTGATTAATACCTGCAATGCTGTTTCCATGTATTTATTTGATCTATACCTGCAATGCTACATTTCATATATTATTATTGTATACCTGCAAATACAGGATTTGTATGTCTGATTCTGTTTATTTGATATACCTTCAGTGCTGAGATCACAAGTGAATTTCAATTGATCTATACATGCAAAGCTGGGTTTGTGTGTTAATGTGTTGATCTATACCTGCTATTGGCAGCAGGGTCTAATATTTATATATATATATTTATATATATATATCGGCAGCAGGGACTAATATTAATATATATATGGGCAGCAGGGGCTAATATATATATCAGCAGCAGGATCTAATATTTATATATATCAGCAGCAGGATCTAATATTAGGCCCTGAAATCATTTAGTGCAAAAGTTAAGGTGTTGTTTAAAGGACAAACAAGTATTGTATTGGCCAATAACAAAAGTATCATTCCATAGCACATTACTTTTGGCAATATATATATATATATATATATATATATGTGTGTTTTTTCAGTGGTATGATTTAATGGTGGAAATTATTAATGCCCCCCCAGTTTGACTGTGGTATCTTGTGTGCCCCCCCTATATATTGTTTCTAGAGTCGCCACTGAATACAGCGCTGCAGAATATGATGCCCCTATATAAATCAATAAATAATAACAAAAAATAGCCAGTGATATGTGCCAGTTTATAAACTGGCAATAAACTGATACAGATGTCATTAACAGAATGTTACATTTCTGAAAGGTGCTTTAGGGGCTTGTGTTACAAACTAAAGCTAACCAAGCCACTGTTGTAGGGGAAACTAATGGGCCCCCTCGCTACATCTGTTTCTCGGCACCATAGTAAGCATTTTAGCAAGTTACGTGACTAGTGTGACAATGATGCTAACACATCAGAAGCAGCATTTGCTTCACATAAATCAATAAAATCAATGAGGACAGAATGCTTGGTGAATGGTAAATTTACCAGCCACTGTCTCACACATTAGCTCAGGCTTGTGCCTCCCCTTAGTTTATGAAGTCCAACTATGACAGGCAACACATAATTGTAATATACATAGTAACATAGTAATTTAGGATGAAAAAAGACACAAGTCCATCAAGTTCAAAGTTGTTGTTGATCCAGAAGATGACAAAACCCACATTGAAGGAATTGTGCCTCAAAAAAATTCCTTCTTGACTCCAAATCTAATTTCTCATTGGATCAATAAGCTATAACTAATCATGTCCCTGTATATTCTTCTTTGCTAAAAAAACCCTAATCCAGCCCATTTTTAAAGGCATATATCGGATTTGACAGCATTACAATTGTAGGTAGTGAATTCAGCTTGTTTATTAAGAACCCTTTTTTACTCCTTTAAGTGAAAATTCCTTCCTTTAAGACCGAATGGATGACCTTTTTTTCTTTGCACAACCCTATTACAGGTCATCAGAGAGCAGCTGGTATTGTCCCAGTATGTTTTTGTATAATCATGTCATATCTCCTCTTTATATGTCTTGTTCTTCTAATGTAAAACAATATCAACTTCTCTAGCCTTATCTTCATAACTGAGGTGTTCCATTCAATTTGTATCAAAACCTCTGTATTTTTGTCAAGCTTTTTAAGAACATCTTCCCGGACCTGCACCACATTTTCATTGTGATACCAAACACAGTGTCTGTATCAAATTAAAAAAGACTATAAAGGAACACTACATTGTTCCAGGAAGCCCCCTTTCCAAATAATGCATTTGTAAGTACTTTGTAAATAGAACTGCAGCTTCTCACTCCTCAAAGATCCAAGAATTAAAGCAGCCAACCACTGCCAGAAAAAATCGTCCCACTGGCCCACTATGGCCATTTTCTGAACATGCACATTGGGGTATAAAGAGTAACTCCTCCGGCAGCATTCACTGAGCCAGGGCTGAAGCCAAATGGCGGTAACTATATCTTCCAAAAACATTTTATGCAAGGAAAGCAGTAATGAGGTGGGCTATGGGGACACTACGTACATTTAAAGGGACTTCTCAGCTATCATATGCATTAAAGTGCATATGATGGCTTGTGTCCCTTCAAGTTGGAAGGTGTCCCATCTGCTAAACTCAGAAATTAGTAAGTAGCAAAAAAAAAAGTGGCAAAAAAAGTAAGTGAACCCTTTTAAATTCCTAGCATTTATGTATACATTTTTCTTAAAATACCATATAATCTTCACCTAAGTTACAATAATGAACAAACACAATCTTCATCATTCAGCATACAAGGACATTTTTAGCAATGCTATGCCTCCAACTTTGAGAGAACAGTTTGAGGAAAGCCCTTTTCCATTCATCATCAATGTGCCCCAATGCTAAAGAAAGGTCCATCAAGACATGGTTGGGTGAGTTAGGTGTGGAAGAACTTGACTGTCCCACACAGAGTCCTGAATGCCATCGAACACCTTTAGGATAAACTGGAAGGGAGATTGAGAGACAGGCTTTCTTATCCAACATCAGTGCCTGGCCTCACAAATGCTCAACTGGATGAATGAGCTGAAATCCCATAGAGCAATGAAGAAAGAAGTGTGAGCAATTAATGCATCTCCATACTCCAACTGCATTGCTGTGTTTTGTGGCTGGGAACTCCACTATTTTGCACCCTGCATCCACTGTTCAAGCCACCATTACGGGATTTTTGGTCAGGTGACGTGACCAACCAATGCGTATTTTTTTATTAATCTGAAATTCCCACAGAAACACTCCAGAGTGTTATGAAAAGCCTTTACAGAAGAGTGAAAGCTGTTATAGCTGCAAAGGGGGACCAACTACATATTAATATCTATGTATTCATAATGCGATGTCACAAAAGTCCATGTTGGTGCAATGGTCAGGTGTCACAATACTTTTGTCCACATATATATATATATATATATATATATATATATATACACACACACACACGCAAATATATATGTATTATGTTAAAGATAAATTGTAACCATCACAACTTCAAATGGCGCTAAAGTACAATAGTTGATTACATCTTGTGCCTTGTTTGGATTTGTTTTTATTGCTTATGATTTAAAACTGCCTTACTTTAACCCTGTATTTAACCTTAGCCTTCACCTTAACTAATTGAAATTATATTTCTTCCTGTCTATATTGTACGTTGATTAGATGCTGGAATAAATACATAGGAAACTGCGGTTTATTATTTTAAAATACTGTGTATGTTGTTTACAACCAAGAAAAAAGTAAGATTGACATCACCCTTAAGAAAGAAAAAAAAATATGTGGAATCCAAAGACCCTTTATATTATCTCAGTGGAAGTATTAATGACGTTGGCATACATTATGCTGCGTGTCAAAGTGTTAATCCTATAGTCTGAAAATAAATTGCTGCTTTCGAAGAGAGCAGCATGAATTATTGTTTGATGTTGACAAGGCCAATGACTGTTTATTTGCATCATTCTATTCTCATATAATATACAACACATTTTTTAGACCAATAAGATTGCTTATAACACATGTATTTAGCACCATCCGTTTTTCAAAGGTACATAGATATTTCTTTCATTGTGTTTATACAATAAACACAGATCTTTTAGGATTGCTATATGCAAATTTATGAAAATTTAGAGCTTGCGTTCATATCAGTAACCAAAATTTTTCCCGATAAACTCAAAAGGGAAACAATTGCTTTTACATTATGTAAGCCCAAAACAAATAAAAAAATACCCACCAAATATAAGTGAATAATAGATTTGAAATATTAATCATCTTGTTATTTTTTTCAAAATTATTTTATTGAAAAAGAATATCTCTGTTACATGCTGTTATCTCAATAATTCCATAATTGGTTCATCTATTCTATTTTTTTGAAATAGATGATCTTTAAATTAGCAGTAAGCTTCATGAAACAAGACAGACACACCTACAAGTAAAATATAACAAATAATGTACTAAAAAAAATTGATGCCTGCGTGCAGGTCAGCAATTTGTAAAAGAACCTTAGAATATATCTAAGTAGGCTTTGTATGATTGAATGATTAGATTCTTTAGTCAAATCAATAAAGTAAATATCAAGTGCACAACTCATAATCATGTTAAGGTTTGTCTATTTTTGTTTCCTAGGGAAATCCAAAAACCTTTCAGGTTTTTATAAAGTGTCTTTGGAAGACATTATTAAAGATAGAAATAGTCCCTTTAAATGAAAAACAGGATTGCTCAACCCAAAAGTGACCTCACAGGTATATGCGAGCATGAATGTCTATGTATACGTTTATGTGAGCATGGATGTCTATGTATAAGTTTATGTGATCATGCATGTCTATGTATAGGTGTATGTGACCATTGAAGTGGATGTATAAGTGTGTGTGAGCATGACTGTGGATGTATAAGTGTGTGAGCATGGATGTGTAAGTGTGTGTGTGAGCATGGGTGTCTATGTATGTGTAAGTGTGTGTGAGCATGTATGTGTAAGTGGTGGGAGATGGAGTGTATGATAACATGAGTGGTTTGAGAGGGAGTGTGTGTGTCAGTATGAGTGTGTACATGTGTGTTAGTGAGTATGGGTGCCATAGTGCATGTTGGAGGGGGCACTGATAAGCTCCTCAGGGCAAAGGTAGCACTCACAAGCTGTTTTGGGTCAAAAGAGGTCCTCACAAGCTGCTTGGGAGCAAATGTGACACTGTGGGACATGTTGCTTGGTGAAGTTGGGGGGCCCCTGGCAATTTTTGCACAGGGGCCTTGCAGTTTCTAGTTACACCCCGGCAGCCCAATATGCATTTTTGCAATTATTTGTTCTGTCTTTGTCATTATATGTCTTAATTATTTTAATGCAGGCCAGGGATGTGGCCTACCTCATGATGGTGTGTTCCCACAGCGTGAGGTAAGGGGACGCTTCACAGCAAGCGAGGAGGTCCTGGAGCCTGACATACCCTCCTTAGCTTCAAATAACCAGATTTTAAGTGTTTTAGCTGCTCACATTGTTGTATTGAAGTGACAGGTGAGTTGGGTTCCAAAAGAGAACATATATGTTCATTGTTGTTATTATGGGATTGGAAATGAGATTGAAAATTCCTTTAGTGTGTATCCTGCATCCTATAGCATAATTGCTACAGTACTTGAATACATATATTTTTAATAAATTTTTCAAAAATAAAATACATTCAAATAAACAAATAATACATTTTAATAACCACTAGCAGGACTAATTCATGTCCTCCTAGCTATTTTATTTCATGTATTTTGCATTTTCTCTTTTTTTGTAATTTTCAAGGTTGTTTTCTCGTTATCTCATTTTTCTAAACATTTACAAACTTTGTTGACTCTAATCAAGCCATAAGCACACTATAAGCAGCCATATTAGACTGTTGGTTACATTTCATCTAAAGTTTCACATCTGATTTTTAACCTGTCTTCTCCGTCAAAAGCTAATAATTCTTAACAAAATATTGTACAGTACATTGTGTTCATATATGTGACTGGCTGCTGCTACTCTCATTGATTTCAATATGAGCACAGCTCCCATTGACTAGGGAGTTATGCTGAGCATATTTACTCTATTAAAACATACACATAATTTGTGTATGTTTATAGTCTATCATAAAAATAAACTGTCTAGAAAAATATAGCTCAAAATGTATATTACATTTCGATATAAATGGGAAAGACTAACCAGTTTTCAAGCAGAGTTAAGTGCTATCAATAACTATAAAGAAGCCATATGTTATTCCCCATAATGTTTATATGTGTAGTAGATTGCATGCAAGGATGAATGGATGGATAGGAGTGATTCAGAACGATTACCCTGTAAGCTTGTTTGAGCAGGGCCCTCCTTACCTTTTGTTTCTGTAAGTTCAAATTGTTATGTTACATACTACCATAACTCGACAATAACAGCCACTCAAAGAAAATTAGCAAAACCCTATATCTCTTGTTTGAACAGAAAAGTACAGAAAGTTCTGGCATATTTATATGTTTTGTACTTTTTATAAAGCAAGTTTTCCATTTACATTCTTTAATTGTATTAATAATATACTAATAAGCTAAATACCCACAGTTCATGGCTTCTTGAATGAAACATAAGAATTACCAATGTCATTTCCATATCTATCTTGTTTTTCTACCATTTTGCTGTAAATAGCAAATATTGAATGTTTGTCTCTCACAATGATTAAAATAATGTTAATATGTTTGAAGCTGGCACAATTATATTTATACAGCTGCAGTATTTATAATTTCATTTATTTTTGTAATGAAATTAATTATTTTTGATCCACATCACTTTTACTAATCGCTGTTTCTGTATTTTAAGCCCCACTTTCTGTCAAGATGCTGACACAAAATAATGCAACCACTTTTTTCACGTCTTTTAGCGGCAAGCTTTTTTTTAAATATATGCGTGATATATTTATTGAATAAAGTAAGATTCTTCAACTGTCTTTATGCACTGTTTCTCCAATTATTTTTTGTTTATTTTGAAGTACAGAGGAAAGATTAGCCATCTGTTTTTTGCTGTTTTACACTAAACGTTTTGGTACGGATAAATCTACATACATTCAACAGCTAATAAATGTTTTTAAAAAAAATTTATGTGCTGCTATGATATAGATTGAAAAAAATATTTCTTGAAGACAAATTCATTTCTGCAACAGAGAAACATGCTGCATGGTGGAGAAATTTAAATTCTATAGAATGGGCTCGGAACTACTAAATTTTTAATGTTTAACATATCATAAGATATTGACTAGTAGCTTTAATATGTACGCTACTGTATGCTAATGATTGAGAGGTTTTAAGAGCAGACAGACCAATTATTCTTATCCAAATATAGTAACAATGAATAATATGCAATTCCAGGGTCAGAAAATTATTTCCCTAAAGCCAGTAATAGGAACAGTGGTAATGTGATATATTTCATAACAAGAATGTTAGATAAAAGTGATGAAGATATGTATTGGCAAAAATACCTACTCCTTCATGGATATCTACAATGAGAAGTTTGGGTGAGGCAACCTCTACTTGCGGCTCTACTTTGGTGTATGTAAATTTAATTTTAATACATACCACCACAAATCAGGGTAGAGCCCTGCGTGGGACTGCTTTTTTAATCCCGCTCCTGCCTGCTGATTTATTGTACAATCCCGCCTGCTCCCGCAATGTGGGTGTTCCACTCCTGCCTGCTCCCGCCAATCACGCTCACCTCCTTACCTGAACCGCAGATTTCCCGCACAGTCCCGCAAGGCTGCCCTCGAGTTGCTCCCTCGGAGCGTGTCTTCTCTTGCTCCGCCCAGGAACAAGGGGGAGTCACGGGAAGTGACATCACATCACGTGACTCCGTTTTGTTCCTGGGCGGAGCAAGAGAGGAGACACTGCTAGGGAGCAGCGTGAAGGTATCCTTGCGGGACTGCGCAGGATTACCGGGACCCGCAGGTACAGTGTCTGATCGCCCGCTCCAGCCCGCAGCACCAGCAAGACCGCCCGCGGGACCCGCCTCCAAATGCAGTCCTCTAAATCAGGGACAAGAGTTAAGTTGTCTGCTTCATCAATCCATAATAAGATAAAAACATTATATTCCAGCTCAAGATAATATGAACAAAGGTGTTTTTTCAGATTTGAGGGATAATTTTAGTTTTTTAGTAGTTATCATAAATACCTTTCGAGAATGGATTTCTTTCACATATAAAGGTAGAAGAAATTCAGATACACCTTCAAGTCGTATGCCTTTCTTTGTAATTCTTAGGTTTCCCATCCCATCCTGCATTAAAAACAGTAAAAACAATTTCATCAATTCAAATATATTAAACATTCGGTGAAATGGAGCAATATGAAATGCAATTTATGTATTTAATAAACAAAGTTTAAGTGATTTATACTGTGTTGCTACATACTAGATATTTTACCGCCAGGAAACTCTGGCACTTTGGTTGAACTTTGGAAATGTTACTACATGATTTTGTCCATACTCGTGGTAACTCAGCAGAATTATCCTTTGAAACTTACAGAGCTTTAATTTAATAAAATATTATGGTCTACATGTCACATAATAATTACTAGCATATTATATTTTTCATCTGTTTGCACCCAAGCACACATATCAGTACTAGGCAGTGGGCCTTAAGCAAGAAGAGGATTGAAAAAAGGCAAGTGGTTGCACCGCTTGAAGTTCACCTGCTTCCCGTTACAATTGAATCCTCTGATATGAACACCTCATCAATTAGGGAGCAGGATTAGCCCCCCCCCCCAAGCAAGAGTCCAGTCATAAATATACTCTTTTAGTTTGATTTAACCCTTTCTCAAACACAACATATTGCACTTGTTTCCCCCAAGAAACACACATCAAAGACTGAAGGATAAAATACACTTAGCAAGCTAATTGCATCAACTTTTGTTCTTATCTGTGATTTTGTGTACTTTGTTTAACTTATGGGATTTCAATTGTTGATATTTGAGCTTGGCATTGGGTAATTCTTCTTTTACCCTTGGAGTAATAGTTTGTATAATGTTTGGGTGGCTTCTCTCCCATATAAAGTTGTTCAAATTGACTAAGTTCTCTACTTAGAGTGTGTTGCTGTGGTATGGAGTGGATAAAGTTGCCTAGTTGAAGGTAGTGGAAAGAATCAAGAAAAGAAGGGTGTTCATGTTTCTCAATGGTTTAAGCTCACCACAATTGATGAATCTTGACACAGGGAGGATCCCTCTAGTGTAGTGGAGAGGTAGGTTCCCCAGTCCTGTCCCGGGGAAAGCCTGGGCTACTTCTGATCGCCATTAGCAGGGAGGGCAAAGATGTTAATTGATGTTTCCTATAAGTGAACTGCAAAGTGAGAAGGGTTGCTCAAGATAGTGGATGATCTCTCACCAAAGGCGTTGCATGCTATGGTTGTAACCAAAAGAGGCTGTACTCATGGTATACTAAAGAGGTTGTAGCAGGTGGTATACTTGGAGCAGAGAAGTCCCTTTTGCGTGCGTCCCAGACGGTAAATGGTAAGATGTCTGGGTACTGGTTTTCGATAAAGTAAGTGTGATGGAGTGTATAAACCCTTCCCTCCAACATAATGACAGGGGGTCAGGCCTTTCAAATTCTTTCTGCATTGCATAGACATGGCTGCATAGGTGGATCATGGAGGCTGATCACTTGGGTTAAAAAGTGCTATGGTTTTTAACTGGGAGGGAGAGGCCAGACGTCTTCATGTTAGGACTGGATGCTACCGGATGGATTCCCAATAGAACATTTATTAAAGTGAGTTTTACAGTCTCCTATGTATGAAAAAAAAATAGATTTTTCTTCTATTTTCTGATTATTGACAAGCTGCAATGGTATACTATTCCTCAATTTCATTTGTTTTCCTGATGGTGCAGTCTCCGTTTAAGGTACTAGCCGGGAGCATTGTTGGTGCTCGTCATGGGTGGTGTAACATATCTTGCATTCTTCTTCTGGTTAGCTTAGTGGTTGGACCTCTTTCACGATGTAGATCTGACAGGCTCCAGTCTGCAATGTGTAGTACTAGGATGCCAAGCACTTTGTACACAGATGGTAATTCATGGTGGTATCATAGTGATCTTGTTTTGTTGTTGTTGTTCACCTGGGTATTCAATGGGAAACCCCAACTGTACTGAATGCCTCTTTTCTGCAGTTCTAGCATCAGTGAGTGAAGGAGTCTGCACGTTGCTAGGGTGAGATTTAAGAGGTGCTGTATGCCCCTCAAAAGACTAGGGACACAGGTCTCAAGCCTGTGAGCTCAGTGCACAACATTGCGAAATCATCACTGGCGTTCCAAAATTAATGTGCTAAAGTGATTTTGCCACAAAGATTGCCATAAAGAAGATTAGATCGGTTAATTGAGTTAGGAGGGTCCGCTCCCAGACTGTGGTTCAAGTCAGGCCTACTGTCGTCCATGTCCACTGAACTTGCAGAGGAAGGAGCCTCATGTCTCTCCTATGGTGGAGTGGCGAGGTCTTCCAAAGAAAATATTTGCATAGCGAGGTGATGTTGACCTATCCCTGATTCCTGATAGAAGAGACTCTGCAACTGTTCTCTTGTGCTTGCCCAAGGGTGCGGATGTCTCAAGATTGCTCTTTGAATCTCGGATGGTGTCTTAGGCAGCCACCTTGCTTGGCGGTTGGCGATGTATAAACTCTGAGCAGGAATTAGGCTCCTAGTACAGTGGCCTAATCTTGAGAGATGTGCAGTAAACATGCTCTATAATTCCAGTAAGTTCTATTCACAAAGAACTTGTACTTAGCATTTGGAAATAATGAACCTAAGGACACTCCCTATTGGAGAGCAACACTCTCTATAAGAAACCAGAAATTGATTTTCATCAGGGTTCAGAATTGCAATGTGTTTGTATCCTAATTGCTTTTCACAGCCCAATGGCAAGTATGTTTCATTTTTTTGTAAAGAAAGTCTGGAAGAAAATTACTCCAATAGGAAACCCTTGAATTCATGCATAAGTGCTATTCCAGGTTACCATGCTCATATTCCCTATTGTAGAGTGTAAACTTGTGCTTCTTCTCGCTTACTATAATTGATAATGTTCATCACTGATAGAAATGTATCCAGCTACCATAGTACTTGTAAAAAAAGTAACATATTGTATTTTCACACTATGATATATGTAGTATTAGCAAAGAAAGGTCAAGGTGTTATTTAATATAGATCACTGGTTATGTTCAGGGATTTTGTCAAATAAAGTCAATTAAATGGTTGTACAGAGATAACACTGGTAAATGAGCAATAGCAGAGGCAAACATATAGACATCCATTCTTGTGCTAATGTAATATTCTTGTAAGAAATTATTAAAGTGTTAAAGATACTTCAAATCACAATTCAGCATGGGCTCTGCTGCTGGTTCCTTTGGTCTCTTAAGTTAGTAACGTTTAAAAACTAAGGTTTTTTGGAAGGAAGTTTTGTTTTGGTTGGTTCCTGGTACGCTTTTTAAACATAATCCCTTCAACCAGTATTCAGTTGGCTACAATTATTAAGGATACTGTTAAGAGGACAATTTTTTTTATAAACAACCATATTTAACATTTACTTGTTGTGCAACATATATTTAATTTTACAACATTTTCATTTTAAAAACAGTTTGTAGTTATACTGAGTCCCAAATAATTGTCCCAAGTGATTCTGTGGTACCATAAAACAGATATAACTGAAAATAATGTTTGAAAATTCTGTAGGATAGAAAATTACCATTGCTAGGACATTTTCTAAACACACATATATTACAGGACTGTTGATTTATTGTTGGCTTATTGTAATGGAAGCAAATTACATCCATGTAGTGGGATAGAATAATAAGGGAATACAAAAGAGACATGGGACTAGTAGCGCTTAAGAAGGTTTTTAGGAAATCTTTCAATATAGAGCAATATGATAAGCTGGCAATTATTTTCTTTTCTTCGAAACCAATAAGAGTAAAATGGAATTTACAATAAGAAGTATAGATTCAACTTATATTTTCACAAGCATCATGTTCGTGATGTTATTTTCCAAATGAGAATTTTTATGAGCTCTGTTCGATAGTTTATATGCTTCCCATACCATAGGGACAATAACTGACCTTTGTCATTTACTTGTATTTAGTTTGATGCATTATGAAGAGTTGATATGAAGAACATCAGGGCTTTGGTTGATTATGCTTTTGTTATGAAAAAAGGAAAAAGCAAAACATTTCTACAAATGGATTTAAGAAGTTATCATCTAATTATCATTTTATTTCTCAGAACATGGAAGGGGAGGTGAACAGTAACTTCTATGCAGTTTAACAATTTAAGGTTGTCTATCCTATCAATAATTCCAAAGGTCAAGCTCAGATTGATTAGTTGTCCATGTTTGTCTTGGCTGACCTACTACAGCAAACTCAGTTTATGTGTCCTTTTATTACCTTGATGAGGTTAGCATCTTATTGACTTCAGTGGAACAAATATATATTTTTTGTAGTTTGTGAAACATTGGGAACAGTGTGCTGCACATTTGATTCAATATTAAGACCTATACAAAATGCATGATAATGTGTGATAATGCACTAAAATAGTACTTCAAACTGCAGGTAAATACTTGACTTATGGATGCTTTAAATATTTTAATGTGAAAGTCATAGCATTGTCCGATCTATTGGTTCACATTTCAACAATTGAAGAAAATTCCATGTGCACCCTATAAATGTAGGCAAAGTTGTTTCTTTAACATCCACTTAAAGGGCTATTTAGGCTTAAATGGAACTGTGGAATATTTATGTTCTGCTCTGCTCAATTTCCTAGTATTGGTTCCTATTAAAAATAACTTTGTCAATTGAGTTATCTTAGTTTTGGCAACATAATCTTTACTTAGACACTTCACTCAAATATTTGCAAATTGTTCTCAAACCTATTATTAATATAATTGATGGTATGGCAAAAAGAATTTCAATGTACATAGCCTTGAATTAATATGACTCATTTTCTGTACTAGGTCATTATATGTACGCAAGGAATCATCTTGATGCTCAAAGATATGTAATCTATGTTTTGTTGTTTTGTATTTACAAGGCTGAATTTCATCTAAACCTCTGTGGCATATTTGGTTTATTATGGAACATGGCCTCATGATAAAATTGTCAAGGAGAATACTTTTCAATACTAGTGTACATGAGAATAAGGAAAATGTAAAAAAATGATTGTGCAAGACTATTTAATACAATTAAGTTATTTAATCCCATGCTAATACTTCATCATGATTTAGGGTCTTTTTTTATAGTACAAAGACGGTTTATTAAATCCACAAATAATTGTGTCCTACGGCCACACATGTATAATTACTTTTAGTTTTTGTACTATACTTTGTGCTTTATTGTTTTTCTGTTACTATGCTTATTAAGGAAGATTATCTTTACTTAATATTGCCATATTTTTCTTTGAATGTAAAAAAAATTTAAAAAATTATGTTGTTGTTCTAGAACAAAAATGTTGTATTTTAAAAGGGAATTATTGATTCACCTTTTCCATGCTTGCATAATGAAATTACATTTAACTTGGAAAACAAACTTTTAAAACTAATTATATAGCTAACATCTATGTATTTTATTGTAAGTAAAAGCATCACTTTAAGCTGCAATATATTATATTGTAGACATGTTTTAAGGTTTTGTAAGGGTATGAAAAACAATTGTTACAGAATTGCTAATGAATATTTATGACTTGACTTGACATTTACCCACTCTCCATACATTATGTGATTTACACCAACATAGTTTACTGTCCTAATTCATTCATAACAAAAATATTATTGCAGCATATTTCCTTTATCTTTGTTAGCTGGAGAAACAAACAGATTTGAAATATTGCCTTTTTCAGATACCACTATTACCAAGATATATTCACGTGTTTCATTAAAATATAAAAGCTTATGCTTCAGTACAGAAATAATGAAACATTAGCAAAAGTTTGTAAGTTTAATAAAAACAAGGACCAAATTATTTATCTATTCACTATCTAGCATTAATCGTATTGCTTTTTATTCAAACTATACTGCAGGTAACAGGTTTTAACCACTTTTTTATTTTACTAATAACATTGTGATTAGTAAGCTGGGCTCCATTGACTGGCATGGTTAAATGCAATACTGTTGTCAAAACTTCTGATGATGGACCTGCTTACAACTGAGCTTTATAGATGAATAATTTGCACTAATATGATTTCATGCAGTATGGGTAGTTCTAATGTGAAAATACCAACTGAATAAGAAATGTACAATATAACATTCCCCTCAAATACATAAGAAGGTTGATTTAATGCTCCCAACTAAATTTAGTCATGGGAAATAAAGCACATTTATTTTGTATACCAATGTGAGGAGCTATTCAATGCTCCTGATTACCTGCATAAGAACGAGCCTTCTCAGCCTTCCCCAAATTCATGTAAGCCAGAATCGACCTTATGAGGACAACGTGTGGTTTGAGAACCCACAATGAGGCAAAAGGAAACATAAAAAAACACATTATTTGCAACAGTTGGCTAAATTCCCAGACTTATTCTGGGAACTCTAACAGCTCTATAATAACTTATAAGTGGCCAACATAAGTGTTGGCTGAGTTCTCAGAGCACTTTTTAAAGTTTTTATTGAGTATGGGAACTTAGTCAACTGCTCTAATCAACATTTTGGATCTTTCCTTTCATCTTTCATCTTTCATCAATGATACTGTTCAAGATTTCATTTCTATAGATGATTGAAAAAACCATGTTTTCTTAAAAAGTGAATTATATCTTTTTCCAGGCTTATATGCAAAGAAATAATACCCACACTAATGAGGCCCCAAACCTGCCCCTGTATTTTAAAAACCGAACAGGCCAGTCTCATTCAATCTGTTCATATATTTTTCCCATTAGTAAGGTTCCAGTATTTGTCTTGCTTGAACTGTCAGTTTCCATGGTGATGTATGATGGTAATAATTTTAAGACTCTTCTATAAATAATATGGATCCAAAATAACTCCAAAGTTCAAATCAGATACAACTATTTGATCTGGATATTTAATTGAAATATTTGAAATGTGTGATACATAACAACCCTTCAGTTATGGAATATTTGATAATCAGAGATTTACATGATTAATTAATTTACACCAGTACTCTTATGAAGATATTTGTAGTCTAATGCCAATGCTACAAAAGCAGCATTAACTAATTTGCAAATTTAAACAAGTTCCCAAAGTATGAATTCTTCAAGTTGACAAAGCATACCAGAAAGTTAGATTCTTATTCCCACATAATCACTCTTTGCTTTTAGAAGACTAGAATGACGACAACCTTCTAGCAAAGTTTAGCATAAAAATAAACGGTGCAACAAATCCATTTTAAACTGAGTGCATAGAGAAAGTGAAATCCTGAATTTACCCATCTTAACCCATATTTTGCTGTTTTCAGGATTGGATATCTAGGTAGAAAAGATGTGATACGAAAATTCTAATAGGAAAATTAAGTTAACAGATTCACACAACAGCACCTTTAGCAACTGTACACCATCCCTAATGATGATATTGTTCTTAATTTAACTGGATTTAACTTTATTGTCTCCTGGATGGCACTGTTAAACATACTAATTTTAGTAGCATTGGTTTTCTCTCTCTTACAAAAGTCAATTGTTTTAAATTAAAGGGACATTCCAGCCATCATATGCACTTTAATAAATATGATAGCTGAATATCAACTTTATATTATACTGTATATTCCAGTGCAAATGCATGGAGAGATTCATGAAGCCAAAACTGGTGCAACAGGCAAAGCTACAGCTTCTTCTACAAGTAAGCGGTGCATTTCTTTATAGATAAAGAATGCAGTTTAAAGTATTTACAAAGTTTTTTTTTTAAATGCACTCTTCCTTGGTGGGGCTTTATGGGACACTAGACTGCCTTTGTTATTATAAAATACACACACACACATGCACATTTGTAGGCAAAAGCTCACCTTGAGTGTGTCATCATTTGAATCAACACAAGTCAGAATTATGGATACTTGCCATTGGCAATATTATCTACCTGTTTCCTCAGTAGGACCTTGTTTGAGTTATCTACACTGTGGGAGCAAAAATTATTACTCTTGATTCTGGTTCTCTTCAGTGCTTAGTGGCTATTGTTGTGACACTATATACTTAAACAACATGGGATTATAGCTGAAGCTGGGAGATGCTGAAAATTTTGACCTAAAATGTATGTGATTCTTAAGTTAAAAAAATGTACTTTGCAATGTTTACTAATGTATACATGTGCGGATATAAAACTGTTAAAAACATGAATGTAAAGAATTAGAATATACTTTGGCCACTACGTGCTCCATGATGTATAGCTTTAAAGAGATATAATAATTTCATGTGTTGTTTCTAAAAATATACACTTGGTATTCTTTTTATACGGTAAAGATCCCTTGGCACCATACCACCAATATATGAATGCTAAAACCTACTTACTGTTATGGCACCTGATGGATTATTGAAGAGGACTGTTCCTCAGAGATATGTTTGAGATTGTTTTTATTGACATCCCAGGAGCATCTGGAGGATTTTATTCTATTTATATGTGGATTTTTGTTTTTATCTATTTTAGCCATATCCTGATTTATTTATTTTTAACCTAATTTGCTTTATTAGCTTTGCTTGTTCAGTCATTTTATTCCACTTTTTTTCTGTTTTTTTTGGTCTTATTTTTTATTTTAAATATCAGATCTGCTTCGTCTCTGATGAATGAACAATAGCTACAACTTCATGAGAAAGATAAAGGATGCAGTCTATCCAACTGTTTTGCTGTGCAACCAAATAATAAAAGTTGATACATGGTAAAGCACAGATCTGATGGTTTTGTTTAAATAAAGGTGGCAAAATGACGGTACTTTTAAAGGGAAATAAAGCATACAAATGGCCACCTAAATATTTTAATTTTGTTACTTTTGTGGAGTTATTTGTTTTTAGTATTTACTTTGTATTTTGTTATTTAAAAAGTTTATCACACACACAGCTTCTGCGGATACTTAACGTATTGTTACTTGAAGTGGTAACATCATGTAAATGAAGTATATATAAGGCAGTCTGCAGATATCTGCTTTTACAAAACCCCAGTCACTGCTGTTACTAACTTTCCATTGTAACATGAAAGTAAAAGTTCTAGTTACATCAAATACAAATTGATTTCAAAAAGAGAAGGATTCTAAGTGGCAGACTTCTACAAAGACGTAGAAGACGCTAATAAACTTTAAAAAAAAAGATTTTTCCACTATAGCTTTTTAAAAAAAGATTTTGTTTCCCGATATTACAAAATATTACGTATAATGCGTATTCAAAGCCCGAAAATGAATAAATAGGTCCAATTCTTAATGCAAATATATTACTGATGTGTCTCTTGTAAGGTAGTGTGTAACCACCCAACAAATAGGGCTCAATATTTATTTTATGTATTTCTGTTTTGTGTAATGCAGACTAGGAAGGTAAGAACATACAGACCTAACCGGTCAAATCATATTAGCTATACTGTTTTCTCTTTGTAGAATATGCTAAACTGTTGCTTGCTTTGATGAAAAAACTAAGAGGACAAATATGGTTGTTGTTATTCTCCCAGCAAGTAATTGACAAAAATTAAAATATCTATTGATGTGGAAAATGTTGTCAGATGGTGAACGCATACTGAGAGTCTAAGAGTATATTAAGATCATGTCACAGTAAGACACAATGCAGATGTCAGTTAAAAGCAAAATTTTAAATGAAAGAGAAGGCTGATATGCATGCTCTATGAATAATTAACAACTACTGGGTTTATTGGAAAGAACATATGCTATATGAGCTGTACAAGCCAGTATGAGTATGCATCAGTATGGCTGAGAGTGGTCGTTGTCCTCATCAATGTGTCAGATCATAATCTGTGTTTTTAAGTTACTATGGCAAATCATCGTCAGTATGAGTGAATGTCTTATTAACAGGTTGTAGGGGATGATGAAGGTTTTATTATTAGGGTATTGATTAAGGGGGTTTAACTCAAAATAATGTATAAAGCAAATGGGGCTAATGGGGGAATTGCCCCAGGGCATCTGGTGTCAAGCTGCCCCCATTTACTGCTTGCATGTTGCAGAGTTAATGTCTCATGATCAATCTACAACTACAGGAAGAGAGATACTCTGCATATAGTAGATGGGATCTGTGCTTTTGAAAGCCAGTGTGTATACAGGTGTGTATATAGTTATGTAGGTATGTCTCTGTGTGAATGCATATGGTTATGCTTATTAAGCATATCTGTATGCATTCATGTACATTTTGCCTTTGTGCATTTATGTATGTCAGTGCATCACAAGCACAGAAGCAGCTTGAATTACATTTATTTGTTTTTATACTGCTTCATCTCATGTGTAATTGGTTATGTGTGGACATTCAGTTAGCTGAGTAACTTTCATGCAGTTTTGGGGTTTTCCAATACCAGGGTGAATTGTGCTCAGGCTATCTATGCTGTCTAATAATAATAATAATAATAATAACAAAAATGTTCCACATTTGTATAACGGAAAGCAATAATCCTATTAAGCAGTCAATGGTTTGCTTAAGCACTGTGTGTCTGTGTGTGTGTATAGATATGTGAGTATCCATTAGACTTGTGTATTCAGATTCACACAAACTTTATTTTGAACAAAAATGCATTTGTACAAACCTCTCCCCGTCAAAACTGCCATTGCAAGCCATTTTGGCTCCATAACATGCCGTGAGATAAAGTGAGAAGGGACTGTGTGTAAGAGGGTACGTAACAATGACTGATAGGTAGAAGTCTCCAAAGAGAGAGAGAGGTAGTCTCATTGATGGTTATGGTGGCAATTGATGGCTTCTGCCACAAAACCCTTTAACAAAGGGTTGAACCCAAAGTTAGAGTGAGCAAGGACTTATATGACCCCAACAGTCAGAATATATTCTATATTGTGAAAATCCAGTGATGCATCAGGGGCTAAAAAGGGTGAGTAAGAAGTGGGCAAGGGATATTCGTTATACATTGAGTAGCATTGTTCCATATGCTTGAAATCTAAAGTTATTATGCTACTTAATGTATCTAACCAACAGAGGGCAGCATTCTCCCCGAACATATATTAGCCATATATGCTAGTGTGTTCATTTGCATTTATTCAAATAAAATATATTCCCACAATCCTTTAATGTAATGGTTTAATACAAAAAAAACCCCAAAATAAATAGAAAAAAAGAGTTTGCAAGTTCGACAGAATTAATGTCCACGAGTGCAGACATTTAACTGTTACAGCGGGGAGACCAGCGGATCATGGGAATATATTTTATTTAAATAATTAATAAATGAAAATGAGCACACTGCCACATATGGCTAATATATCTTCCGACAGAATGCTGCCCTCTGTTGGTTAGATACATTGAGTAGCATTATTATGCTACTCAATGTATCTTACCAATAGAGGGCAGCATTGTGTCCAAAGTTATAATACGTTATTATGCTAAGTTAAATGTCCGTACCAGCGACTTTGTTGGTTGCTGACACGGACATTTAACTGACACAGCAGGGAGACCAGTGGTGTCCCCGGTGTGTCAGTTAAATGTCCGTACCAGTGACTTTGTTGGTCGCTGGCATGGACTTTTAACTGTTGCAGCAGGGTCCCAGGTTTTTTTTTTTCTGCATAGCAACTAGTGGTAAGGGGCTGTGCAAGTGAGCCTATTGGTCGCTTGCACGGCCCTTTAACCTACGGATTTCTGCTCCCGTTATCCAACGCATCATCGCAGAGGTTAACGGGAGCGGAAATCAGGAGTTAAAAGGGCCATGTGAGTGAGCCTATTGGTCACCTGCAGGGTCTTCCTCTGGCATCAACCAATTGGTTGATGCCAGAGGAAGACCATGCAGGTGACCAATAGGCTCACTTGCACTGCCCTGTAACCCCTGACGGCGAACCTGCGGATTTCCGCTTCAGTCAACTCCTGCGATGCCGTGAAGATAAGGTAGGCTAGATGGGGAAGGGACCAGGGAGATTAGTAGACAAGGACGATCACGAAGATTCTTCATGTGTGTCTTCGTCTTCGGCACTGTATTCTCTTCTACGTTTCTTAGGAACGAACAAAAAAACGGAACCTTCGTGTTCGTTTTCAGGTTGCCCGAAGACGAATGCACAAGTCTGGGTAAAAGGGCCACTTTTAAGGATGGACCAGCCACACTAGTATTGCAGGAGATGGACTAGGAAAGGTGAGCTCAAAAAATATGGGACGGCGTAGATGTGTGTAATGTTGTAACGTCCTTAAAGAAGTGGGTCTTTGGGGATTTTTTGAAGGACCGAAGGCAGGGGGAAAGACCGATATATAGGGGAAGGGCATTCCTGAGAATAGGGGCAGCCCTTGGATAAAACTTGGAAGCGTGCATGGGAACTAGAAGAAGACAGAAGGAGATCATTGGATGAGCAGAGAGACCAGAAAGAAGTGTATTTAGAGATGAGTAATGAGATGTATGTAGGAGAAGTGCTTTAAAATTAAGAGTCAGGATTTTGTAATGAACTCTGAAGCGCACAGGCAGCCAGTGACAGAGGGGAGAGGTGTCAATAAAGCAATGGGAGAAGAAGATAAGTCTTGCAGCAGCGTTCGTAGTAGATTGTAGAGGGGCAAGACAGGTAACATACCCAGACAAACACATACACACACAGTAACATACCCAATCACATAAAAGTGGTACCCCAGGCAAGAATATTCTCTTGCACCCCAATTCTATTACATAGCTGACAATATTTCTGAATCCCAGCAGGACAGAGCAAAGAAGAAGCTGTACAGAGAAGGTTGCAGGGTAATATTCTTTATTCAGGGGCAGCTGAGCCAAGTAAAGACATGAAATAGCTTCTCTGCCCTCTGCTCTGTACAGCTTGTTCACTACTCTTTGTACCACCTCTGTGGCTCATAAACTAAATGCAAACAGTCTAACACCATACACTGACACACTGCTTGTGAACACTTAAAACAGTCTAATACTGTATAGTAACACACACCCACTCTAACAGCGTACACTGACACCCAACACAGTTTAACACTATACACTGACACCCTATATACACTCACTGTAACACTGTACACAGTGTACTCTAACACAGACTCGTTCTAACACCACACACTAATGCCCAACCCAGTTTAACACTATACACTTACACTGTACAATAACATACCCCAAAAAAGCACACACCTGAAAACTGTACACTGACACACGCATACAGTTTAACATTACACACTCATATTACAAACACACTCATTCTAACACCCCACATAGTCTAACATTGTACACTAAAACACAAATTGATTTCAAATTAGTCATATTAATATAAGTTTTGGAAAGCTTTACAGCATTTGTTCTGTTTAATTTCACAAGGTTAAATATTGGCCCCAGTCAGTAAATTGATGCTATTCATGCATTAAAAGTTGCAAAGACCCTAGATATTTCCCTTGGACAGCTCTAACTGGGTTGATATGAAATCAGCAAATGGTATGATTAGAAATTCAGCAGCATCATAGAGATTCTTCTGGGAACTGTGTTACTGGTTTACAGCATCTGTTGATTCCGGTATGAAAGAGAATATATGTAAATTAATTTTAATATTTGCATGGGAAAAGCAGACCAAATTCACTACTAATATATATATAATTATCATTTAGTACTCAATGGATATATTCCATCGTAGTGATATGAAAATGATAATAGCAATTGTTTTAATACTACATAATGAAAAATTATTATGAAAAGCAGCCTTATGAGAACATAACGTTAAGTGCAATCAACTAACAAAAACAAATGTTTCAAAGATTCACTCAATGTTAGATGGGAATTATGTCTGAAGAGTTAGGTTATTTACCATTCATCTTTTAAAAGTTAAGCCATATTTGTATGTATTGTGTATGTACAAAGAACAAGAAAAAGGGAGAGTATAATAAGGCAAAGGAGATAACACATTCAAATGCAGTTTTTGTATGAGCAGGGCCGACCCGACAATGGAGCCGAGTGGGGCAACCGCTCCAGGCGGCACTTTTGAAGGGGCGGCACCTCGCCGCCTTAAGCCCTTTTTTTTTTTTTTTAAAGCGAAAGAGAGAGAAAGGGGCGCCGAGTGGTTTTCGCTTACCAAGCTGTCAGTACCCGCTCGGCGCCCCTCTCTCTCTCCTCTGCGGCGAGTCTCCCTGTTCGGTCTTGGTGCCGGTTTGTAATGCTGAGTGCCGGAAGATTTCTGGTGCTCAGCATTACAAGCCGGCACCGAGACCGAACAGGGAGACTCGCCGCAGGACTGCTGAAAGGTAAGTACAAGAAGGGGGGGGGCGGCAGGGACGGAGGGAGAGGAAGGGAAGATAAGGGGGGGGCATTTTAAAATTCGCCCCAGGTGGCATTTTGCCTTGGGCCGGCCCTGTGTATGAGCATTACTGGTCACTTGCTTTATTGCTTTATAAATAACCAACCCAAATTATCTTTGTTTTTCTGCAAGGAAAGCCAACTTGGCCCTGCATAATGCATAATAAAATCTGAAAAAATATCACCAATTCAATTATGGAAAATGCAGGGCCATCTTTCAAGGAAAACATGCCTGGGTTCATGCTTTTTAATTCATACTTATAGTAGAAGTCTCATGGAAACAGTGTTGTATAAAGTAATATAGTTTAGCACTGGAAAGGAAGGTTTTTTAACTCCTTTTATTCCATTCCGCTTCCTTTATCTGCAGACCTGGAAGCTGCCATTGTTATCAGTCAGATAGTTTGGGTGACTTTCTCTCCACAGTCACTATGTTGAGCTGATTTTTTTTATAGTAATGCTATAATGAAGTTCGTTCCTCCACAAACTTTCATTAGTCTGCGTGCCTGGTCAGGTGTTTGAGACTGAGCAGTTCTATTGTTTTTAAACAGGCAGTATGATAAGAAGATAAAATAAAATGGTATGCTATATCACGTGTGTGTAAGTGAAAAAATAAAAGTGATAAAGGAAGTGAGAAATAGTAATAATAATGATATACTTCCCAAATAGCCGCAGCAACCCAAAATGCACTCTTCCTTAGGGTGCAAATACGAATATATACAGATGATTGGGGCGCAGGTACATATGGGGAAGAAAAACAAATATATAGTGTAAATCTTATAAACACTGAAAAGTGTATGGAAATATGAATGCACTCACAAACACACAGAATGCTTCAGGCCTCTCAAATGTTGTAAAAGGTAGAATCTTTAATTGATCTTCATATAAGATCAGGAGACCTGAATTGTTCTTATCTGACGTTAAATTCTGTTTCAGTGTTCCTATAATGCAGACATAGTCTGCAGAAATATCTGTTAGAGGAAAAGTAAAACAAGTACAACATGCCCTTTTCAGTTAAAGAAGTCAAGGTGTTTGCTAGAAAATTGTGCTACTATAATAGAGCTAGAGTACCTGCACATGTATAAAATGTGTATGCCTGAAAAGATTATATTATCTAGAACTCTTTAAAATAAAACAATAAAACAACACAATATTTTAAAAAATTTATTTTTAATCTGGCACTCTTAATAACCAAAAAGTGTCATTGATAAGAATAAGTCATTGATCACAACTTGCGGAAGTGTAAAAAAACTGGGCTTCATTCAGAAACAAATAAGTAAATGGGGTACTATTCATTTAGAAATAGGTAAACACTTATTTTCATTTGATAGTATTTGTGACTTTTATTCTATTTAAATATATAAATAAGTGTTACATTTATTGTTTGATTCTTGTCTTGTTTATAGATATATATCTATTATGCTCAACAAATAAATGAAATCCCTTTAGCTCTTAAGACCAGCAAAAGATCAACAGTTACAAAACAGACACTGTGTCAATTTTGTACTGTCTTCCCTATAATTCCCATAAAGCAGGCAGATTATAACATATAAAACAATCCACAAATCAGAAAGCTATACCATACCTTTATGCCAGCTGTGCTTTTGATTACAGGTATTTTAATGAATAATCTAACCTTTAATATGGCACCTCTCCTTTGTGCCAATAATTTTAATCAGTGATCAGGACACGCAATAGGAAACCAACTTTGTGCACAACGCATAACATTTGCATGTGCACTGGTAATGAAAATTGAAATGGTCAAAGGTGTCAGGACTTTAGAATTCACTGTATGAATTACAAGAATGACATGATTTTAATTAACATGATTGCGTTTTATAAGCTGTTTGACATTCTAAACCATAAAAGTTATGGGATCTGGCTAATGAAAAAAAAGTGGTTTCACGGATACAGTAGGGCAAATGTCAAGCTAAAGTTTATTTAGAGTTTAATGAACTCTAGTAAAACTAATGCATAGTCATATATGCTGATTATTTTATTCATTGATAATTTGCTGAGAATGCAAATAACTACGCTATTGGGTTGGCTCCCTCAACTAAGAATTAGCTGGTGACTTGCTGAAAAATGAAATATTTAAACATCAAATGCCATGACCAACCTCACCAATGTCTTGCAAAAGAACAGCCCTATTCTCCAGTAAATTATCACTCACAGAGATTGAATGTGGCAGGGTCACTTAATGCTTTGTTATATGAGCCCACAGTAAAAGTGAAAAAGAATGTAAAAAGGTTGGGGAGAGAGAGAGGATAATGAAGGAATAGAGTGAGACTATAAGAAAGGGAGGCATGGAGAAAGTTAGAGAGAAGGTAAGGTAGTAAGAGCAGGGGAAGAGTCAGGCAAGGAGGGAGTAGGGAGAGAGAGAGACAATAAGTGAGCTATTAATGCATTAATGTATGCTAGAATATACAGTATCTCACAAAAGTGAGTACACTCCTCACATTTTTGTAAATATTTTATTATATCTTTTCATGTGACAACACTGAAGAAATGACACTCTGCTACAATGGAAAGTAGTGAGTGTACAGCCTGTATAACAGTGAAAATGTGCTGCTCCCTTAAAAATAACTTAACATACAGCCATTAATGTCTAAACTTTGGCAACAGTGACAGAGTGAGAACATCCCTAAGTGGAAATGTCCATATTTGGCCCAATTAGCCATTTCCCCTCCCCGTTGTCATGTGACTTGTTAGTGTTACAAGGTCTCAGGTGTGAATGGGGAGCAGGTGTGTTAAATTTGGTGTTATCACTCTCACTCTCATACTGGTAACTGAAAGTTCAACATGGCACCTCATGGCAAAGAACTCTCTGAGGATCTGAAAAAAAGAATTGCTGCTCTACATAAAGATGGCCTAGGCTATAGGAAGATTGCCAAGACCCTGAAATTGAGCTGCAGAACGGTGGACAAGACCATACAGAGGTTTCACAGGACAGGCTCCACTCAGAACAGGCCTCGCCATGGTTGACCAAAGAAGTTGAGTGCACGTGCGCAGCATCATATCCAGAGGTTGTCTTTGGGAAATAGACATATGAGTGCTGCCAGCGTTGCTGCAGAGGTTGTAGGCTGGGAGGTCAGCCTGTCAGTGCCCAGACCATACACCACACACTGCATCAAATTGGCCTGCATGGCTGTTGTCCTACAAGAAAGCCTCTTCTAAAGATGATGCACCAGAAAACCCAATGAGACCAAGATTAACCTTTTTGGTTCAGATGGTGTCAAGCGTGTGTGGCGTCAACCAGGTGAGGAGTGCAAAGACACGTGTGTCTTGCCTTCAGTCAAGCATGGTGGTGGGAGTGTCATGGTCTGGGCCTGCATGAGTGCTGCTGGCACTGGGGAGCTACAGTTAATTGAGGGAACCATGAATGCCAACATGTACTATGACACACTGAAGCAGAGCATGATCCCCTCCCTTCAGAGACTAGGCCGCAGGGCAGTATTCCAACATGATAACAACCCCAAACACACCTCCAAGAAGACCACTGCTTTGCTAAAGAAGCTAATGGTAAAAGTTATAGACTGGCCAAGCATGTCTCCAGACCTAAACCCTATTGAGCATCTGTGGGGCATCCTCAAATGGAAGGTGGAGTAGAAGAGGACTCCAGTGGCAACCTGTGAAGCTCTGGTGAACTCCATGCCCAAGTGGGTTAAGGCACTGCTGGGAAATCATGGTGGCCACACAAAATAGACACTCCCAGACAAGACTTGCCAGTCATCCTTTGAAGATATGTATAAATAGAATTAGTAGTCTTTATATGTATTTTTGTGCAAATGTGATACATTTGATCTAGCAGTTAATGCTGTCTTTTTTTGTGCATACATCTAAAACATTTGATCTGGCAGTTAATATTTTCTTTTTGTGTATAAACCTAAGGAATATTTATACAATACATGTGCCACTTTTTATGGCGTAATTTGTGCTTTTTTGTTGTTTCTAGGAGAAAACAGCAAATAATTTTAAAAACACTTATCTCAAACATAAGTATTGAGGATTCAGTTACAATGTATGATCATATACAGTACTATATTTATCATTGATGCTGCCCTAGGCCCAGGGGTGTAACTAGAAACCACAGGGCCTGGTGCAAAAATTTCCCTGGGGGCCCCCCAACTTCACAGCTAGTCTGTGCCATCATTGCCCCCAAACAACTTGTCTGTGCATTATTTGCCCCTTGCCCCCTTTCCAACATACACTCTGGCACACATATGTAAATACACACATATAACACACCTACTCATACTCACTGACACACACATTCATTCTAACACACATTCCATCTCACCCACTTACACATCCATGGTCACACACACACAATTATACATCCATGCGCACACACACACACACACACAAAATTACACATCCTTGCTCACACACAATTACATCCTAGGTTTTACCTCGGGTCACGTTACGTGAACCGGTATGAGGAGACAAAATAAGGGTTCACCCCTGTAGTTACCCTAAGCCTGAGAAACGGCACCAGCAGCATATCCTGGCACTCTTTATCTTAAAGGCACACAGCATTGTTCTATCTACAGAAGTGATTAATTAATCAGGGAAAAGAAAAAGGCATTGCTATGTATTATGTGACACAGTGCTAATAATCTTAATACAAATCTTGTACACCCCTATATGTATTCACTGAACATCTCCTTCTCACCCACCTCTCTCTGAACGACACAACACCAGTCTCACACCATGGCTGCCTTTCTACTAGCAACATGATGTTGGTCCTGAACCATTCTTGCCTCTCTGTTAACATCACTATACCCTTCCTGGTTAATGTCTTTCTGTCCTTTAGCATCTTGAGAGATACCAACAGATACATGTAGATGAGACAAGACTGTGAGCTGATAAAAAAGAGACAAAGAGAAATTCAGACATCTTTTGTCATAATGGTTTTGATAATAGTATATTATTGAAAATCTTAGGCCTTGAGTAAATACAAGTAAAAGCTACAGTCTCTGTTTAATGCTCTCACAAATTGTTTACTAAAATATGCTTATTTCAAATGGTTCAAATACCCACGTCTTTACAGGGATATAGTGAATTATTTATTTGTGAGTGCAGCTTCTTATTTATCATGTATTTAGACTCCAGGGAGGACCACTGCAGCATGCTCCTGAAAGCTTATTTAGTGCCATGTCTAATACAGATTTTTCTATGTTTTTTATTAAAATGGAATGGAACCTGGGGAGAAGTGGTGCAGGTGGCTAAAGTTGGATATTTAAAAGGTCCAGAGGTCCTTAAGACCTTGGAATCGCAAGGATATTGTGTTTGAAGTAAAAGACTCTTTAAGATATAAAATTGAATGATCAATGACATATTACAGTATTGACATATCATCAGTTTCGTATCATAATACATGAAACAAACAAAATTAATTGTGTTGAAAGAAATGAAATATGTGTGGGTGAAAATAATTAATAATTTAAATGTTGTCCTTGAGGAATAAAAAGTGGAAAAATGGAATTTACAAAGAACAGAACCAAATAATATAAATGCATCCAATCTAAATTTTGCACAAAAGATGGTGAACATATTTAATCTAATGATATATCTGTAGTTAGTTCATGCTGTACTAAAATACGTCGTAATATTCTTTGAGTAAGCTTGTTTTGGTCCTGTCAAAATTCTCCAAAGCACAGATGATAAGCAGTAATACAATGTCAGAGAAACATATAATTTTCTGTAGACACCAACTTTTTATTATTATATTAATTTCAAGAATCATTCTTATCATTACTTTTTCTTGGCATTATATACAGACCTTAAGTGTAAATATTGAGGGTGCCAGAAAGATAAAATCTATAAGAAGATTAGAGATTTTAATTAGACTTGGGCACCGGCCAGTTCTTCGTGTTAGTCTCTGTGTTCGTCTTTGTGTGGGAAAAAATCTTCGTATTCCACGAATATTCGCCCGTTCCTGGTTTTGGTTTAGGCAAATATCCATATACATTCTTCGTGTTCGCTGTTTTTCTTTGTTTTTTGCCATTTTTTGTGGAAGGGGGTTAATACGGGGTTAACATGGTACGGACTACGCAGCAGCTTTGGCACCAGAATTTTAAAGGTCCGTACGAGCAACTAAGCACCGGCACTTCATTGGTTGATGGCAGACAAGCCCCCTGCTAGCGACCAATAGAGTCCCTCATACAGACTTTAAAAATCTCGGTGCCGCAACTTGGCCGGGATCTCCCCACTCCAAGAGTTAAAGGTCCGTACAAACGGCCAATAGAGTCGCCAATAGAGTCGCTTGCATGGCCCTTTAACTCCTGACGGGGAACTTGGCCTGTCTCCCCGCTCTAAGAGTTAAAGATCTTTAACTCCTGATGGTGAACCTACGGATTTCCACTCCTGTAATCTACGCAGCATCGCAGGGGTTAACGGGAGTGGAGCCGTCAGGAGTTAAATGGACATAAGAACGACTTTATTGGTCACTGGCAGGGGCCTCCTCTAGCACCAACCAATTGAGACCAGGGAGATTAGTAAACGAAGATGAAGACGAACAGGAATATTCTTTGTGTTGTGTGTCTTCATCTTGGTATACGTTTTGCTGTCGCCATGTTCGTGTGTTCGGTGCTCTGGCTGAACCGGGAAAATACACCCTTCGTGTTTGTTTTCATGTTCGCCCGAATACGAATGCAGAAGTCTAATTTTAATTAGACTTGGGCACCAGGGGGCTCTTCGTGTTCGTCTTCGTGCTCGTCTTCGGGGAAATTTTTTTTCGTGTACCGCGAATATTCGCCTGGTCCTGTCTTCTCTTCGGGCGAATACTCGTGGACATTCTTCGTGTTCGTTTTTTCTTCGTTTTCCCCGGTTAAGGGGTTAATACGGGGTTAACGCAGCTCTGGCGCCAGGAGTTTAAATGTCCGTATGAGAAACTCTATTGGTCGTCAGCAGGGGGCTCGTCTGCCATCAACCATCTGCCACCTGCTGGCGACCAATAGGGTTGCTCATACAGACTGCTAAACTCCTGGTGCCGTAACTTGTCCGGCAGATCCCACTGGTCTCCCTGTTCTAGCATTTATTAACCGATAGGGATTTTAAAAGTCTTTTAGGCTCCTGGTGCTGTAACTTACCCGGCACATCCCAGTGGTCTCCCTGTTCTATCAGTTAAATGTCCGTACGAGCGACCAATAAAGTCGTTCGTACGGACATTTAACTGATAGAACAGGGAGACCACTGGGATGTGCTAGGTAAGTTGCAGCATTGTGGTTTTAAAAGTCTGCACGAGTGACCAACAGAGTCGCTCGTGCAGACTTTTAAAACCCCAATGCTGCAACTTACCTGGCACATCCCACTGGTCTCCCTCCCTGTTCAATTAATTAAATGTCCGTACGAGCGAACAATAAAGTTGCTCGTACGGACATTTAACTAATTGAACAGGGAGGGAGACCAGTGGCATCGGCAGACTAAGTTGCAGGTTTTAAAACGCCAATGCTGCAACTTACCCTGCAGATGCCACTGGTCTCCCTCCCTGTTCAATTAGTTAAAGACCAGTGGCATCTGCAGGGTAAGTTGCAGCATTGGGGTTTTAAAACCCCAATGCTGCAACTTACCTGGCACATCCCACTGGTCTCCCTCCCTGTTCAATTAGTTAGTCTGTGCCGGGTTAAATGTCCGTACGAGCGACCAATAAAGTCGCTCGTTTAACCCGGAACCGACTAACTAAACGAACAGGAAGGGAGACCAGTGGGATGTGCCGGGTAAGTTGCAGCATTGAGGTTTTAAAACCCCAATGCTGCAACTTACCCTGCAGATGCCACTGGTCTCCCTCCCTGTTCAATTAGTTAAAGACCAGTGGCATCTGCAGGGTAAGTTGCAGCGAAGATTAGGGTTAATTTAATGCTGAGGACTGAGGTTTAATTTAATAAGGTTAACTTAAGGTGCAGTTAGAGGTAAAGGGGGGCAAACTAAGGGCAATCTAAATCCTGGGGCAGTGAAGATTATTAATGTATTTATTTATTAAAGTATGGTGTCAGTGATATTCTCTGAATGATTCGAATATCTGTAAGATTCGAATCTCTGAACGATTCTCTGCCTTCAGTGACATCACTAGAGTAGGCAGGCAGGAGGGTTCATTGACTCTAATCATCAGTCTGACTGCAGGGGGGGATTCGGATCATGAATCAGATCATTTCAATGAACAACTCGAAATGATCCGATTCACTTTACTGATCCGAACTTCCCATCACTATTTTGTATAGCCTGCCCTGGAAAGCTCCAAGTTATGTACAAAATGTATTCACATTAGAATAAATCTATTATGACCTGTAATTACATGATTATATTAGTGTACATGAATAAAATAGACACTCTCAACTTAAGCACAATATTTTTTAAAGATGTGACAGTACCTGTACAAAAACGAAGCATGTGTTTTATATGTATTAAAAGCATACCAATTAACAAACCAAGTCACACAATGGGCTGGATGAGGTATGTTACCGCCTAGCTTATCCATCCAGCTACCTTGCTATGTATTGAAGAACAGCAGTGAGATATGGCATTATTTTGTGGTATTCTGATCAAATACATCAAATACATCATGGCCATGTGGAAGCTGCCATTGCCAGGGGGCCTGAAAATCACGACTGTCTCTCCAAAAATGGGACTCTTGGAAAGAATGCTGTTTTATAAAGAAAAAAAATATACACATGAATTTGTCTTTTTCAGACAAAAAAGTTTACCCTTGTAAAAGATTCTAATAAACCTCAATTAAGAAATGGACCATATATAATTATTGGTATAGGCAATAGTTCAATGATAGGCTTCAAGGTTTCCTTGACCTTAAGATATGGAATGAAGGATTTGCTGAACAGGCATTCTATAGATAGGATAGTAACTTGCTAATGCAGGGTATAGTTGTAACTCTAAAAGGGCATTACAGTATGCGTACAGCCACCACCTAAAATAGGGTTTCGACGTGTAAAGATCTTAGTGAGCATGTTTACCCAATTAGGTGAAGACCAATAGACTGACAAGACTGACATCATTATTCAAACTGTGTATATAAGTTAAGGCCTTGGAGAAGCATGGGAGGAGAGGTAGAGGGGAGATGTACTTGCCATCCACGTACTCTTCACGTCCCAACACTCCCTCCCTCCATCCTCAGGAATGCATAGGACAGATGTCATGAACTAAATCCCTCTCCAAGGTTTTGTAAGACTCGTTTTGTATTATTTTTGTTATCTACTTTTAATATTCTTCTTCTATTTTTGTTCGTATTAAATGTTTTACCTTTGTTTGCATCTAAGTGACTCTGCCTATTTTTGACGCACATATTTATGTGTTGTTCCTGATACGAAGTTTGTGTTTGGCCCTATATATTTTATTACAACCCTTAACCTGAAATAGATCACAAAAAAATAAGGAACACATAATATCCAATCACTAAATATTTCCATTACTGTTTGATTCTCTAGAACATTCTGAGGGCAAAAGAAATATTACTGTAGACAACTTGTGCCGATGATTCATTGGACTTCTGGCATTTCATTTTTCGCGAAATAATACCTGCATTCCCTCTAGTAAATTTTGCAATGAAGCTGCCACACTCAATTTTCTTGTGGTTTTGAAAATATTTAGATAGAAGTGGACTTGATAATGAAAGTGTAGTTATGAATTAGTTTGCCAAGAAATTTCCGTATTTTGATAGGAGATATTTCTTGTATAATAATGAAAGTACAGTGCTTTTAGGCCAAAGTCCTATTTGTTTTAGATTTTGTTTTGTCTGAAAGTAAATATGTTTGACAGGAAATAACCTACTTTATACATTAGATGTAGCAGGTAATTAATTGGCATTGATGTGAAACTTGCTTGAGGAATAGATAAAGCCTATTAAATAAATATTTTCTATATTACATGACTGCAACGTTATATGAGATTAAAAGTATTTAATTTAAACGTTCACAAGACATACTCACAGAATTTGGGCCATATAAAATGATAAATTATTTATTTCATAGCTATTGGGAGTCCGGTACTGCTTAACTTAGTGATGCCCTATACATTCTCTTTTAGAGCAAAATGTGAAATACTGCCTTTAACCCTATAGTAACGTAATAAGAAATATACATTAAATAATATAGTTGTTTTGAGAATTAAACCTACATGGATCTGATGTATACAGGCAGTATTTTTTATAAAAATAATCTACAATTACTGAACTAAGCATCAAATGATTAATGTATAATCTACTTTTGTATCTCATATATTATCCTCATAGCCTGGTGCTATAATTTGGAAGCGCATAGTTTGCCTAGTTCAATTTGTGAAATGGAATTATTACAATTCTCATCTTTTTATGCAGGGCCTGTTTGACACTTTTTTTTACACTTTTTTTTAAGTTGATTTAGTTCTTCATGAGGTGTACTTAAACCCATATGTTACCGCCAACGTATTCTTGAATGAATGAATATAACCAAACATCTTTGAATTACATCAACAGCAAAGGTAAAATGGTCAAACTGGTAAGATCACTATAGCAGCCATTATAATAAAAACATAGAATTTGATAGTACTTGGTCTTCTTTTCAGGATAACTTATCCCATGCATGTTTAATTTTCCACTGTTCCACATATCTACTAGACTTGCACATTTGTTTTCATGCCGAATTTTACCATTTCATCTAATTAACAAATGCAACATTGGACGAAAGAAACAAAAAACAAATGTGCGCAATATGAAAATCTTCGTTCATTGCTGCCAATTTAACTGCACTTAGAGAAGGGGATTCTCATTAATTTATTTCAACTTCTACGTGTTTATTTTTTGTTTCCACCACAACCCGGACGGAGGAATGGGATTTTTGAAAATGAAAATGTTGGACGAACTTCGTCCGAACAGCATGTGGAGACGGACAAATTTAGTCGAATATGAAAAATGTCCTGTCTACCCCCTTCTGTCCTATCTACCCCTTTTCACTCCCTTCTGCCCTATCTACCCCTACTCACTCCCTTCTCCCTATCTATCCCCTAACCCCCGTCTTACTCCCTTCTACCCCTTCTCACTCCCTTCTCCCTTCTCTCTATCTACCCCCTAACTCCCCCGTCTTACTCCTTTCTGCCCTATCTACCCCTTCTCACTCGCTTCTCCCTTCTCCCTATCTACCCCTATCCACATCCTGCTAACTATGTACCCTCTCCCCCTTTGATGTTCACTTACTTTTCAGGAGTCCTGCGGTGGGAGTGCGAGGCCTCTGTCTCCCAGCTCTGCCGCTGTATGGAACAGTACAGCGTGATGGGAGTTATGATGTACTTTATAGCATAATTATATAATGAAAAAGACATTGGAAATGGTACGGCATAACACCCATCACTCTCCCACACTTACCAATTGACACTTACCAATCGACACTTACCAATCCACACATACTAATGCACTCTCACTGAATGCTTTCCTACCTTTCCTCTGTCACTTTTCTCCTTACAGTAGTCAGCTCCTTTTCCTCCTCTTCGCTCTTCTTCTTCTTCTGTCTCCTTCAGATTCAGAGAGCACGGATGGCGGTGGGCGCGGCTTCAGTGTTGTGCGCCGGGATCTGACAACAAACCCCGGTGCACAGCAGCAGTTGCCACGCACATCGCAAGGGAGCGGTTCCCTTGAGTGATTTTAAGCCAGTTAAAGGGAGATCCTTGATCTCCCAAACCGAGCCTGCTCCTCCAGAGGCAGACATTACAGTCCGTCTCTGGAGGGGTGCCTGGTGCCGGCAAGTTGGCACCCCCCTGATAAGCGGCACCCGGTGCAGACCGCCCCCCGCCCCCCCCCCCCGCTAGGTACGCTACTGCACAGCACAACTCAAAACTCCTCAGCCTCTACTCGGATGGATAGCATTTTGATGTTTTAGTTAACACCCAGTTTGCTATTTAAATCAGGTTAGTCATGTACAGCTGTTGAGTGAAGCTGGCCATGTTAAAAAGGTAACTTTTAAACGCTACTAGGAACCCAGCCATATACAAAAACACATACAAAAATATTGCTGGCGCTACATCTTCACATTACATTACTATCAATTAATTTTAGCAGCAACATTATGAAATTTCAAACCTATGTTGCTACTCAGAACTTTGCATACTAGACTAGTTAGGATTAGTCATAGACAAAATAGGCTTATATAGATCAGTTTATTAAACATTACTTTGCTTAAACATTTTGTGAAAAGCAAAACTATTCATTTAAACCTAAGTAGCTCTGAGCTATTCAACTGGTTAAACTTAATTAACAATGGTATTTACAATAATTACATTAACCCCTTTTTGTCTTTTTTTGGTTTTTTGTTTTTGTACACTTTGCGAACAAAGGCTGTTTTAACATTTTTGCAGTGCTCGCGTTGAGCTGTAATTTTCTTCTCTTACCTTTACTGTACCCACACAAGTTATATATTGTTTTTTCAGAACAAAAATGACTTTCTTTAGATACCAATATTTTGCATATCATCTAACTTACTATAAAAATAATAAAATATAAAGCCCACCTTTTCAGATATTCATTTGAAAAATCTATAAAAGCTAATGAAAAAAGCTACTAAATAGATTCTGATATTTTTCCTGAATTTAGAAATACCCAATTATTTCTATGCTTTTCTTTTGCTCTTTCAAAAACATTTTTTTAAACCTTGTAATCATGCCCCCATGTCATATTTGGGACATCTTTGAAGTCGACCAATTAAATTTACCCCTATGAAATCCATATATTTTTGAAAACCCCAGTGTATTTCAAATGCTAGTATTTTAACTCTTTCAATACACTAACTGTACCATCATCCATTGTCAAGATTTGTGGGGGGGATATTTGGACACATTGTATTTCAGGTATTTACAGTTCTTGGTATATGTCACTGACAAGTAACACCCCAATATGTGTTCAGCAACATTTCATGAGTACAGTGGTATCACACATTTCTTGGGTTGTTTGGGGGCTAAGAGGCCACTTCAGCTGGCCATTTTACTTTACCCCAGCAAACCATATATTTTTGAAAATTAGACACCCCAGGGTATTTCAAATGTTGGTATTTTAACATTTTCCATCCACTACTTTTACCACCAACCTTTGCAAAAAAGTTTGTTTTAGTAAATCATTGTGGGGTTTTTTTCACACAAATTTTACTTTAGGTACAATTGTACAGCTCCTGATATAAGTCACTGCCAAACAACACCTCATTCACTTATCATTTCCCGTCTTGACTAGGAAAATGGTTGGCATTCCACTGTCTCGACTCTCTCCTCTACAGTCTGTCCTAAATGCTGCTGCAAGGCTTATCTTCCTTGCACGTCACTCCTCTTCTGCTTCCCCGCTCTGTGAAACCCTCCACTGGCTCCCAATTACCTTTAGAATTAAATTTAAAATCCTGGTACTGACATATAAGGCCATCCATAATACTGTTCCTCCATACATTTCTGCCCTCATAAGCAAATACTCTCCTACTCGATCCCTACGTTCTTCCCATGGGCTAAGGCTCTCCTCCTCACTTATCATCTCTTCCTTTTCCCGTATACAAGATTTCACTCGAGCTGCCCCATATCTCTGGAATCTACTCCCAAGGAATTCAGCATTCACCCTCCCTCCCAATATTCAAGAAACATCTCAAGACCCACTTCTTTAGAGAAGCATACCATCTTAGCTGCCAGAACTTTCTTGTCATTGATACAATCACCACACTACCTCTCACCCTTTATCTGTGCCTTATGTTTGTCACCCCATTCCCTCAAGATTGTAAGCTGGCAAGCAGGGCTCTCTCCACCTAATGTATCGGTTTGTCTTAGTCTGTCAATTCTTGTCTTGTCATACCCCTTGAATTAAGCGCTGTGTAAACTGTTGGCGCTATATAAATAAAAGATAATAATAATAATAATATGTGTTCAGCAACATCTGTTAATGTTAGCAAGTAAAGTGATATCACCCATGCATAGGTTTGTTGTTCTGAAGCTAAAATGCCACATTTGGGAGGTGCACATTTTTCCACTTGGAGTTTTGACACCTGGTTAGTCTGTGCTCATGTCCTATTTGGGACATCTAATTTTAGGACTTTTTAGTTTTTTTTACTTTTATTTTTACATTTTTTGGAACTGGATGGTTCCTCTGATGGTGACATTATTAGAGAATTATTTTTACTTGTTACTGGATTTTTTTTTTTTTTCTTTCCTATTTATTTTACTAATCACATTTTGTAAGCTGGGCTTCTTTGACATAAATGGGTGAATTGGTTATCTGTATTCAACCTGCACGGGGAGCTGAGAGTTCTGAGGAGGGTCTGGAGAGGCCATCATGGGAACATGTTTATTGTTTGGTGTGTGCCGCCATCTTGCGAGAGGCAACATCTCTCGCTATGACACTTATGGTCACTCTCCGGAGCGATCACAGTGCATCCTAGGGTGGGTTTTCGGTGTCACTGAATGCCTCAATATTAAGGCATTTTAGCAGCACCTCTTGAGCTCAGGAGAAGGCCGTTGTATATGGCGCACATTGACCACCTGGAAAGGACCACCCAGGGTCCCTGAAGCAGTTTTCGATGTTGCTGGATTCCTTAACATTGAGGCATTACAGTAACACTGAGCAAAAAAAGTGACCTTTAATGATGTGCCAGCCACATCACTGGTCTGACCATCACATCATTAACTGAACATTTTGTGTGACATGCCTGGCATGTCATTGGTCGTTAAGGGGTTAATAAGCAAAAGTTTTGTAGATTTAACACAAATATTCCAACAAACTTCAAAATGTTCTGATTTGTGTACTTCAAATATATATTAATTTCAATGATAAAAGGGTATGTTAATTTAAAATCAAAAGCTTTCCTACTCGTTTGTACCTACCATTAAGCCTGTTGACTCTCTGGGGTTCAGATGGCCTTTAGGATTCTGCTACGTGCTTTTTAAGAGACAAAAAATAAATGAATGCACATTGCCTCAGGCTTAGTTGACTTTATCTGCACTAACAACCTATGCTATCCACTTTAAAATTGAGCTATGCACAGGATATCATTTATTCCACAGCATTTTATATAATGTTTGGCTTTGTGTCTTTTGCTCGGGGAACCCGATGACAATAATCAAAGACATATTCAAATTGCATAACATTGTTTCTGCCCTTATATGTTCTGCTATTGACTAGAGGCTTTACAGTTGACAGAAAAAGACAAAAAAACTAAAGTTTCCTGCTGCATTTAGAATTACCTGACTCCCAGAGGCATTACACAAACTTCTCTAATTAAGTAATACTTTTCTGGAGCTCTGCGTGCTTAAGGTAATTGGCAGTAAGATAGCAAGAGTTTAATGATTTTTTTTTTATTTATGTACAACTACAAACCAATATATGGTATAGTAGCATGCAAATAATAAGGCTATTTGGTGCATTACGTTTTCACAAATGATGGACTGAATACATGAATGTCAACAGATATCTTTGTCCTGTACAACATGAGGATTAACCCCTTGATGACAATTGCCGGTCCGGGCACGTCACGGAAATTCAAGTCGATAACGACAAATGATGTGCCAGGACCGGCACGTCGTTAAACGGGTGCAGAAAGCGATCTATTTTCACTTTCTGCACCGAAATGGCGTTGCTGTAATGCCTCTACCGCGAGGCATTCAGCAACGCCATTATCGGCACAAAGGGGCCATCTCTGGCCCCTCCCCGGGGCGTCAACATCCGCCATACTTTGTATGGCGGCGGACGCCCGTTTTAAAAGCGTTTAGGAGGCGATCAACGATCGCCTCCTAAACTTAAATGGTGTCGCTGGAATGCCTCGATCAGGAGGCATCCAGCGACACCAAACACTTACCTGAGGATGGACTGTGACCGCTCCGGAGAGCAAGATGGCGGCGGCCCGGGAAAAAAAATAATAAAGATGAAAAGGTTCGCTAGACGGTCTCCTGACCCTCTAGAGAACTCTGGATCCACTTGCAGGTTGAATATAGGTACTGCATTCAACCATGCAAGTCAATGGAGCTCAGCTTTCTAATCACAGTGTGATTAGAAAAAATAAATTAAAAATAAAATAAAATTAATAATAATTAGAAAAAAAATAGTAAAAAACCAGTAAAATGTAAAAATAATTTCTCACTGATGTCACTATCAGGGGAACCTTCAAGTTGAATTTTTTTTTAAAAAAATAAAAAAAAAAGGCAAAATATATATATATATATATATAAAAAATATATTTTTGTGAGCAAGTCCTAAAATTAGCATATTAGCTTAAAACAATTCTCGCATGGAAAGAGTTAAAATACTGGCATATTAAATGCCCATGGGGTGTCTACTTTTAAAAAATGTATGATTTGATGGGGTAAATTGAATTGGCCGGGTTCAACAAGATCCCAATTAACACGGGGGGAAGGATGGCCACACATCTAATTTCCAATTAGAAAAATGCACACGTACCAAATGTGGCCTTTTAGTTCCCCACAAAAATGTGGGGTATCACTGTACTCAGGAAATGTTGCTGAACACATATTGGGGTGTCGTGTGACAGCGGCATATACCAGGAGCTGTAAATTCATACATAAAGTAGGTGTGTGTGGGAAAAATACACACACAAAAATACTACTGCAAACTTTGAAAAAATGCTGGTGGTAAAATGTGTGCATGCAAAGAGTTAAAATACCAGCATTTAAAATACCCTGGGGTGTCTAGTTTTCAAAAATATATGGTTTTGTTGGGCACACTGAAATGGCCCGGCTCAAAGATGTACCAAATAGGGCATGGGCAGTGGATTCCCAAATGCCAAAGTTCAACATTGAAAAATGTGCATGCCCCAAATGTGGCCCTTTTGCCCCCAAACAGCCAGGCAAAATCATTCATGTGGGGTATCACTGCGCTCATGAGATGTTGCTGAACACATATTGGGGTGTTTTGTGATAGTGACATATACGAGAACTTTTTAATTCATACCTGAAGTAAAATGTGTGTGAAAAAACAAATGCAAAAAAATGACTACCACAAAGTTTGACAAAGACTGGTGGTAGATATGGTGCATGGAAAGAGTTAAAATACTAGCATTTGAAATACCCTGGGGTGTCTAGTTTTCAAAAATATATGGCTTTATTGGGCATACTGAAATGGCCCAGCTCAAAGATGTACCAAATAGGGCATGGGCAGTGGATCCCCAAATGCCAAAGTTCAACATTGAAAATGCGCATGCCCCAAATGTGGCCCTTTTGCCCCCAAACAGCCAGGCAAAATCATTCATGTGAGGTATCGCTGTACTCAGGATATGTTGCTAAACACATATTGGGGTGTTTTATGATAGTGACATATACCAGAACCTGTTTATTCATACCTAAAGTAAAATGTGTGTGAAAAAACAAATGCAAAAAAAATGACTACCATAAAGTTTGACAAAGGCTGATGGTAGAATTAGTGCTTGGAAAGGGTTAAAATACTAGCATTTGGAATACCCTGGGCTGTCTTTTTTTCAAAAATATATGACTTGATGGGGTAAATTGCATTGGCCGGCTTCAAAGATACCTGAAATGGCACATGGGGGGAAGAATTACCAGATTTGGAAAAAAATGGCTTTGAAATAGCAAAACGCTACCTGTACTTTTTGCCCCATAATGTGTAGAAAAAAGCAAAAAAACATAAAAACATTGGGTATTTCTAAACTCGGGACAAATAGTAGAATCTATTTAGCAGGTTTTTTCATTACCTTTTATAGATGAGTAAAAGATTTTTCAACTAAAAGTTAGAAACAGTCATTTTTTTCTAAATTTTTCACCATATTTTATACTTTTTTTAATAGTAAATAATATGATACAATCAAAACAATGTCATCTAAAGAAAGCCCTTCTTGTCCTGAAAAAAACAATATCTAATGTGTGTGGGTTCAGTAAATGGGAAAGAAGAAAATTACAGCTAAACACGAGCAGCGCAGAAATGTTAAAACGGCCATAGTCACGAAGGGTACAAAAAGTTAAATCAGCCTTTGTCACGAAGGGGTTAATCAACAGTGGATACTAGATTGCTTATATATTTTGTTAAAACACTATTATGCAGTTTTTAAGGTATTCGCAATAAATGTTTTGCCCTAACACTTTCTAATATAATGAGATAAAATTAGTTTCACAAATGGCACAGAAAACAGGACATTGTGGGAGGTTTACATGAATGTGTTTTGTACCCAGGGAGGCAAAAGGGGCATTTGCCCCAGGGTCTATGGTAGGAATGATCACTTGCTGCTTACTTGCTACAGTATAATTTATGTAGAAGCATGGTATTTGTTGTGCTGGGTGGCCACCCAGATGAGCGCTATCTCATTGCATGTAATCGCCTTAGGGCAGCAGGAATATTTGTAGAAACACAGGCAGACTCAATTTCTGAAGTAAGATCAATGATGACAGAGTATGTTTTCTACTTGCTAGCATGCCAGTAAGAAGTTCCTTTTGCAGTCACATGGAAAAGTTGGCAAGAGAGGATGCTTTGAGCAATTTACACACTTGCGAGTGGAACAGTTGCCATTCAGAAATAAGAGAGTTGAACTGCAATTAAAACAATTGTGCAGGATACATCAGTAATTAAGAGAACTTAAGCCTGCCAAAACCTGTTGGTAGCCCAAAATGGTGTAATCTGGTACATTTTGTTTTTCATTTTCCATTCAGTTTAATTGACAGTCACTTGAAGATACATTTCTCAGATAGCTAGTACAGACTTTGGGACCCTACCTGTGAAATACATACACTATAATCTATTGAACATGATTTATGAAAATCATTGTGCTGCATTATGTATAATTTAAATCTGTTGGGCAATAATTTTAGGTGCCATTGTCTCTGATGTTGATTACATGCTTTTGGAAACAAAATTATAACTGAATTGTTTTGTTTCCATAGTTTATCCATTGTTTTTAATTATAGATTTCAAAAAATAAAGTTATACATTTTTTTAATCGCAGAATGACATATCTCATAAGAAGTTAAAGAATTTTAAAATATGTAATGAGAAAATAATAGTCACGTTTCTTAACAATGAAAAGTTAGAAGTGAAAAAGGGAAAAAGTTTTATATTCATTTAACGCAACATACAGTAATAATAAACTTGCCATTAGACAACTGGATTACAGTGCCTGTGTGTTTTTAGATAATGAAATAAATCAGGCAGAATAAGAATTAAGGATTTTACAATTATTGTTTTATCTGACACTTTAGTTTACAGTTATAAGTACGAGGTACATTCGTCTAATTCTGCACATTTCAATTTATAATTTTTTTTTACTGAATTATCAGTGCTAAACCTTAGTTTTTACCATTGTGTGCTAGATTAACAAAAAATGTACAATAACAAAAATACTTATCTATTGAATAGTTGGAATATCTAATTGTTATTGTTGGCTAAAACACTGCAGTGAGAGTTTGGGGGAAAAAATTTGCTTCTAAGTTACAAGTTATTACATTTTTAATTCACTTTGTAGTATTGGAGTCAATCCCCAAGTTGGAAAACCAATATCCATCACAAAAAACTATAAGTTAGAGGTTGAGCAATACAAGTTTAATCACAATTTTTGTTTGAACAAGTTTTTTTCACAGAAGAGGGATTTATAAAAAAACGTGTTTTGTCTAAAGGCTGTTGTGTACAGTGGGCATTTATTTTTAAGGGATTCATGTATAAAGTGGATATAGAGGCAAAAGGTGATCTTCGTTTGCATGCGCCTACCCAGAATCCCTTGTGGTTGTGGCAGCACCATGAGATTTATGAGGGGAGAACAAGCCCTCTGGCTTGTCTGGTGTTTGTAGATTAGTGTTTAGCAATGTTTCTACTACCCCCTTAATTTTAAGTGGAAGGGTTTTCCATCACCTTTAACCACCATAACTTTTGTTATTGGTATTTAAAATTAAAAAGTGTGTTTGATCCATATACCAACAGTAAGGGAGCATAAACAACAAGCAAAAAATCTTTCCAAGAATGAGGTAGTTGTTAGAAAAAGTTTAGCTAAGGACCTCAACATTGTGATTCATCTGGCTGATAAATGATGTGGAGTGACCATGTTGAATTATTTTGACTACAGGAAGGAACTCTTAAAGCAGCTGTCTGATTCAAAGTTATATCATAAGGTGAGGGGAGATCCCACTAATGAAGTAGCTCATAAAACCCTATCTATATTACAAAATGCATTAAATGCTGGTTTCATTAATGCTTTTACTTTTGATATTCTATATGAGAAATATTGGAGAGGGGTCAATAAGACGAAAAGAATACCATACCCACTGGGAAGCATGGTGGTGGCTTTCTGATGTTTTGGGGGTTTGTGAGCTCTAAAGGCACTTGTGAAAATTGATGGCAAGATGAATACACCATATCAGAAAATACTGGCGGACAATTTGCAATCTTCTGCACGAATGCCGTATTTAGTACACTCTTGGACTTTCCAGCACAACAATGACTCTAAGCACGAGCCCAAGTTCACAGCTCACTGGTTACAGCAGACAAAGGCGAAGATTCTGCAGTGGCATTCACAGTTTCCTGACTTTAATATCATCGAGCCACTCCGAGATCTCAAACGTGCAGTTCATGCAAGACAACCAAAGACTTTGCTTGACCTGGAGGCATGACTAATGGCAGCTATACCACTTGCAAGAATTTTGGGAGTCACAGACAACCATTACAAAAGACTGCACGCTGTCATTGATGCTAAAGTGGGCAATACACAGTATTAAAAACTAAGGTTATGCAGCCTTTTGAACAGGGGTCATTCATTTTTTTCTTTGTTGCCATGTTTTTTTTAATGATTGCGCCATTCAAAGAAATGTGTTTTGCCTGCTCACTCATGTTTTCATTAAAAATGGTACATATATTACCAATTCTCCAAGGGTATGCAAACTTTTGAGCACAACTCTCTCTCTCTATATATATATATATATATTCAAAAAGACTCTGTCATTATATATATTGAACACAGGGTCATTTTGAAATTTGAAGTTCAGCATCTGTCAATTACTTGAATATTACATACAATTACCGTGGTGAATTATCTTACCTGATCTGTGAATATCAGGAGCATACAGAATTTTGAACTATGGATTCATCCATAACATATATCTATTATTAGCCTTAGCCACCCTTTAGTAAGCCATAATGAACAAATCATTTTAATTTCCAATACAATATGATTTTCTGGTATTACTCCCATTTCATATACCGTATTGGCTCGGATATAGGCCGCCCCCGTATATAGGCCGCACCCTAAAAGTTTGGTGCTTTTTTAAAGAAAACGTTTTTTTCTTTAAAAAAGCAACAAAAAAACATGCTGCCACTCTGTCTCCCCCCCCGAGATATGCTGCCACTCTCTCTCCCCCCCCGAGATATGCTGCCACTGTCCTCCTCCCCCCCTCGAGATATGCTGCCACTGTCCTCCCCCCCCCCGAGATATGCTGCCACTGTCCTCCTTCCCCCCCCCGAGATATGCTGCCACTCTGCCCCCCCCGACTTACCAGAGGAGACTCCCGGGTGTTTTGCGGGGCTGGCGGGGGACATCTACGCAATACGCGTACACAACTTCCGGTGCTCAGCTGATGTGCCGGCACCGGAAGTTGTGTACGCGTATTGCGTAGATGTCCTTCGCCGGCCCCGCAAGACACCCGGGAGTCTCCTCTGGTAAGTCTTGGGGGCAGAGGTAAAACGCATCGTGCGGACCATCCGCACGATGCGCTTAGACAACCTCCCGTGCCGGCACCCCCCCCGTGGAAAGTGCTGGCAGGGGAGGCTGTCTGAGCGTATCGGGGAGTAGGATGCAGGTCCCCTGCACCATTGCGGGGGATCTGTATCCTAACCCTGCCCGGTGCCCGGGACTGCATGTCCTGTGCATCGGGCGCTAGACCCCGAATATAGGCCGCACCCCCACTTTAAAGAGTTAAAGTGGGGGGGAAAAGTGCGGCCTATATTCGAGCCAATACGGTATGTTTTTCTTTCTGTAACAAGATTTTTCAACACAAGACTTTATCAATGAATTCTCTATATTGAGATAATCATTGATCATCCAGAGAGGAAAGGAATTATATTTTGGACTGTTCTGTAACTACAGCCTTGGCAACCACATACTCCTTTGATTAACTGTGTGTTAGTATGACAAAAAAACCCAAAATTTACTTTGTGTTTTAGTTGTCCAGAACAATCTAAGTTACCTTCAACAGTGGATGTACTTAAACAGAAACGCTACAAAAACATGCACAAATATCTTCAAAAATACTCTTATCCAACTAGTGTTCAAAACACCAAGAACATTACTTAATAAAATAAAATCAATAATGTTAGAGTTGCTTCTTTTCCTGACCATATTATCATGGTGTTAGCAGGAGGGCTGTAAGATGGAACTACCAATAACTGCTGCTACACAGCCTAGTAACTGGCTTCTCAAGACCCAGCACCTGCTAGCATCAGATTAAAAAGGGTTTTTCACAAATATTGTGTTTATTTTTACAAAGCTCTGCTCTTTGCATAAGATATTGTTGTCAAGCAGCTGCATGTTAGCCATTTGTATGCATTCTAGCTCTACTAGTCTACTAGGTAAACACTTGAAATCCATATCATACCATAAAACAACAGAATGGTTCAGTATTAATCACCCAGGAAGACACTCTGACATAAAGAATCAGGCTAAGGTGGTGTTGGAGTAGAGCAAGTCACTCAACATTTCATATGACTCATAACAATTTCAGCATCTAAGTCTAAAGGTAAAGAAAGTTTATTGGAACAAAATGACACAACCATTTTTTTTTTCTCAGTGCTAACTTACATTACTTATTACAGCTCTGTGTTGCACACTCAAAGACAAAAATATTTTTTCTTGGGACCCCCCATTAAGCTCAGTAAGACATTAAAAAATATGTATATAGATGTTTTTATTCGCTGGTGTTCAGAAGTATGTATTTTTGGACAGTGTACTTAATTGTTACTTGTAAGAAACTGTACTTGGTAACAACAAGAACAAAAAATCCTAATTTGTCTAGTAACCCTTACAAATGGAACTTGTATTCCAAACAAAAGTCTGTGTATTGCTACTGGTTCACTGGCACTTATTTTATAGCTTTACAGTACATCTCCAATGCTTTTTTAATCAAGTGGGGTCATGGGTAAGTATATTTAGGTGGTACCCATACATATCCCTTATGCATAAGGGGGGGGGATACATATTTTAAATCACTTAAACACACTATTTTTTTTACCGTCTTTGGTTTTACCTAACATTTACAGCAGTTTCTTTAAATCTAGCCCTGACATACAGGGGTCAGCTATGTCACTGAATGCCAGCAAGGAAAGCAGTTATGTATGAACAGGTGGGGATGTTTGGACAATAGGCAGCCGTCCCTTTTGCCATGTGGACATCCCACTGGATTCATGGAAACAATAGCACCCTTTATGGTATCTTGAAACAATATAGTTTTTATTTTCTGGCTTGGAATGTTGCATGAATGTTTGGAGTTAATAAAACAACTGCCCTGAGAGCACATTGGCCGAGCACATTTTCAGATGTTTACTGTGTAATCTGAAGAGGAATTATCTATATAAAAAAAGTAAACAGAAATGCATCCGTCAATGATATCCCCTCCCAGGTGGTAATAATAATAACTAGGGATAAGCTGATCACATTTTGACAGAGTAAATCATGTTTTTACGCTAAAAGAACGGATTGCAGTAAATGCCGAGTCTACAGAACCCGAAACACATCAGGTTTGATGATTTTATTTATAGTGCAAAGCATGACATCCAATTTTGCTACTACTTCTGTTGCAGATTGCTTTGTAATGTATTTTAGTGAGTTTGCTTTTTCATATATAAAATTATATTGAATTACTTTATTCTGTTAGTTAAAGGTGCAACATATACATAGCCGGCCTTAGGTGTTGTGGCGCCCTGTGCACCCCCCCTCTGTCCCTTCAAACTACCCCCCCTCTGCCCCTTCAAACTACACCCCCCCTCTGCCCCTTCAAACTACACCCCCCTCTGCCCCTTCAAACTACACCTCCCCTCTGCCCCTTCAAACTACACCCCCCCTCTGTTTTTAGAAAAAAAAAGTTTTTTAACTTTATTTAACATGAATAATTTTAAATAAAGTTTAAAAAAAACCCGATGTTTTAATTTAAGTCCCGGGCAGGCGCCCCTGCTTCCATGGCGCCCTGTGCGGTCGCACAGGTCGCACACCCCTAAGGCCGGCCCTGAACATATATATGTACCAATTACCAACTTGCATCATGCTGTCTAAGTAATATGCTTTCCTTTTTAAAGACAAGAAGCTTTAATTGTGTTTATAAGTAAGATTACACATTAAAACAATTTAAAACATCTATTTGCTTTAATGATGCTAAACAAAGTAGGCACTGTTGTTATTTCATATACCATCTTATCACTGGGAGCACTCCTTGCTCGTATTTCAGAGTATGTAGCTTTGCAGAGTTATGGAACAAACCACTTAAAGGGGATGTGAAGTGTTTTTTCCACAGTTTTTATTAATTTCTCAAACAGATTCTCTGTATCATATGATACCCTGGGAACTGCCAGGTTATTAAAAAGCAACAACTGGGGCCAATAAGCGATGGACTGCTGGGCTTGAGTCCTAAGTATAGACTTAAACATCTATTAATTTATTTCTGTTACAATCATCTTGTATGAATCTCTACACGAGAGTCTCTAAAGAAGATTGGTTTAAGGCATGTTTAGGGATATGGCTTTTGAGTAAGCTGTTTATTTGACTTTGATATCTGTTGATACACATTTCAGTAAAGTGTTTAATGTTAGTTGGCTGGATTAAACACTGGAGATAACTTTATACCAAATAATTAAAAAGCAGTTCACCTATGCAAACAAAAATGGAAAAAAGTTTGCCTCCGATGTCCCTTTGGTGGCCCTTGTTCACCAAATTTGCTATCATATTCATATATGGACTATTTCTCTATAATGTGCTAGAGGGTATTTGGATACAAAAAGGCTTAGTGCTGCCCATTACTTTATCTAGTCTTGTCAATCATTTGCATAATTTTGATTTACAGAGTATCAGTAGATTTATTGTGCTCTATTTGTCAACGGTATAAAATAAAGCCAAATATATTTGTTTTCTATGCATTTTAGTTTATAAACACACCTTATGCTTTATATATATACAAATTATGACTTTTACAGGCATAGAACAATGTAATGCACTCATACCTAGAAAAAAGGGATATCAGGGGATCTAGATTCCAATGTATAGTCTTGTCAACTATACACAGCAAATCGAAAGACCAATGCACATCCGGTAAATGTACTGTACTATAGTACAAAACAGTTTAACTGATTCGAGAAGCACTCTAAAAAATATTTCTTAAGTACCATTTCTGAGAAAGTATTTAAAGCCCCAATTCAGCTATCTTCAAGGAGAACTGACTAGGTTATGTGCTGCCTTAGACTTCAGAACATCTTAAAGAAACATTAGCTCTAGAACAGTGGAGTAGAAAAGTGGAGTATTCTATAAACAAAACAAAAAGTACCATTCTGCACACTAAGATACGTTACCCTAATAAATATTAACATGCACATTTCCAGTAAACCTTTAACAGCAGATGTACACATGATTTAATCTTTTTCACTGTTATCATTCAACTGTAAAAGAGACATCAAGATAAAAGGTTGAGATAAATGAAAGACAATGTTTCCAGATGGGGAATGCTGTCCAGTTGCTTTTTAATCCCAAGACATCCACATATGTTACTTTCACAGCAAACCACAATACCAGTTTGTTAATTGACAAAAAAAAGCTGAAAAAAACCCAAAACTAGTCAACCGCAAACCCAGATGCTGCTTAAATACAAATTTTAAAATGCACCATCTGTAAACTTTTGCAGCCAAGTATACCTTATGAGTAGTCCACGGAATTTGTGTTAATATTTAGAAACCTGAATAATACGGGAAAAACTCAGGAAAGGACAGAGTGTCCCAGCTGTGGGAATTAATGCCAAGTTTAAATCAAATGAACTCCACCTGCCATTGTTTCTTCATGACTAAAGCTACCATACGCTTAGCAACCAAATAACCCGAACCTAATACCAAACTTCTTTTTGCACAAATATTTGCTTTACAGAATTATGTCAATTGGAGTGTTAACATAAAAATACAATTCATTTATGTGTCCTCATCTGTTTTGTAATCTACTTTTCTCAAGAAACACAACTTGAAATCAACACTTACTGCTTTCTGCGGCACTTCTCATCTTCCTGTGAATCCACCTGAATTTACCAAATGGCATAACAAGCCCCCAAGCCATTTAAATTTTGGTTTGTTTTTCCTATTGTACAGTGCTTTGGATAATAATGATAATGACGCTGGTAACATGGCAAAACATGAAGGAAAAAAAACCAACACATTTCTCTCTGTAGGGAGACAGAAACTAACTAAAATACTGCAGCAATTATTTTGAAAAAAAAGGGCATTTAACTAAACTGCATAGGCAAAATAATTCTTATTTGTTGTCAAGTTAATTGGACTGATAACTAATTTGTAATAATATTCTTAAAAATGGGTATTGCTTCCTAAATGAAACACAATTTCATGTACTCATAAAGCAGTTTAAAAAAAATATGATCTATTGTAGATTATCTTTATTGAACACTAAAGATTATGCTGTGCTATGGTTGCCAAGTTGTTAAACCATTCCAAATTGCTATAATATAATTTGAGACTAGTTGCTTCTACAAAACTTTTGCATTTATGGCACAGAAATAAAAAAGAAAGCTGATCTTGACAATACAATAGTGTATCAAAATGTAAGCTCTAGTCCAGCATCTCTGACTACAAGTTTGCATTTGCACCCAAGCAACCTTAATTTTAACTTCAAATCTATAAAACATTCATCGGCATTTGTAAATAGAAACATATTAATATATGACAATGGGGTTTCATTTTTATTTTGGATTCAATGAATTCTAAAATATGTTTTTAATGTTCAGAATTCAGAATTCCAATATCCCTGAATATAAACAGTTATTCTTCTAGTCTGGTTCTGACTACATGATCTACATATACATACACATATACATCCCACCACAGGCCCTTATGAGGGTAAATGATGGGGAGAAAGAAGAGAGATGGCAAGAAGATTGACATATAACGAAAAAGATATAGGGAAGAGATAATGAAGAGAAAGAAAGAGAATATGTGTAGAAAAGGGGGGGTAATGAGAAGAGAGATAGGAAGAAAGGAAGAGTGGGAATCAGAAATGAGGAAAAGTTGCAGAGAAAACAAGAAAGGGGACAGACAATGAATAAGGGGAGAGATGTGGAGAAAGAGGAGATATAAAGTGAAATGATAAAGAGAAGATATAAAGAGAAAAGGGACAGATGAGATAATGAGAAAAGGGGAGAAGCAGTTCATGAGAAAAGAGATAAAGATAGATAGGAGGAGAGATCAAGAGAAATGGGAGAGATGAGATAAAGAAAAAAAGAAGAGAGCTAATGAGAATGAGGGGATCAAAGAAAAGGGGGAAAGATAAAGGGTGGAGGTAGGGAAGAGAAGAGAAGAGATAAACCGAAAGGTGAGAGCTAGCGAAAAAGGGCGAGGTAAAAAAGAAAGAGGAGGAGAAATTAAGATGAAAAGGAGAGGAAAAGAGGAAACATAGAGAGGAGATAAAGAGAAGAAGAGATACTGAGAAGGAATTAAAAAAAGAGGAGATATAAAGAGAAAGAGAAGAGAGCAACAAAAGAGAGATCGGCATGGATGCTGGGACAAGTCCTATGTGTGCAATCGGAGTGCTGGCCCAGTCCTATGGGTGCTGGTCAGTTCTGTGGATGCAATTTGGGTGCTGGGAAAAGTCGTATGTCTGCAATCTGGGTGCTGGGAAAGTCCTATGTGTGGAATACAAGGGCTGGCCTTTGGGTCTGTGACTTGTGATCTATGGGGGGTTGGGTCATGTGTATGATGCGCTCATATGACTCAGCCCCCAAGGTTGGTATAGAAGGGGCGGAGCCAAGGGGGGCAATTTTTCCCTACGGTGACAAAAATCTTTTACCAGCCCTGCAGTAACCAATATTGTATGCAACACTTTACTATATAAGTTTAAATATTTTACAGCCCCCTCCCCCATTAAGCTTTTGGATCAAACAATTCAATAAGGTAAAATAGTAGATTTTAATTGTAAACATTTTTTTATATGCAAATCATAACATTGCAGCATTGTACAGTATATCAACTGGCAACATCTTTAAATAACTACAGTACAAGAAAAATGAAATTAATATTGGTCAAAAAATCAAAGTGCAAAAGAGCAAATTATAATAAAATGATAGTGCAAAACAACGTATAACAGTACAAAGCTAAATACAATTAATAATGCAAGTGCCAATCTTTGATATCTGAGCCGTTCGAGCCTAATTTCACAAAGGTTATCAGCGCTATAAAAAAATTGACTTTTCTTGCTTTAGCATTAGCAAAGTCCTTCGCCAATGTTTCAAAGTCAATCTTATAAGCAATGGCAAGGCCCAGAGCTGTTCTTCAGTTTGAGGTTAGGGGCACAAAAATCCTACAAATGTATGTTGAGGTAAGGAGACAGCATAAAATATATTTTGAGGTTAGAGGTACAGCATAAGCTTTATTAGGAGGCTAGGGGGACAGCATAAATTTAATTCTGAGGTTAGGGGACAATATAAATTGTATTATGAGGTTAGGGTCACAGCATTAATTTAATTTAGAGGTTAGGTGGACATTGCCTCTGAGGGGCAGCATCAACATTATATAGAGGTTAGGGGGCAGCATCAAGTTTTAATTAGAGATCGAATCACCTTTGGGGGGGGCATCATTAAAACAACATTCACATGTGGCAAATTTCCATCACCTGACCTGGCAACTTTTAAAAGGAAGGCAGGTGAGAGAGACTATTTATAAAACAAACTAGGTACTTAGTTGATGATCCCGCAGGTCACCCGGTACCTCAAGATGCAGGGTGAACCGGGACATATGGTCACCCTATGAGCAGTGTAAACTGAAAATGCTGTTTAATATTATTTTTTAATACAACCTATAAAACAGTTAAGTAGAAAAATTGAGACATTTTCATGTAAAAATACTGTTACTGATAATGTGTAGCTTCTGCCAAACACAAGTGGCTGCATTCCCGTTTGCTTGATTTCTATCTAGCGCATGTATAATGTTTTGGATGAACTGATAGATACCTGGAAAGATTACAATTCTCATATTAAACATAATGCACTTCAATATTTATCTTCTGTCACTTCATATTATTACATGCATTGTTCAAATCGGACTGAAAACAGATATGACATACATTGAAATGAATTGCCAAAAGAGAGCCATGAATTATTATCCACACGAATGTTTGTAACGACCCTTACTAATACTTTTTTACATTTTGAGACATTATGTGTATTTGGAATTAAGGTCCACTTTTATAGGATGATTTTGGGATTATAAATGTATATTTATGTAGTGTAACATACTCCAATAACTGATGATTTCACTGGTTTCAGCAGACCTGACATCTACACAAAATTCAGATTTGGTATAAAAATATATTTCTCAAAACTGGCTGTATTTTGTGTTATTGTTTAGAAAATCCCTGGTTTAAGGTAAGGTTCAGTCTAGCTCAGAAGAGCTTTCCTATTTCTTACTTCTCTATTCTCCTGTCACTTGCAAAAGGGTAAGAATGATCATGCAAACTAAATGTCTTAAAGGCATACAGCATCTTTTATTGCATCCTATAAGGGCTGTGCTAGCTTGGCACAGTCCTTCATAGTGTAAACTGGTTGGTTTTGAAGGTCAGAAATCTCCCATGTGACCAACGATTGAGTAGTGGTTTTGCAGCAAGAGAACTGCCGTCCAAGACCTAGTGTGCCTACAGTATATTAATATAATGTATGGGCAAAATAGTTGAATAGTTCTGTAAATGCAAGTGTTGTAAAATTAAAGTTAAGTATTTTACATATTTAACTTTAATAAAAATGTAATCTCAGTTAGTTAAGAGAAAATTAAGTTGTGGTAGAAGCACACTTTGGTTTCTCCAGGTTCTTATAATTACTGCAATGTAAAGTCAGTTGACTTATCTTCTTTCTATCGTTCAGATCAGAGCTTAACGTCATACCAGAGACAAGTGCACACCGCGCAAGCAGAGTGTGATGTATTTATACCTACATACAATAAAGGTCCAACAAAGCCACTGGAGACACATTAAAAACAACGCATGCAAATAGTACAACGTGGAGTCGTTCTTTGTTTGTTCTACTGAAATGAAATGGCTGTGAGAGGTTTCCTCCTGCAAGGCATCAAGTCCCTTTAGTGCAAACATGAAAAAAAGCTGAACACATTACAACAATAAGCTTACAAAAGAGTTTCTGAGTTTCAGCAATTTTTTTTAAAAAGTACTTAATATATTTTACACTTTATTTAGAAACTTTGAGCTTCAGCCTTACAAACTGAATTTTTTAATAACATTTTTCCCGCTTCTGTAAGCCACATGCCGTAAACAACAAAGTATTATAAAACAGCAGGGTTTATATCCTTTGTTTTAATTGGCTCAGCATTCCTTATTTTGTAAACAGATGAAAATAAACTTGATAAAGTTAAGAGTCAAGTGCAAAGTTTCTCTGATGATCTTTAATATCTTAGTAGAATTAACTTGAATGCTCCCAAATTTTCCATTAAAGGGATATGTACAGCACTAAGATAGTCTTTGAAACCCAAATCCCTATGTCCTCCTTTCCTCTCCTAATATCCATCTTTGAGCCCATTTTTGCTTTTTAGTATGAATATATTTAATTACTCTAAAGACTATAATTTTTAGAGCATGTCTTTTTGTCCATGGTATAATTACTGTGACATGCTCACAGCAGTGCTGTACATTAGGGAAATTCACTCTTACTCCCAGGGGCTGCATCTGCCTACATGTGCCTATCATCTGCCAGTGCCTGCCTGCCTGCCCAGACTCAGTGCCCTACTACTACTATTACTGCTGCTCCTCTTTCTTGTACTTACTCCAGGGGATCAATTATTATTTTTTTCTCCCTCATTTTGTCCTAGATGAATGGCTGGTAAGCAAAATTCATCGCCCAAAAATAGATGGCAAACACAAAATGAAAATGTTATCCAACTCGATTTTGCTTGATGTGTACAACTCTGGTAAAGCCCCTTTACCTAATCACATCTCTATAATATATATCCACATCCCATAAAACAAGTGCCCTTCATTGGTAATTTAAAATGTTGGTATGTTTTACGTATTTCATGGGACAGTCCCGATTTATGGGCAATGCCCCACTGTCACATTTTTGCCAGCAATGGGGAACATTGTCAGGGCGTCCCCTATTTATCTACGTTATACAAAAAAATGCATGACTCCCTGGAACAAAATGAGGTTTATCTGGGTTACATTTGAAGGCTGAAAGGCTGGTCAGAGGTGACAGAGGAGCTGACAGGTCAAACCATCATTTGCAAACCATCACACAATCCCCAGAGTACATACTGACCACATTCTGTGATCCAAGGGCTAAGGGCAAGTTGGCCCTTAACAATAATTCTAACATTTTGATAGACCATGCTTGTCTGTAGGGTGCATGAGATGCGGTGCGATAATATTCTAAGCAAAGGAGAGATGCAGGAGTTTGAAATGGAAATTTCCAGCAACAGTAGCAGTAGTGACACCCATATGTCCAACTCCCAGTCACATGCACACAAGCACAGCAGAAGTACTATATGCACTGGACTATCAGTCATTTGAGCAGAGGCCCTTCATACTTTGAAAGTCAATCTGCCCAAATTAGGTGAGTGAGGCTCAGCGATCAGTTCTTTTGATTTTTCATCTGCTAGTGCCTGCCCAAGCCGTATGCATTAATCATGCTGTTCCTCTTTTTCCTTTCTTACTTTTTTTTTTTTTAATATTGTGGAAATTCAATGCTGTACCAAAAGGCTAGATTGGTTTGTCTGCCACTGCCTGCCCAGACCCAGTGCTCTACTATGGTTGCTCTTCTGTGTCCTTCAGTAATCTGGAAAATCAGTTATTTTAATTTTTTCGTGGGAATTCAGCCCTTCACCACTTCACCAAGGGTCTGCAACTGTCAGTGTCTGCCTAAGCCACATGCCTTACTACTGCTGCTAATATTTCCTTCCTGACTCACGGGTGGTCAGTTCTTTTGGGTTTTTTTTTGTACAATTCAGGGAAATTCAGTCTTGTACCATATGGTTGGATGTGTCGGTCTGCCAGTGCCTACCCTGTGCCATGCTCTGCCTCTGTTGCTGATGTTGCTCAATCTCTTCCTTATTCTGAGGATTTTTTTAAAAAAATTGAAATAAATATTTTTATAATTTTTTTAAACCACGGGGCTGGATGTGTGGTTCTGCCAGTGTTAACCCAGTTCCCTACTACTACAGCTGCTGCTGCCGCCTTATCATCTTCTTTACTCTGAGGGATCAATTCCTCAAAACGATCTAATTCTTAGAGCATGCTACAGAATGTGTGTGTTCCATTGGTGCTGTGCTACTGCCAGTGGTCCTGCAATGTACAATCAAGTTTGGCTATCTTCCCAAACCTTGAGATGATGCCAATCTAAGTGAAAGCTGAGTCCCGAAGGTGTCAGGGACCTCCTTCTTTGGAAATCCCCCCCACCAATTTAATTTCAAAAAAGGATTCTGAATTTTGTCCCAACTGAATGGTCTGAAATTTGTTGTCCCAAAACAAATGTGGCAAATACAAAAGGAACATTTTGTCTGAATCAATTTTGCTTGCTGTGCAAAAGTCTAATATATAGCTATATACGGTAATTTTTCAAAATGGTGAGCGCAGAACTGCTTTGAATAGATCTCCACAATCTCTTCCTATGTATATATAGATAAATGGGTTAAATCACAGGAAATGAACGCTCTGTGTGAAGTAAAATATCTTAATACTTAAATATATGTATAGTGCGGTCTTCAAACAAAGAGGAATCCCAGTTATTCAACCATACATTGTTACTGGGTTATCATACAATTACCCAAGCTATTTGGAGCACTTATCATTCTGCAATAATTACTGAATAGCACTGTTTACTTGTAGTGTTTGTTGAAGTAATACTTGATGTAGGAGCTTAAAATAATAATAACCCACTGAAAGCTGATTATCAACAACCACCCCGTTACATGTTCTTTGTGCTTTACACATTATGGAAAAAAACCATGGAAAAATTATGTTTTGCATGATATTTTCAGACACAAATATATATGGTCAGTCGTACACATTTACAAAGCAAGGCATTGAATATAGTCATGTGTTTCGCCAAAATGTTAAAAATGTTTGGCACATTTGAATGCGGAATAAAATTATTTAAATCAAAATTATTTAAATCAGCTTGGAGCTGGACCCTGACTAAATAACTCCCAGACAAGAGGTTACTTTGTAGCTCCACGCAAGCATGTCATGCCATTTTCTTTGCATTTGGAACGTCAGTGTAGGGATAAATGTCTTGTGAGTGCACCACACATTGTGAAGGATTCCACGGCATCCCAGACAGAAACCAGACTACATATCAGGGGCATTTTCTGGTCTGATGCCCCTCCTAGTTTGGCAAAAAAGCTTTATATGTTAAACTACATGGAACAAACTATAAGAAGTGTAGGAATTTTACAGCAGATAAGAACTTTTTTCCCATCTGGACTGCCGGACCTTATAGATGTAAAGACTTAAACCTTAGTCAGTGCTTAACCCTTTAATTTATTTTATTGTTTTTTATGTATTTTAACATATAAAGCATCTTTGCCTAAATCAGGTTTGTAGCAGTGAATACACTGTGTAAGAGTGTTGACGTGTGCTGGTAAAACTTCAGGAATATACATTTTACATATAGTACCTGACACAGCTCACAGTAGGACTTTTAAGGACCTTGACAAATATGTTTTCACAGACCAGCTAAAGTTTAATGACAAAAAAGATTAGAAGTCTTCTTAATTGTAGTCTTACTAAATTAAAATTGTATGTAAGTATTAGAACGGTATGAGTGTATAGCTAGTTCATATGAAAACCCAGTGAGACAACAGCACCGTAACAAGGAAGAAATTGGATCAGCCCACTATGACTAGCGACATCCTAACTCAACAATTCCAGTGGATGCATATACAGTATCTTCTTGATTTAGCCAGTGCACACTGTCCCACTGTTGCACCATTTTACACACATGAAATATCGGTAACTTCCTGCAATATAATAAACCTCTAGAAAAGCATTTGCTGTGAAAGGGCACCCTATTCCATTTTCTCTGTCACTCTCAGTGGCTATAGTTTGCAGACTATATTATAACAGTGCTTCTATAATAAATAAGTACAATGATAATAACGCATATGCTAAATGTGTTTGGTCAAGTATGGTGATCATCACTAACATTTTAACCAAAAAGAACATTGATGTATATTAGTATAATTCCCTTTAACAGCTCTCTTTTATAAGAAGGTATTATCGTTTGTTTAAAATTCTGGCATTCATTGTTTGCAAACAGATTGACTTTTTATTGAGCTTTAAACAGAGATCAAATCCACATATTGTAAAACAAGAGAGATTATGGAAGAATTAATTAAAACATAACTGCCTTTGCCAGTGATATTCACATTAGTGAGCACATTAACTAGCTAATTAGAACATTATGAAGTCCTATGAATACACTTTTCTACTTTAAGTCATCCTTATATAAATACTTTGTCAATGTTAATTCATGTTTATGTATAGCTTTGTATTTGTTGCAAGAATTCTGTGGAATATCATCAAAAATGTGGTTAATAAACTGAGATTATAGCTAACAGTTTCTAATTAACAATCATCCAAGTTAACGATGGTTTAGGAAAAACATCTCTCAGGCTAGTGCCACTTATAGGACTCATGAAGAATATAATTGATCTTTCTCGATTTATCCACTGAATGTGTTGATTATTCTAGAGAGGGCAGCCCTGCCTTAAAATCTTTACTCTTACTGAAAGGAAGCACTAGATGTTGCATTTGTGTGCCTGAATTTTATTTTTGAGATTATCAAAAACTCTACAAGGTAGAAAACAGCAAAGCAATTCTGGAGCAAATGTGGAACAACTAATTGAAACATTAAATTGTGTCTCCTCCAGATTTAGCATTTTTGCCCAGAATTACTGTAGTTCTACTTTAGCAGAACCCAACAGATTTTACATTAAATTGGAAGGAGGAGGCAAGCCTTTAATCTATAAAGAACATCCATGTGGTGTTTTAAATATTGGTGGTGCTGACAACTAAAGAAACCCCACTCATTTTTTATTCCTAAATTGGAGTAGTTATCCTAAAATAATTTACAATAATGCATAAGCTCATCATGTCAATGCAACTTTGTCCATACTATGAAATGAGCCCTGTGTACTTACTGGGGTTGCCACCTTTTGTCAAGCCATTTCCTGGGCAATCTTTAAATGGTTGCTTGTAAGGGTGGGGTCAGGGGTGGGACCAGGGATATGGTTTTATAATTGATAGCAAAACATAATTTTGTTCATTAGAGAGAGGAAAAAAGAAATGAAAGACAAATGAGAAGATAAAGTGAGGCAATAGAAAAGAAGAGATAGAAAGAGAAAGGAGAAATGAGAAGAGATGGAAGAGAGACAAGAAAGAAAAGTGGAAGAGGAAGGCAGAGAAAGGTGAAAACATAAAGAGGAGAAGAGTGGTATGAGAAAAAGGAAGAGAAGAGAGAATGACAAAATAGAGAAGTAAGATGAGTAAGACATGTACACATACACTAACTCTGATACACACACACACATACAGACACACACTAACATACCCATACTAAATATTTGATGAACAAGCATTTTATTCCCTTAACTTTGCTACAGAGCTATGGTCAATATAAAATTATGATTATCAACCAAGTTATGCAACTTTGATTAGGACTTATTGGTATCTTAGGTAATGAGGGACTCCTGCTTGTATAAAGAGTAAGGCTAGATACTTTAGTGACAACCAAGACATGGAAATTTCAGGGTTGACCCTTAAAGGGACAGTTTTATGTCCCTGACAGCCTCACTAAGTTCTTGATGAGCACTTTAACATGCATTTTTAGAAGGGGTTGTATCTAAGAGAGAAGATGCATGTCCTTTGTCTGTGGTCTGATGGTTGTACCTGAAACAGCCAAACTGTGCGGGGGATAACATTTGCTGAGCCAGCACTGAAGCTGACCGACGGTAAGTAAATATTGTTTCAGGTTATCAGTTCAGCACACATCTCCTACACAGTAAATAACCGGGATGGAAAGGGAGACATTGATATGGGGTGAATTCTACAGAACTTTGCCATGTATTTACATGGATGACAGAACATAAATTTAAGGAGATCTCTTAGCTATCATTTACATTGAAGTGCATATAATGGCTGGGTTGTTCCAGAGCACTTACATTAAAGAGACATTAATAAGATCTTTAATAAAAAAAGTTGAGCATTATATAGTATCACAAGGATTACTGAAACAGCTAATTGAACTGGAATGGCATCAGAGAAAATGGTGTTGCTTGTACTGTATATTTGGTATTTGTATTTGCAATGAAATACACATACCGTATTCTACCAAGATTGTTACTGCTCTCCATAAACATTATATACAAAAGTACACGGAAATATAAAGCAATGAATTTATTTCTGCTTAATGCAATTTGCATGTGATGCTAGGAAGGATGTTTTGGCTTCAACAGTTTTATATGTTGCTTGGCAAGACCTTTTAGAGGATATTATGTCAAACTGGATGATATTGAGCTACCCATCTGAACTTTATAAACTTTTTATATATCAGGAAAATTTCATGTTTTGTGGGTACATATTCATCAAATATGTTTTGCCATCATTTTGTTCTGAGTCCTAAACTTTCAAGTAGAATAAACATAATTGATATTCACAGCTGTCTTAAGAGATACATGAAAGGAAAAAGAACAGTCAAAAGATCAGAAAACACACTTATTTCCTGTGCAGAAGTAGATGAATGAAAAAAATAGCATTTTCTAGGTGGATTAAGGAAGTCATTAAAACAATCTTAATGTAGGAGAAAACATAACTAGCATTGATAGTAAGTGCTGATATGACTTTGTGCTCTCACAGAAGTCAAACGGTTATCGTGTACTGAACATAAAGCAATAGCAGTAAGGTATATATAATCATTTTTCCACATACTTTAGAAATGTCTGTTTTAGATCATAAAGTTAATCTCCTGATGTTATGGTGGCCTTTTCTAAATTTCTAACCAGTGCAATGTGCATTTTTAGCTTGTGTTCATGAAATTAACCAGCTCACACAAAGCAATGATAGAGATGAGGCTTCACTCTACCCACCATATATTAACATTTAAAAAACAAAAACAAAACATAAAGCATCTACAAAGGAAGGTGCTTGTAGGGATCTATATAGGAGTATGGCATAAAACCATATAGTGATAAAATATACATATCAAAGATGCATCTGCCTAGCTTAGTAATTGTTTAATCGTTAGCTAGTAACTTTTTTATTTTGTCTCATTCACAGGAGTTAAGTAATTTCAGTAATCTAAAACTTTGAACAACATTGTTTACAGTACAAAACCAGCCATGGGCACCCTCTAAAAACGTTATGGTGAAATCATATAAATACTCAGGCCAAATAAGTGTTTCGTTCCTATTGAGCGTATGTCACTTTTTTCATTTTCTGTGAGACTAATGACCACAAAGCCTGTGAGACTCTCATATTTTGTGATATTATATAGAGAAAACCAAGCAAACATGGCACTAATTCATTCTCTCTCTACTATTATCCAAGGATATCCGCCAAAGAAATACCGTATTTGCTCGATTATAAGACGAGGTTTTTTTCAGAGCAAATGCTCTGAAAAATACCCCTCGTCTTCTAATCGGGGTCGTCTTCTAATCAGACCTCAAATAGAGTCTGATTAGGAGACTAAGATCCAGATCCCCCGCACCGCTGCAGGGGACCTGGATCCTCCTGTCTCACCCCCCCCCCCATCATACACACACTTACCGGTGCTTCCTGCTGTATTGCCGGGGCAGCGGGTTGACGTCTACGCGATCCGCGTAGACAACGTCCGCTGCAGCCGGAAGGAGGTGTGGCTAGCAGCGGGGGTTGTCTGCGTCCGTCGCGCAAACCTTCCCCGACTGTCAGAGATCAGAGTTCCCCGCACCGGTGCGGGGAACTCTGATCTCTGACAGCCGGGGAAAGTATACGCGACGGACGCAGACAAACCCCCGCTGCCAACTCCACCTCCTTCCGGCTGCAGCAGAAGGCGACGTCAACCCGCTGCCCCGGCTGGAAGCACCGGTAAGAGAGGGCTGAGAGGGGAGGGGAGGGGAGAGTGTGTGTGTGTGTGTGTGTTAGTTAAATGGGGGTATAGGGTGTGTGTGTGTGTGTGTTAAATGGGGGCATAGGGCATTTCTGGAGTGGCGTTAAGGGGGCATTTAATAGAGCACTCTGCCTCCTGAAATGCCTTATACACCTATATGCCACTCTGCCCCATAATATGCATTTTAACCCCCTAAATGCCAGAGTGGCATATAGGGGTATAAGGCATTTCTGGAGGCAGAGTGCTCTATACAATGCCTTTTAACTCCCTTAATGCCACTCTGCCTCCTGAAATGCCTTATACCTCCCTATATGCCACTCTGCCCCATAATATGCATTTTAACCCCCTAAATGCCAGAATGGGATATAGGGGTATAAGGCATTTCTGGAGGCAGAGTGGCATATAGGGGTATAAGGCATTTCTGGAGGCAGAGTGGCACATAGGGGGTCAAAAGGCATACCATGGGGCACAGTGGCATATAGAGGGTTAAAAGGCATATCATGGGCCACAGTGCCATATTGGAGTGGCAAGCCTGGGGGCAGATGTGCGTAACTGGGGGACAGGTTGGAAAATACAAGAAATAAAAACAAAAAAAATATTTTTCTCAATCATAGCTTTTATTAAAAAAAATAGTTTACATGAATTAACATTTACTGGTAAAACTTTTTTCCTTTAGGGTCGTCTTATATTCAGGCTTTTTCTTTTTTTCCTAAGTTAATATTCAGATTTTGGGGGGTCGTCTTATAATCAGGGTCGTCTTATAATCGAGCAAATACGGTAATATTTGATATTCAATTTTTATTATAATAAACAAGATAATTTAAGACAGGATAGCATTAAATTAACATTCAATCTTAAAATTATATTTTAATAGAAAGGTTATGCAAATGGTTTAATACGATCGATACATTCCAGCTTTATTGATTAACGCTGCTTTATATTTTTTAAGATAAAAACAGTAAAAGGCCCAGATGCAGGCATGAATAATTTAGCCTGTAAGCGACTATTTATCTGGATTTGAATCTATTATTGACATTTCAGTTCTTGCATTGATCGTTTTAGATTAAAAGATACACTTTAAGAAGAACAGCTACAAACAGACTTGAATTTTTTTATCTGCTTGCAGAAAGCAATAGACCGTGAATTTGATTTTAACAATTTTACACAAGTAAGCTCTTTTATTATCTGTCCCCAATAAAAATCATGTTCTCTGATGTGTAAATATCACAAAATAATAGCTTTTTTAAATTACACAGAGACCTCAGTAAAGTACTTCTGTAACTCAAAAGCCAAACATCTTTGAGAATACATCTGTACGCTGTGCATAACAAATGTTAGTTACAAACTATGACCTCATAAACCAGTCTCACATTTTCTTAAAGCTCACTCACTGGTAAAAGTTTTAAGGTTATGCTGACATATAGCTTTAGATCTAACACCTTACTACTTTAACAAACTGCTAATGGCTGTCATTGCTTTCATTTTTCCAGGAAACTCTATGGAAAAGTTCCCTCTTGTGAGGAAAGAAATAGAACTGTGAACAAAACAATAAAAATGGGTACATATCTGTAAGTGAATATGTATGATTTATTCATCTATACCCTAAAAATGGCACTGCCCAATAGGGTTATTTTAGGTTTTCAAAGTATTTGTAAAATCATTTTATGTGAATAGTTTTGAAGCTTTGGGTACTTTGCATGGGCATTCAAACATTCTCCTATTACCCGTTGTTTCCCCACCAGTTTTAAAACATGTTACAAAACCTCAAAAATAAATATGTTTATTAAATTTTTTTATTTTTTTTTAAATTATTTTAATTTTCAATAGTTTTGGAGATATTTGGTATAAAAGTAAGGGTCCTTTTTGCATTATGGAAGATTTGTTGTGAAAGGGCAGAACAAGCATACTAATTTCTACCTTGCTGAATAAAAACCTTGCTTACAAAAGAGGGACAGTAATTTAGGAATAATCATCCAAAGCCTTAGTAACAGCTCTGCAACCCAAAGCGTTCCCTGAAAGAATAATCTCTGCAGAAAACAGCATGTATTTAAGTGTATGCTGTGATTTAAGAAAATCATGCATTTTTATGTTCTTGTGTTTTTTCATCATGAATGTCTACTTTTTAGCCGTTTTAAAATGTGAGAAGTCATGTTCGTAACAAACTAATGGTACAAATACTGGCATAACTGCGATGGGGCCTGTCCCTCTAGGAAGCCAGGGCGTCTGCTACCCCTTGATCCTGTCTCTTCATACGCTCCAGGTCAGAAAGGCCCTTTCTAAGCTATTTTGAACCAGCATGGGGAGACAGGAATGTATCAGGGTCACGTTACATCATGTGACCCCGCGGTGCGAGCAGCCAGATAGAAAGCTGCAGGAGTGGTGTGAGGTAGCAGGGGGTGGGGCGGTGGATGTGTATCATAGATATGTAATTGTGTGTGTGTATGTGTGTGTGAGCATGGATGTGTAATTGTGTGTCTACGTGAGTATGGATATCTGTGTGTTTGTGAGCATGGATGTGTAATTGTTTGTGTGAGCATGGATGTGTAATTGTGTGAGCATGGATGTGTGTGTTTGTGTGTATGAAGTATGGATATGTAATTGTGTGCGTGTGTATGTGCAGGTGTTTGTGTGTAAGCATGTATGTGTAAGTGGAGTAAGATGGAGTGTGTGTTAGAATGAATGTGTACGTGTGTGAGTGTGTTAGTGAGTATGAGTGTATGTGTGTAATATGTGTGCCAGAGTGTATGTCGGAAGCAGGGGCAAGGGGCACAGAAGGCACAGACAAGTTGGTTGGGGACAATGATGGCACAGATCAGCTATTGGGGGGCTCAGGGGAAATTTTCGCACCAGGGCCCTGTGGTTTCTAGTTATGCCCCTGGGTACAAACTAATGTTGTCTATAACGTACTACAAACACTATTATTGTCTATAACATACTACAAAGTAATAAAATAAATTGCTTGCAAATTTAAATGTAAATGTTGAATAACTGATTAGTTGATAAGAATGTAAATGAAAGGCTAATATAATGAGACAAAACAAGAGAAGTATTGTGACTATGAAGCAAATATGTTATAAGATAGATGTGAAGGTCAGAAACAGATCAAAGAAAACATGTAGGAAAAATGGCTTAAGAACAAGATGGGATGCATTGGTAGTTTTGTTAGCAAGATTACTGTCGACCAATTATAAGAATGCTGGCCTTCTCTGTGGCAATGCAATTATGTTTAATGCTTTCTTAGAGCCCTGGCACTCACGCGCAAGCCACCACTGAAAGCTCCTGGTGGTGAGTAACCAGAGCGTGTGTTAAGCGGGAGATAGTTTTGGAAAAATGCATCACCTGAGAGGCTAATAACTGAGGGCAGGGAAAAAGCTGATGCAGATACTGTGCTCTTTTTCTTAAAGAGGAACCGTTACTTAACTGATAAAAACATGCATGATTCCAGCACTGAAAACCATCTTTTGGGGTATTATTATTTTTCATTTGATGTTCAAAATTATAGAAGTTATATTTCACAGCTCTGACATACACCAAAGACATCATTTCCCCTCATCCTCCAGTGATGATTGCTTTACAACACCTTTGTTAGCCCAATCAGTTTGAACACATTTTGTATACTTGCATGCTGCAGAATAATCCGACTATGTTTTATAATATTAAGTGAAAAAAATAACATTTATGTAAATATTAAATATTTCCAAGAATCTGGAGCTAATCTGAAATATACAATTCTCTCTTCAATCAAATAAATTAGCAATGTTGTCTGGAATATATGAAAATATAGATGTAAATGTAACTTATCATGAAATGAAGTACCTGATTTATCTGATAAGAATTTATACATGGCCAGTGTCCTTATTGACTAATTTTAAGTCATCTTTGACCCTTTAAAACTTGCCAGAGGCAGGCATGTGATGAGCCATGTGCCATATTGTCTAGCATCTGTTCTTAACTGTATTTGAAGTCTTCCTACAAAGTACAGAGAAATGTCAGCTTTGAAACTGTCTGCAGAGATAAAACTAGGAGATGATCACCTTTGTTTGATTTGATTTGCATTCAGATGCTTTAGTAAAATAAATGACTAGTCATTTCAAATATTCTTATTTAGCTAATTTCATTTGTTCACATGATACCCTTTATTGTCATACAGTTAACATTTTTAAGACATCATTTGCAATTTTAAGAATACTTGGTGACCAATGTTCCCTCTAATTTTTCTTAGGTGGTGTGCGCAGAAACTTTCTCTTGTGCAAAAATTTTCCCAGAGCAAAAATTTTGTGCGCACAATATGCTTCTGCAAACGTTTAATTTAAATTGTTATTCTACAGCTCGCTCACGGTTAATAACACTACATTATAGTGTGATAATTTAGTATTAGTTACACAACAGTATTACTTACTGTAATTTTTTTTAAAGGTGAAATTCTCACTGCATAAATAAATTATGAGCGAAAAACTGTTGTGCGCAGGGGCGTACCTAGAGTATTTGGCACCTGGGGCGGATCCTGTACGTGGGACCCACACACACTTTAAAACTTCATAGCTTCTATCGTTAGGCAAACATTGACAGGGGTACAGCATAACTGTTATCATTATTTACTAAGGCAGACATTGACGGCGGTACAACATAACACCTATCACTATATACTGAGGCAGACATTGACGGTGGTACAGCATAACTGCTATCGTTATATACTGAGGCAAACATTGACGGTGGTACAGCATAACTGCTATCATTATATACTGAGGCAAACATTGACGGTGGTACAGCATAACACCTATCACTATACATAGAGGCACACATTGACGGTGGTACAACATAACACCTATCACTATACATTGAGCCAGACATTGACAATAATGCAGCATAACCCCAATTACTATATACTAAGCCAAACATTGATGTGGTGTAGGCCTACCACTTTAATGTCTGGCCTAGTATCTATATATATATACTATATATATATGTACTATATATATATATACTATATATACTATATATACTATATATATATATATACATACACTATGTATATATACACACTATATATACTATATATACTATATATATATATATACATACACTATGTATATATACACACTATATATATTTATATATATATATATATATATATATATATATATATATATACACACTATATATATATCTATATAGGGAAGCACCGAAATGAAAATTCTGGACCTGAAAATTTAGCATTCACTTGACTGAAACCAAAAATGACCCCCCACACATTTAAAAACAAAAACAAAAAAAACACTTTTATTACAAATAAAACCAAAATTAGACAAAAAAAACAATATATATATATATATATATATATATATATATATATATATATATATATATATGATTAACAGCAATCACACTGGTTGCTTGGGGATGATAGGAGTGGGATTGCTGTTAGCAATCATATATATATATATATATAAATTTATATTGTTATCTATTTTTTTTTTTTTTTATGTGTTACTTACATTTAATAAAGGTGTGGTTAACACACCAAAATTGAACAAAAAAATATATAATTGCTACCAGCAATCTCACTCCTATCATGCCCAGGCAGCCAGTACATGCTGGAACCTGAGCATGATAGGAATATGATTACAGCCTCCCTATGCCATTCTATCCCCCCCACACACACACTTACACATCCATGCTATCACACACACACACTCATTCACAAACTTTCAGTTTAAACTACAGCATAACACCCATCACTCTCACACACTTACTAATTCACTCTCACAGAATGTTTTCCTACCTTTTCTCTGTCACTTTTCCTCCTCTTCGCTCTTCCTCTTCTATGTCCTCTCCTTCCGGCGCAGTAAAAACAGTGGGCATGGCTTCAGTGCTGTGCGCCGGGATCTGACATAAAATCCCGACGCACGGCATCAGTTGCTGCGCGCATCGCAAGGGAGCAGGATTGGAGGTCTGTATTAACAGACCTCCCGCTCCCTTGATTGATTTTAAGCCGGTTGGAGGGAGATCCTTGATCTCCCCAACCGAGCTTGCTCCTCTAGCGGCGGACATTACTGTCAACCGGTAGCGGACCGCCCCCCCCCCCTTCGGTACGCTACTGGTTGTGCGCACAATTTTTGTTCGTGTGCGCTCCCTCTGAAAGCTATGTGCGCACGCACAAGCGCACAGCTTAGAGGGAACACTGTTGGTGACGTATGCTTCTTTCAGTTCAAATTACTAATGGCTCCTTTGCCATTTTTCAAATTTAAAAATGTAGATAAAGATTAGGTATAGATGTAATAAATGTATAGATTAAATTATAGTTAAATATAGTTAAAAGTATACTTACTCTAAGGTTCTATGACTTTTTGTCTATGACTACATGTCATGCTGAGAACAGTGCTTTAAAAATCAATCAGGTATGTTATTTATTAGCAAAAATGTAAAATATATAATTGTGAGACACTGGATTTTTTTATAAAAAGATTAAAGTTAAATGTTTTATGGCTACTAGAATAATTTGTGAGCTGGGTGGGGTCCATCCAGAGCCAAACCTTTGGTAAGGTGGCATAGGCAGCTATCTTTGATGATTGTCTAATGGTGAGCCATCCACCATACCAAGGCAAGCTTAACTTGACATATTGAATTGACAGCATCAGTTACCTCTGGGTAGCCTTGCCTCTGCTCAATGCACAACTGCACCGTTAGAGATAATCTGCACCTTTTGTATTTGCATGTCTACTGGACAACTGACCCATTATTACATAATCCTACTGCGTTCTTAGTTCCCCCACAGTATACCTCTGATCCTGGTGGTCACTTCCACAAAAGGCTAGAGCTTCTGGGCACATCCTCTTCCCCGATTGAACAAATGGGGGAAAGGCTGTCACCATGGCTTTTTGCAGAAGTGAATGAGAGGCCAGAATAAGGCAGATAGATTTATGGCGAAAGAGAGGTGCAGAAACACTTCTCTTTCTTCACGAATCCACCCATAAAAAATGTGTCTTGGAGCAGCAAATCGCTGCCCCTGACCAAGCACGGCCTGGGTCCCCACCAGGACCCACGTAAGGGCCAGCACTGTATATATTTTAATATATAATTATTTTTTGTCAATTTTAGCTTATTATTTAATGATCAATAAATAATTTTGCTGAAGGCGTTATTAGTGCCCTGGATCAAATTGTGAAATTAATAATTGATTTAACATTGTTATTTCTACCCAGAAACACATTTTTTTACATTTTACCTAACTTAAATGGTAAAATAAAGAGGTAATAAAAGTTATTCAGGAAAAAAAAGAGGTCAAAGGTTAAAGTGTGTTAAGTACAACTATATCTTTGAATTCTAGTTTTCATTGCTTTTAATTGACAATTTACCATAGTATAAATTAATTAGTCACTATTATTGTCTCAACACCTTCAAATATTACATTTTGCTTCCTTTGTCTACATGTCTACCAGCAACCCTACAGTCAGTGTAATCGTACCTGGGACCTCTCCGGGTTTGACCCGGAGATTGCCGGGTGAGCGCTGCTCCTCTGGTTCTCTGGGTCAAGACCCGAATCCTCCGGGTCGCGGGGGGCAGGGTCTTGACACGCCCCGCTCCTAGTCCATTTTTTCCTTTACATGGGGGTGTTTCCCCCCGACGTCATTGGGAACGTCCCTGACATCAGTGGGACCGCCCACGACATCAGTGGGACTGGCCACCATCAGCGGGACTGCCCACCGATATCAGCGGGACCAACTGCTGACATCAGTGTGCAGTCCTGGCCGCGTCCCGCAAGGGTAGCCGGAGCCGAGAAGTTCCCAGGTATGAGTGTAATCCACATCCTCAGATGTAATCCACATCCACAGCCTGAGGTCATCTTTGTATGCTAGTAACAGATGACTGATGAAGAGATAACCCCAGTGTGCAAAACGTGCTGAGCTCAAAAAAGTTAATTCAGTCCTCCTTGAAAGAAAAGCTCACTGGGACTGGTTCTTTATAATACATAATCATATCAGTGAATTTAAATATTTCATACCTCTCCAAGCTCATTTTGTCTGAGAAAGAATGAATAATGGTCAGTTGTTTCTTGGGAATCTCAAAATGCATATGTTTTTATATTTAAAGTAAAAACTACAATTAATCATAGACTGGGCAAACATGAAAGTGCATATCCATGTTTTCTGAATTTCAATTAATGTTTGATTGAGTGAATTCCAAATTACAGCAGAAAGCTCATTTGACATTATTATGATGAAAGGTTATTTGCCCCGATAGAAAGCCTAACACTTTTTTTTAACGCATGAGCTACTTGACCTTTACTTTGATTCATTATCTGTTCTCAGATTTCTTCTGCTTTGATTTAAAACTGTATGTTGTTAAAGAACCCTGTTATTGTTAAAAAAGTAATACATTTTAGAGGGTTTGTATTGTAACCTTAACAAAGTTGTTTAAAATCAAATACATAATACATATATTAACTGGGATAAAAATTTAAATAAATATTGATCCCACAAGTATACTTTGTCACTTAAAATTCAGAAAACCTAACTTTGGTGATAACATGTTATCTCAGAAATACATTTTAAGTCTATATGGTTAAATTGACCTGCGACAAATATATATATACAGTGGGGCAAAAAAGTATTTAGTCAGCCACCAATTGTGCAAGTTCTCCCACTTACAAAGATGAGAGAGGCCTGTAATTTTCACCATAGGTACACTTCAACTATGAGAGACAGAATGAGACAACAAAGTCCATAAATCACATTGTCTGATTTTTTAAGAATTTATTTGCAAATTATGGTGGAAATTAAGTATTTGGTCAATAACAAAAGTTCATATCGATACTTTGTTATATACCCTTTGTTGGCAATGACAGAGGTCAAACATTTTCTCTAAGTCTTCACAAGGTTTTCACACACTGTTGCTGGTATTTTGGACCATTCCTCCATGCAGATCTCCTCTAGAGCGGTGATGTTTTGGGGCTGTCGCTGGGCAACACGGACTTTCAACTCCCTCCAAAGGTTTTCTATGGGGTTGAGATCTGGAGACTGGCTAGGCCACTCTAGGACCTTGAAATGCTTCTTACGAAGCCACTCCTTCGTTGCCAGGGCAGTGTGTTTGGGATCATTGTCATGCTGAAAGACCCAGCCACATTTTATCTTCAATGCCCTTGCTGATGGAAGGAGGTTTTCACTCAAAATCTCACGATACATGGCCCCATTCATTCTTTCCTTTACACGGATCAGTCGTCCTGGTCCCTTTGCAGAAAAACAGCCCCAAAGCATGATGTTTCCACCCCCATGCTTCACCGTAGGTATGGTGTTCTTTGGATGCAACTCAGCATTCTTTCTCCTCCAAACACGACGAGTTGAGTTTCTACCAAAAAGTTCTACCTTGGTTTCCTCTGACCATATGACATTCGCCCAATCCTCTTCTGGATCATCCAAATGCTCTCTAGCAAACTTCAGACGGGCCCGGACACGTCTGGCACTGTATGATTTGAGTCCCTGGCGGCGTAGTGTGTTACAGATGGTAGCCTTTGTTACTTTGGTCCCAGCTCTCTGCAGGTCATTTACTAGGTCCCCCCGTGTGGTTCTGGGATTTTTGCTCACCTTTCTTGTGATCATTTTGACACCACGGGGTGAGATCTTGTGTGGAGCCCCAGATCGAGGGAGATTATCAGTGGTCCTATATGCCTTCCATTTTCGAATAATTGCTCCCACAGTTGATTTCTTCACATCAAGCTGCTTGCCTATTACAGATTCAGTCTTCCCAGCCTGGTGCAGGTCTACAATTTTGTTTCTGGTGTCCTTCGACAGCTCCTTTGTCTTTGCCATAGTGGGGTTTGGAGTGTGACTGTTTGAGGTTGTGGACAGGTGTCTTTTATACTGATAACAAGTTGAAACAGGTGCCATGAATACAGGTAACGAGTGGAGGACAGAGGAGACTCTTAAAGAAGATGTTACAGGTCTGTGAGAGCCAGATATCTTGCTTGTTTGTAGGTGACCAAATACTTATTTTACCAAGGAATTTACCAATGAATTCATTAGAAATCCTACAATGTGATTTCCTGTATTCTTTCCCCCCATTCTGTCTTTCATAGTTGAAGGGTACCTATGGTGAAAATTACAGGCCTCTCTCATCTTTTTAAGTGGGAGAACTTACACAATTGGTGGCTGACTAAATACTTTTTGGCCCCACTGTATATATATATACCCTGACGTTTTTGCCCGCAATGTGCTAGCCATTGCTGAAGTTATATTACTATATTCTTTAAGGCCTCTACTTTCTCCAGTAGAAATTAAAAGTAGTTTTAATTAGACTTGGGCGCCGGCCAACTCTTTGTGTTCGTCTTCGTGGAGTAAAAAATCTCGTATTCTATGAATATTCGTGTACGTTCATCGGGTTTATTCAGTAGTTTATTCCGGATTAATAACTACTGTGGTGTGTGCTCCCGGTGCTGCTGTTGTGGCACATACACTGTAATTGTATTGCTTTTTTGTGGAGCACACTCCAGTTGTTTTGCTCTTGCATTGTCCTGCACCTCTTATCACTTCTCAGATGTACAAGATATATACTTTGTAATTTGTAGACACTCTATATGACTGAATGATAGCACCAACAATACTAATAACATCAAAACCAACTGGTAGGGATCTAAGGGTAGGTATGTTAATGGTATGACTAAAGAGAGTTGAGTAACTGAGTTTTGCTAGCAGGATATGTGAAATTAAAGCAGAATATAAATTAAAAATAGACTTGTGCGTTCGTATTCGGGCAAACATGAAAACGAACCTGAAGAGTGCGTTTTCGTTGTTCGTCCCGAATAAACGAAAAAGTGAAGATAGCCGCAGTAAAATGTACACGAAGACGTACAACACGAAGAATCTTCGTCTTTGTCTACTAATCTCCTTGGTCCCTTCCCCATCTTGGTTGATGCCAGAGGAGGGCCCTGCAGGTGACCAAATGGGCTCACTTGCACGGACTTTTTAACTCCTGACGGCAGACCTACAGAGTTCCACTCCCATTACCCCCAGCGATGCTGCGTGGATAAGGTAGGCTAGATGAGGAAGGGACCAGGGAGATTATTCTATATTTATTCTATCTAATTCTATTATTATTATTATCTTGGTGTTCTTTCACAAATGAGCAGGGCCACAGTGCGTCATTAATGCTAAAGGGGGCACAGTATTTAAGACCTAAGGGTATGCAGACTTTTAAACAGGGGTAATTTCATGTTTTTTTCTTTGTTGCCATGTTTTGTTTTATGATTGTGGCATATACCCTACAGCTGAATATGAATCCCATAAGAAATAAAATAAATATGTTTTGCCTGCTCATTCATGTTCTCTTTAAAAATGGTACATATATTACCAATTCTCCAAGGGTATGAAAACTTTTGATCATAACTGTATGTGCTACATCCTAATGAAACACAACACTAAAATCAAAAGAAAGAATTCAGCTTCAGAATTTTATGAATTTCTGTTGATAAAAATTTCACTTCAATACATTCAGTGTAAACCATATTAGTTGAGAAAAACAATTGTTATTACTTGACATTCTTTATGGAATACTAGCAGTGGCATCTCCAGGTTTCATATTTAGGGGGGGCACATGGGGGGCCAGGGACCAAAGTAGGGGGGCCAATTATAAAACGGTACATATACACTATATATATATATATATATATATATATACACACACACACACGTTAGACGTGCATTTTTAACTACATAATATGCACTTATCTCTTTGAAGTAAAGACTGTGATTAAAATATGATTTCAAAATAACAGCTAAAGTGACAGTTGTTTTTCATTCTTTAATATTAGCCCCTGCTGACAATATATATAAATATTAGACCCTGCTGCAGATATATAGAAATATTACACCCTGCTTCCGATATATATTAATATTAACCCCTGCTGCGGATATATATTAATATTAGCCCCTGCTGCGGATACATACTTATATTATACCCTGCTGCCGATATACATAGACATTATACCCTGCTGCCAACATATATTAATATTAGCCCCTACTGCCGATATATAGTATTAGTCCCTGCAGCCAATATATATAAATATTAGCCCCTGCAGCCAATATTTATTGATAATAGGCCCTGCAGCCAATATATATTAATATTAGCCCCTGCTGCCGATATATATAAACATTAGTCCCAGCTTCCGATATATATTAATATTAGCCCCTGCAGCCAATATATATTAATATTAGACCCTGCTGCCAATATATTTGCCACACTGACTGCAGATCAGGGGAAGACAGTGAGAGTCAGTGCAGTGTTCCCTCCTTCTGACTGCACCGTGACATTGAGAGGTCCTCTCCCCTGTAATCATCCCCAGAGTCCCTTTGTCCCCTCATTCACTAAACCATAGCGCTCTTTTACTTACACCCTGTAGTTCAGGTATAGATCAAATAAACAACACATGGAAACAGCACATGCAACTGAATGAGATTTAAAAAAAACTTGTATTTGCAGGTATACATAAATAATGTATGGAAACATAGCATTGCAGGTATAAACCAACAGAACACACAAACCCAGCATTGCAGGTATATATCAACTGGAAATCACATGTACACTCAGCACTGAAGGTTTAGATCAAATAATCAACACATGGAAACAGCACTCCAGGTATTGATCAACTGAATAAGACATGCAAATCCTATATTTGCAGGTAAACATTAATAATGTATGGAAATATAGCCGATACAGATGAACAGAATGACACAAAACCCAGCTTTGCAGATATAAATCAATTGGAAATTACATATAAACTCTGCATTAAAGGTATAGATAAAACCCCCTAAATTACAGGCATAGATCACTGGTCACACACCCCAAAGCCAGCCCTGGTGTCCACACTGCCCACATAGAACCTGACCAGCACCTAAGTTACACATTATGTCAACTTTGTCCCCAAACAGCTGAACCCATAAAGACCTCTCCCTCCCAATCTATCCTATCTACCCCCTCTCCCTGCCAATCTATCCTATCTACCCCCTCTCCCTCCCAATCTATCCTATCTACCCCCTCTCCCTCCCAATCTATCCTATCTACCCCCCTCTCCCTCCCAATCTACCACATCTGCCTCTCTATCTACCACATCTGCCTCCCAATCTATCCTATGTACCCCCCTCTCCCTCCCAATCTATCCTATGTACCCCCCTCTCCCTCCCAATCTATCCTATGTACCCCCCTCTCCCTCCCAATCTATCCTATCTACCCCCCTCTCCCTCCCAATCTATCCTATCTACCCCCTCTCCCTCCCAATCAATCCTAACTATCCCCTCTCCCTCCCAATGTATCCCATCCACCCCATCTCCCTCCCAATCTACCCCATCTACCCCCCTCTCCCTCCCAATCTACCCCATCTACCCCCCTCTCCCTCCCAATCTATCCTATGTACCCCCTCTCCCTCCCAATCTATCCTTATCTACCCCTTCTCACTTCCTATCTACCTCTTCTGACTCTCTAACCCCCTCCTAACTTTCTAACCCCTCCTTTGAAGTTCACTTACCATGGGCTTGTCCAGCGGTGAGATCGCGAGGTCTCTGTATCCCTGGTTCTGCCGCCTTCACTGCTGGGCGCCGGATATGACGACATATACCGGCGCTCGGCTTGAAATGCCGGCACTGCGAACCAGGAAGAGGCCTCGCGGTCGCGGAGAAGAGTGAGAGGCGCCGAACGGTTGCTGAGAACTTATTCCTCAGCAACCGCTCGGCGCCTCTCACGCTCTCCTCCGGGTCTATTAAAAAATAAATAAAAAAAAGACGGCGTTTCAATTGGGGGGGCACACCGGGGGGCACAGCATGATGTAGGGGGGGGCCATGGCCCCCTCTGGCCCCCCCCTGCCGACGCCACTGAATACTAGAGGCTGTTCATAATAGAAGCAATAAGAATCCAATCTTAAGGAAATGTACAAGTGTATTGTATGGTGTCCAACCATGTAATGCCAAAAAGTGTATTGCATCTAAGATATATACAGCAGCCTCTATGGGATTCCAAGGTAGCACATGCTACATTAATAGCAGTGTTTCACCCTTCACTGCAGAAATTATAACAAAAATGTAAAAATGTTTTTTAATTAAAATATATTTATGCAATCATTGTGATAAAACTGATGATAACCTGTCTATGCCAGTGGTGGGATTCAACCGGTTCGCACCAGTTTGCACAAACCGTTTCTTAAAAAATTATCAGTTCACGCGAACTGTTTCTTAATTGCCCTATTATAGGCTGCACTCCCCCCCCCACTTAAAGTGTTTGTGCAGCCTATAATTGGGTTTAGGATTCTGCAGGGGACTTGGATCCTCCTTTCCGGCAGCAGCGGACGTCTGTGCGATGCAGACAACCCCGCTGCTGCCGGCGGCTGCTCCCACCCTCCTCATTGAACGGGGCTGTCACCGCCCATGAAGGTAATTAAATAAATAATGATAAATAGGGACTTGATTCGAAAAATAGAATAATCCTGTATTTGGCATGTGACTTTGAAGATAAATTTACAAAGGTAAACTTTTACTCTGTCCTGAGCAAAGCCTGAACATCAGTTCATTAACTGTAATAGTAGTGAAATACTGATTCCTGTCACACAGGAGAAAACAGACTTGCTCAGTGAAAAGTTTCCTAGTGATAAATGATCTTCAGCTGTATCTATTTCTGGTTCTGCAAAAATCATAGCTACAGCATAAATTATTCATGTGAAGCTCTCATTCCCATGAGAGCTGATTGTTAAATGCGTCAACTACAATATGACATTGCAAACATTATACAAATACACAATTTATCTGGCATTTTGCAAATTTAACCATGCAAACATAAGGCATACAGATATCTCTAATATATACTCTATATACACTCACTAGCCACTTTATTAGGTACACCTGTTCAATTACTTGTTAACACGAATAGCGAATCAGCCAATCACATGGTCAAGACAACTTGCTGAAGTTCAAACCGAGCATCAGAATGGGGAAGAAAGGGGATCTAAGTGACTTTGAACATGCCATGGTTGCTGGTGCCAGACAGTCTGGTCTGAGTATTTCAGAAACTGCTGACCCACTGGGATTTTCATGCACAACCATCTCTAGGGTTTGCAGAGAATGGTCCGAAAAAGAGAAAATATCCAGTGAGCCGCAGTTGTGTGGACCAAAATGCCTTGTTGATGTCAGAGATGAGAGGAGAATGGGCAGACTGGTTTGAGATGACAGAAAGGCAAGAGTAACTCAAATAACCACTCATTACAACCAAGGTATAGATCATACCATCTCTGAATGCACAACATGTCGAACCTTGAAGCAGAATAAGACACCAGGTGCCACTGCTGCTACAATTCGAACCTGTTCACCAAAACTGGATAATGGAAGACTGGAAGAATGTTGCCTGGTCTGATGAGTCTCGATTCCAGCTACGACATTCTGGAGGCAGGGTCAGACTTTGGCCTTAAACAACATGAAAGCGTACATCCATCCTGCCTGATATCAACGGTTCAGGCTTGTGGTGCTGGTGTAATGTTGTGGGGGGACACACTTTGGGCGACTTAATACCAATTAAGCATTGTTTAAATGCAGCCTACCTCAGTATCGTTGCTGCCATGTTCATACCTTTATGCCCACAGTATACCCATCTACTGATGGCTACTTCCAGCAGGATAATACACCATGCCACAAAGCTCACATCATCTCAAACTGGTTTCTTGAACATGACTGTCATGGTCCTGGGTCCCGTCACCGGCGAGCGAGCCCCCGCTCGCAGATGACGGGTACCTGGGACTCCGTCTTGGGTCTCCATCGACGGTGGGCAGCATTCCTGCTGCTGGCACGGGAGGCAGGAGGACGGATCTGGGGTCCCACTACGGGCCCGCAAAGAGCTACCCGTCAGCACAGAAATCCCCATAGGGAAAAACGTACCCTTTCTCTTGGTTTTATGGACAGCTGGAGGTGCGGCCATGACGTAGGCGGTGTGGTCCAGTGCAGACGCCGGATTTTAAAAATCCAGAAATGCTTCTCTCTGGCACCCTGTTGTGTTCCGTTGCCTGTGTTCTTGATTTCGGATGTTTTGACCCTTTGCCTGCCTGACTACTCCCTGTTTAGTGCACCTCTGCCTGTATCTTTCGTGTAGCAGTTCTGCTCGTCTGACTACCCACTTTGTGTTTTGACCCCTGGCTTGTACCAACCCCCTACCGTGCTGAGCTGCCTGTGTGTATCTTGCCTCAAGCTGTACCTATACCTTGCTACATTGACTATATAACCTGCCAGCACTAAGGCCTCCTTGCTGTTATTAGCAATAGTCCAGGACTTAGATGATCCCAAGTGCTTCTTTCTTAGTAGCGGTATTCTGGGCAGAACTCCCGCTGTGGGTGCCTCAAGTATGGGCAGACATGACAATGAGTTTACTGTACTCCAATGGCCTCCACAGTCACCAGATCTGAATCCAATAGAGCACCTTTGGGTCGGGAGATTTGGATCATGGATGTGCAGCCGACAAATCTTCAGCAACTGCGTGATGCCATCAGTTCCCTATGGACCAAAATCTCTCAGCAATGTTTCCAGCACCTTGTAGAAAGTAAAAAACAAAAACTGTCTGCGCTTCTCACCCTAATAAAGTTGGCAAAAAATATATAAACATAATATAAATATATATATGATGTTAATATATTTGTCATTGTACACAATGTATACATTGTACAGCCAACACATTTGCTCACATTGTTTGGTAGGCCTCCCCTTACGAAAAATTACTGCAGTTTTTCTGAAGTAATACTGCTGTTTTTTGGACATGAAAAAACTGCAATACTGCACTTTTAGTGAAGTATTACTGCACATTTACTGCAGTTGTACTGCATTTGTACTTCACTGTACTGCAGTTTTACTGCACATTTACTGCACTTTTTTTTTTATATTGCAAACCTACAGTTGTACTTCAATGTACTGCAGCTTTATTGCATTTGTACTTCCGTACAAAAATAACTGCTGTACAACTGCAGTACAGTGAAGTACAAATGCAGTACAACTGCAGTAAATGTGCAGTAATACTGCAGTAAAAGTGCAGTATTGCAGTTTTTTCATGTCCAAAAAACAGCAGTATTACTTCAGAAAAACTGCAGTAATTTTTTCGTAAGGGTATTATACATTTGTATTATTTGAGCCTGAGACTAGCTTAGCACACCGACATTTTTTCTTTTCTTTTCCTTGTAGAAAGTATGACACAAAGAATGAAGACAGTTCTGAAGACAAAAGGGGATCCAACTCTAACACTATATGGACAAAAGTATTGACCATTACACCAACAGGGACTTTTATAACATTGCATTCTAAATACATACAGCTTCCACTCTTCTGGGAAGGCTTTCCACAATATTTTGGATTGTTTCTGTGGGAATTTTCACCCATTCATCCTGTAGAGCATTTGTGAGGTCAGGCACTGGTGTTGGACAAGAAGGCCTGTCTCATAATCTCTGTTCCAGTTCATTCAAAATGTGTCAATAAGGTTGAAATCAGGGTTCTGTGCGGGCCAGTCAAGTTCTTTCATTGCTTTGTGCACTTGGGCTGCAATAGAAAAGGACCTTCCCCAAACTGTTTCCACAAAGTTGCAATACAATTGTCTAAAAATTATTTGCAGCATTAACATTACCCTTTACTGGAAGTAAGGGGCTAGCTAGCCCAAACCCTGAAAAACAGCCCCAGACCATTAATCTTCCTCTACCAAAGTTTGTAAAAGGCACTATGCATTCTATTAGGTAGTGTTCTCCTGGCATCCGCCAAACCCCAGGAGACCTGTCCGGTCAACATCTTAAACATATTGCTCCCCCATATTCCCTGATCTCTGCATCTCTGTAAATGCACCCCTGTATGTACAATGCAGACTACATAACCACTTATACAGAAAAGATGGTATTTAATTTTCCACCTTATCACCTTCTTATTTTCAATCAATAAAACATGGTTGAAAACAAACATTTTCAAAAGCTAGATTATGTATACTGTAGAAGTTAAGTCTAACATATCTCAGTTTTTTTTAATCAATAGTACAATTTCATGGAATGGTAAAATAAAATAATAATAAATAAATACTACGATGAAAACCCTTGTCAAATCACTATTGAATACATTCATGGAAAGATATATTGCCAAAAAAGTTCATAAAAGCAGATTTTCAAGCTTCATAAAAAACACATATTTACTTTTTAACTGATTGCATCAGTGTAGATCATTATAAACTGAAAATTCTGAAACAGTATAAATATTTGTTAAGCAATACATTATTAATAGGAATAGCTAAATAATCTATTTGTGGCGATGTCTAGTTTCAATTATAAAAACTCAAAAACAAAATGATATAATCTTTTTTGGGGCATTTTAACTTAATTTGATAAGAAAATATTTTTTCAGTAGTATGGCTAAAAAGTTCTACATTTGCTGCTGTATAATGGTATGCCAATGCTACAATCAAAATGAAATATAGTGCACAATGAAAATGTTAATAGTTTCCCAATGGCAAACTACACATTAATTTCTGCTTCTCATTTTTTATTATGCTTGTCAGAGTATTCATTTATTAGCTTCATTTGCACACATGCTCGCAAACAAAAGAATATAAAACTGATATATTTTCCATTTATTTGGCATTCTATTTTGGCAGTTCCCTCCCTTTCAGGACAAGATTTAAAGTAAAACAGTGACTGCAGTGACTATGTCTTTGTGCATTTTATTGTATTTTTAAAACACATTGCCCCTCACTTTCCACCAATATACCCTTACGAAAAATTACTGCAGCTTTTTTGGAGTAATACTGCAGTTTTTTGGACACTAAAAAACTGCAATACTGCACTTTTACTGCAGTATTACTGCACATTTACTGCAGTTTTACTGCATTTGTACTTCACTGTACTGCAGTATTACTGCACATTTACCGCACTTTTTTTTTTATATTGCAAACCTGCAGTTGTACTTCAATGTACTGTAGCTTTATTGCATTTGTACTTCCGTACAAAAATAACTGCAGTAAAACTGCAAAAAAATTGCCTTTTCCGTTCCCCCCCCTGCCCTTGTGCGTTGGCCTTTGTCGGCCTCTCCACCCGGGGCGGTTCTCTTCCCCGTGGTTTTATCCCTTCCCTGGCGCCCGTGCGGCGGTTCCCCTTTCTCCGCGAGGTGTTCCCGGCCTCTCGCGAGCGGCGTGCGGCGCGTTTCCTCTCAGCGGCCCGCCATCTTTGACGGCGCGGTGTTTCCCCGCTTTCTCCCTTGCGGCGGCCTCACCCCTGTGGCGGCTTGTCGTCCTTCCCCCGCGGCGGGATTTTTTTCCCCTGCACTCTATTCTGGGGCCGGTTATTGGCGCCGCAGCCCCTGTCTCGGTCCTTTCTCGCCGCGGCCGGTTTCTTTTTACCGTTGCCATGCCGCGGTTGGCTCGTGCCGCATTGCGGCCCGTCTCGCTGTCGTTCCGTGGCCTACATCTGCCGCGGGACGCCCGGCTTTTCTCTGAACGGCGGCCTCGTTCATCGCGGGGCCTCCGTTCCTCGTGACCCGCGGCGTGGTGGTGGCTCGGTTTCTTTCCCGGCGGCCTTCACCACGCTGCACGTTTTTTCTTTCCATTGTTATTTTGTTTGATTGGGCCTTATCGGCCGCATGGTGTGTAGTTGTTTCTTGCTTTTCAGGTTTTATTATTTAGCAGGTTTGATTCCAAGTGGATTATTGATACTGTGGCCTATTTAAACCCTACTGTGGTCCCATGGGTGCCTAGGGCTTCCTACCTGCCCTCTTATTGCCACTGGGTAACCCCCTTTTGGCCCTACGATGACCCCACCGCTTTCTGTTAAGGGTAAACCCCTGCGGTTCTCAACTGTGGTGACCCCATTCTGTGGACACGTTACGACTGTATTCAGCCTCCTCTAGGGGTGACCCCCTGTTTACAGCGCTTACTGCCCTATTGGATGAACCCCAGTCTGCTGCCAAAGCCCGAACCGGTTTTTTGACTCCTGTTATTTTTTGTGTTCCCCTAGACACTTTTGGAGTGCTATGGCTGAAGAATCCCAAGCTCAAATTCCGGCCGCTGTCCAGGCCTGGCTCCGCTCTGCCCTGGCGGCGTCCTTCCCTGCTGCGCTGGAGGATCTCCATTCTGCTCGCCCTTCTCCGCCTCTCGTTTCCCCTGCTGGGGTGGAGGATTCTGACGCTGGCGGCTCCTCGTCTCCCGCGGCTACCGCAGCCTCTCACAAGCGCACCTGGGGCGAATTGCCCTCCACATCCGGGAAGGGTAAAGCCCCGCTGAAGAAGGCCCGCAGTTCAGCTCTTCCTTTGGTTTCACCTACCGAAGACCTTACGGATTATGAAGTTCTGGACGAATATTGCGCTGGATCCTCTGGTCCGGCATCTCCCATGCAGAACCAGGACTTCGCTCTGGATCCTCCCAAGATCTCTTTCAACCCGTCCAATGCTCCCGATCAACCCTTTGAGGTCACGGATGATCTGGGGACCACGCTTTTCGACCCCAGGGCTCTGCGCTACCCTCGCTCCTCGGAATGGACACCATCGGCCCACATTGCCGAGTTCCTGAGGTTTTGGATTCATCGCCCCTTGGATAAAGAGGTGCGCCAAAGGCTCCGCTCGGAGTGTCCTCGACCCACGGTCCGGGACAAAGTTCTCAATACGCCCGAGTTTGATCAGACCTTCGTGACTTTCCTAACTAAAAATGGCAAAGACCCTCGTAAGGGCATTGAGCTGGGCTTGCGCTCGGCACAGGATAAGCTCCTCGATGTAGCGGGCCCCTTGACCCAGGTGTTCCAAATGGCCGACGAAGCCATCACCGACGGCTCTCCCCTGGATCCCCAGCTGGTCCGTGACTGGACTCAGAGAGCCTTATGTTTACTGGGCAACACCAATTGTGCGATATCGCTGGAGGCGTGTTTTTCGTACGGGAAGTCGTTTTTCCCCCAGAGCTGGTCGGCAGAGGGGTCATGCCGCCAGCAGAACGGCCTCGTCGGCCTCTAGACCCCGTTTTCCGGACGCCTCCACCGCCTACCGTTCCCAGTTTCGCATCCCATGCTCCAGAGGGGGCTACAGAGGCAGGGGCTACACGTCCACCAGAGGAAGATCAGCTTCAGGTAAAACTGATTCCTATTTTTCCTCATATTCCTGTCGGGGGTCGGCTCGCCCATTTTTTCCATGCCTGGTCTCGCCTTACATCAGATCCCTGGGTCCTTCAGACTGTAGTGGGTTTCCGTCTGGAGTTCCTTTCCACTCCTCGTCAGAGTTTTCCACCTCCTCTCCCCAGGTTGTCTTGCGATGCGGCCTCCCTGGTGCACTCCGAGCTCTCTTTTCTCCTAGAGAAGGGGGCCATAGAAAGGGCGCTTTCCCCTCCGTGTTTCGTCAGCAATATCTTCCTGGTGCGCAAGAAATCGGGGGAGTTCCGCCCGGTCATCAACCTTCGGTCTCTCAACAGACACGTTGTGTATCGCCACTTCAAAATGGAGGGTATACATCTCCTCCGCGACTGCTCAGGGAGAACGACTGGTTCTCCCGCCTTGACCTCAAGGATGCTTACCTTTCCGTCCCTGTCCATCACGACGATCGGAGGTTCCTTCAATTTCGCTGGCAAGGCCTTCTCTGGCAGTTCACTTGCCTTCCATTCGGGCTCAGCTCCGCTCCATGGTGCTTCACCAAACTTCTGAAGCCGGTCATGGAGTTCCTTCGGGCGCGCGGGATTCGTTCCATAGTTTACTTGGACGACATCCTCCTTATGGCTCAGGACGCTGAGTCTCTGCGTCGCGACACCTACCTTGTGGTTCATCTGCTTCAAGACTTGGGTTTCGTGATCAACGCTATCCGGTGCAAACCATTCAGTTTCTCGTGTTCTCGCTAGACTCCGTGGAGGCGGTCCTCAGGCTCCCTCGTGACAAGGTCTTGGTTATAAAGAAGGAGATTCGCAGGCTCCTTCGTGGCGGCCTGGTTTCGCTTCGAAATATCGCCAGGGTGATTGGCTTGCTCTCCGCATCCATTCAGGCTCCACTACAGGGCCCTCCAGCGGCTGAAGACGCGGCATCTTCGCGAGTCGGCCTCCTACGACGCGGTGATCGCCTTGTCAGACGAGGCCCGGTTGGAACTCCATTGGTGGTTGGTCCACATGGATGCGTGGAACGGCCGTGCCATTTTCGGGTCAAGCCCGGATTTCGTCGTGGCTACCGGGCGGAACGCGACCTTCATATCAACTGTTTGGAGCTCATCGCGGGCTGGTTCGCGGTTCGCAGCTTCCTGAAGGGTGTTACTCACTGTTCCCTCGTGTTGCGCATGGACAACGTCTCCGCCGTCCGCTACATCAACAGGCTGGGGGGCTCGAGATCCAGGCTTCTCACAGAGCTCACCAAGGAGCTTTATCAGTTCTGTCTGGACAACCACCTGTCCATTCGTGCGGAGTACCTGTCGGGCAAGGAGAACCTCGTGGCCGACTGGTTCTCCCGGCATTGGAGGGATGTGAGCGACTGGCATCTTCTTCCGAGCGTGTTCCACTCTCTCCACCTGTGTCGCGGTCCCCTCCATCTGGATCTGGTCGCATCCAGGGCGAATTGTCAGACGGAAGCGTTCTTCAGTTGGCTTCCGGATCCGCTATCCTTGGCGGTGGATGCCTTCCTGCAGTCGTGGCCGCTCCGGGGAGCTTATGCCTTTCCCCCATTCAACATGATCCTCCATTCCGTCAGTCGTCAGGGTGTCTCTATCCTCTTGATAGCACCCCTGTGGAGGACTCAGCCGTGGTTCCCGTTGCTTCTGGAACTGTCGTGCGCGGATCCCCTGATCCTTCCCTCGACCTGGGATCTGCTTCGGGATCCGGAGGGGAACCCTCATCCTCTTATCCTCCAGGATCGTCTGACGCTGGTGGCCTGGTTGGTTTCCGGGGATCCTGGCATGTGCCGGGCTTATCGGAGTCAGCTAGAGACCTGCTCTGGGGCTCTTGGGCCTCAGGAACCAGGAGATCTTACCTCCAGGCTTGGAACGCCTGGAGTCGCTGGTGTCTGGTTCGACACCTTGATCCCCTTACGGCACCTGTGACGGCGGTTCTTAATTTTTTGGCCCATCTTTTTTCCATGGGCAGGTCCTACCGCACCATTAATTGTTTTCGCTCTGCCATTTCGGAGGCTCACGTTCCGGTGCAGGGCTTGAGTGTTGGTAAGGATCCGGCGGTCTGTCGTCTCCTTCGGGGTATTCGGCTCTCTCGGCCCCCTAGGGCTCGTTATGAATCCTTTTGGGATGTCTCTCGGGTGCTCCGTTTTTTTGAGGATTGGCCGGACAACGACGGTTTGTCCTTTCGCCAGCTGTCTGCCAAGACTGCTCTTCTCTTGTGCCTTGTCTCGTTCCGACGGGTGTCTGACGTTCGTGCTTTTGATGTGTCCTCTTTTGTTTTTTCTCCCGAGGGCGTTTCGGTTTCTGTTTTTCGTAGAACTAAATCCAGTTCTACTTCTGTCTCCTATCCTTATTTCCCTGACCGGCCACGCCTTTGTGTGGCACGTTGTGTCCAGACTTATTTAGCCAGGTCGGCTCAGTTTCGGTCTTCCCCTTCGGGTCCGCTCTTCATTTCTTACGTGCGTCCTTTTCGGCCTGTCTCGGTGCCCACACTCTCCCGGTGGATTCGTTGGATTCTCCTTTTGGCTGGCATTGCGGGTTCTTTTGGGGCTCATTCGGTCCGCGGTGTGGCTGCCTCCGCGGCCTTATCCGCGGCCTTATCCGCGGGCTGTTCCCTCTCGGACCTTTTGTCGGCGGCGGATTGGTCCAGGGAATCTACTTTCCGGACTTTTTATTTTCGAGCCCCGGCTCACGCCACGCTGGCGTTGGTTTCTAGGCGTTAAAAACTGCAAAATACGAAGCCTCCTGTCTTGCTATAAAATTAGGGATTAATCTAGCCTTGGTGCAGTATTAATCTAAATTTTATTAAAGACAGGAGGCGAGTATTTTCCCTCCCTTACTATTGTTCTCTTCCCTCCCTTCTGTTAGGGCTTCAGCTCGTTTGTATGGGGGGTTTCTTGTTGATTTATTTATTGATGTTACTGTGCCTGTTGTTTTAATTCTGCTCTGCTCGACATATGGTTGCATGGTACTGTCACGATCTTTTTTTCCAGGTCGTCCTCCGGTTGTTTGAGGTGATGACGTTGCGGTGGTCCATCTCCGTGTTGTACTAGAGTTCCTGAGTGTTTCTTCCGGGATGTTGTTGCTGTCGTTTCAGCTTCTGTGCAAAGAAAGAGGAGGAGTGCCAAGATGTGCAGACTTTTATAGACTGTTTCCTGTGTTCTTATTGGTTGTTTTTATTGTTTTCTGTTAACTGTTTTGCTGCTGGAGGTTAACAGTAAAGAAGGTTAATGCAAAATACTCGCCTCCTGTCTTTAATAAAATTTAGATTAATACTGCACCAAGGCTAGATTAATCCCTAATTTGCAACCAAAGTTACACTATGGTAAATTCCTTTGGACATCCCATCTGTGGTTGGGTAGAACAATGCCCTTCATGTGAGGTTATGGCACAATGGTGCAAGACATTAACAACAACATTATACAACTTTTCATGGTCGTGCTACTGTATACTTAGACTGTATACTTAGACTTATTTATGTTGTTAATTAAATATCTCAAAACTTGAATGAAATAAACTAGATGTAAAACATTTGATTCTCTCTGACCACAAATGGTCAACCTGCAGAGTAAAGCAGCTGGTCGGTCAATGTTTTTACTTTTAATTTCCAGTATTTCTGTATTCAGATTGTCCAGGCAATTGAAATGAGTATGGATGATTAACAATGAAACATATATTCAGAGTTTAGAGGGTTATATAATATTTGCTGATAAATGAACTCTGCAAACAATATTTCTCTGCAGATGGACAAATTAAATTGCTGTGTTATATAAACAGAGGCGTATCTACCGAAATTAGCGCCTATGGCAAAGCACTGAAATTGCGCCCCTGTCCAAATATCTAAAACCCATTTATTAGCCCCTGCTGCCCATATATATATATATATATATATATATATATATATATAAATATTAGTCCCTGTTGCCAATAGCAGGTATAGATCAACACACAAACCCAGATCAGTTGAAATTCACTTGTGAGCTCAGCACTGAAGGTATATATCAAATAAACAGAATCAGACATACAAATCCTATATTTGCAGGTATACAATAATAATATATTAAACGTAGCATCGCAGGTATAGATCAAATAAATACATGGAAACAGCATTGCAGGTATTAATCAACTGAATAAGACATATTAACCCTGTATTTGCAAGTATACATAAATAATGTATGGAAACATAGCATAGCAGATATGGATCTACAGAATAACACAAAAACCCAGCTTTGCAGGTATAGATCAATTGGAATTCACATAAAAACACGGCATTAAAAGTATATTTAAAACCCCCTAAATTACAGGCATAGATCACAGGTTGCACACCCCAAAGCCAGCCCTGGCGTCCACACTGCTCGCATAGAACCTGACCAGCACCCAAATTACACACACATAAGACTTGCCATCTTTGTCCACAAATAGCCCAGCACAAGTCAACTTTGTCCCCAAACAGTCCGGCCTGTGCCATCTTTGTCCCATATACACCCTGCCTGTGCCATCTTGGTCCCCAAGGCTCAAACCTCCTGCTAGTGCCATCTTTGCCCTTCCACAATTATACATCTATGATACACACAAACACTTTTACAGTCACTCACTAATTCACACTTTCATTCAGACATCTCATCCACACATTAACTCATGCTATCCCTCATTCAGACAATTCATCCACACATTAAGTCATGCTCTCCCTCATTCAGCCAATTCATCCACATTAACTTATGCTCTCCCTCATTCAGACAATTCATCCACACATTAAGACATGCTCTCCCTCATTCAGCCAATTCATCCACATTAACTTATGCTCTCCCTCATTCAGACAATTCATCCACACATTAACTCATGCTCTCCCTCATTCACTCATGCACACATTAATCCACTCTTTACTTATATCACTTTCTAACCCCTCTCCCTCCCTTATCACTCCCTTACCCCTCTCCCCCCTTATCACTCCCTTATCACTCTCTAACCCCTCTCCCTCCCTTATCACTCTCTAACCCCTCTCCCTCCCTTATCAATCTCTAACCCCTCTCCCTCCCTTATCACTCTCTAACCCCTCTCCCTCCCTTATAACTCTCTAACCCCTCTCCTTCCCTTATCACTCTCTAACCTCTCTCCTTCCCTTATCACTCCCTAACCCCTCTCAATCCCTTATCACTTCCTAACCCCTCTCCCTCCCTTATCACTCCCTAACCCCTCTCCCTCCCTTATCACTCCCTAACCCCTCTCCCTCCCTTATCACTCCCTCTCCCTCCCTTATCACTCCCTAACCCCTCTCCCCCTTTGTAGTTCTCACCTTGGGGTCCAGCAACGGGAGCACAAGGCTTCTGCCTTCTTTCACTGCTGCACTCATATTTTGGCGCTCAGCACTGAAGCAGCGGGCACCAGCGAGCGGCTCTTAAACGCTGTCTTTTTTTTTTTGGATGCAGGGGAGAACGAGAGGCGCCGAGCGGTTTCTAGGTGCCCCTCTCTCTCCTCCGCATCAGAAAAAAACAGTGTTTAAAACCCGTTTCCTGGTGCCCGCTGCTTCACTGCTGAGCGCCGCAATATGACGTCATATTGCGGCGCTCAACATGAAATGCCGGCACCGGGACGGAGGTAGGGTGCTCGTGGAGGAGAATGAGGGGCGCCTAGCAACCGCTCTCTCCTCCGCATCAAAAAAAACCCCAAAAAAACGGCGTTTAAAAGCCACTCACCGGCGCCCCCTTTTAAATGGCGCCTATGGCACGAGCCATAGTTGCCATACCCTAGATACGCCGCAGTATATAAATCCTTGACATAACCATATAGCCATTATAGTTTATAGCTTTATTTTTAATACTTACCAATAACGTTTATCGCACATATTGCTATCATTTATTTACAGTTTAAAGCATATGAAAAACTTATATGTGAAGTACAATTGTAATACATCATTATTGAGGTACAATATATTGCTTATATTAGAAATAGAAGTTTGTGCCCTGAGTGTTATGTGCGGCCCTGGGGTAGCACAGGTAGCTGAACCCAGGTAGCAGAGACAGAATAGCGGACTCACAAGTTTGTGAAGACAAAGCCAAAATCAGGGAAGTCCAAGATCAGGGCAGGCAGCACAGAAGCAAAGTCGAGGATATCACAGGATCAAGGTCAAAGACAAACCAAGGTTCAGAACACGATAGACACAGATATAGCACAAGTACTCAAAAACACAAAAACTCAGAGCAAACAATACTCTTTGAACGGGCACTGCAGTAGTGGAACTGAGGGTTTAAAAGAGAGCAAGGGTGGGAAAGTGGAGTAATGCACCAATTAACACTGAGAATGGCATCGTCGCGCACGTCATGCAACCGACGTCCCGTGCCGGCATGCACACCAACCTGCGAGCATTGCGGGCATGCCGCACCGACACGTACGTCCATGTGCGAACACCGCGGACGTGCTGCAGCGACTCACTCATACACTTGTGCGAACGCTGTGGACGTGGTGCTTTGACGTGCACGTCCACTCGTAATTGTCGCGCGTGTGCCGTGTCACTGCACATGTCATCCCAGGAACCCGGCGGACACGGTAGGTGTAACACTGAGGAGGTTACAGTCTAAGTAAGTATTACTTACAGTATATCATGTACACTGTACACATATTCTTTGTAGATGAAGGTGCTAGAAACATTCCTCAGAGATTTTGGTCCATATGGACATGACGGCATCACGCAGTTGCTGCAGATTTTTCGGCTGCACATCCATGATGCGAATCTCCCGTTTCACCACATCCCAAAGGTGCTCTATTGGATTGAGATCTGGTGACTGGAGGCCAATGGAGTTCAGTGAACTCATTGTCATGTTCAAAAAAACAGTTTGAGATAATGTGAACATTGTGACATGGTGCATTATCCTGCTGGAAGTAGCCATCAGAAGATGGGTACACTGTGGTCATAAAGGGGTGGACATGGTCAGCAACAATACTCAGGTAGCCTGTCGCGTTTAAACAAAGCTCATTTGGTACTAAGGGGCCCAAAGTGTTCCAAGAAAATGTCCCCCGCACCATTACACCACCACCAGCCTGAACCGTCGATACAAGACAGGATGGATCAATGCTTTGATGTTGTTTACGCCAAAGTCTGACCCTGCCGTCTGAATGTTGCAACTGGAATCAAGACTCATCAGACCAGGCAACATTCTTCCAGTCTTCCATTGTCCAATTTTGGTGAGCCTGTGCGAATTGTAGCCTCAGTTTCCTGTTCTTAGTTGACAGGAGTGGCACCCGGTGTGGTCTTCTGCTGCTGTAGCCTATCTGCTTCAAGGTTTGACGTGTTGTGCGTTCAGAGATGGTATTCTGCATACCTTGGTTGTAGCAAGTGTTTTTTTAAGTTACTGTTGCCTTTCTGTCATCTTGAACCAGTCTGTCAGGATGAGCTGGGAGTGGAGAGCAGGGTGGAGAACAAGGGTGTATACCAACAGGTATACAAGGGAGTCCGTAATTCAGGGCCAAAGGCAAAAGCAGAAATAAGGTAGGTAAGCTGGGATCAGGTAGCAGAGGTGCAATACGGGAGATGAGCCGAGTCAGGATTGGAGAGATACACAGAGTTCAATAAACAAGCCAAGGTCAGATGCCAGGAAGTCATTCAAGTAGATTGGGTAGGTCACAAGGGAATTGGAACTGAGCAGAACAAAGCCAGCTAGTCAGCTTAATAACTAAGCATCTAATGAATGGTGTGCTGGGTTTTTATATGGGCTGTCAGGTAGAGCTCATATCTCCGGCTCCAGAGTGATCCTACCTTCTCCATAGTTCAGCAGTTTCTAAAATACTCAGACCAGCTCTTCTGGCACCAACAACCATGCCACTTTTTAAAGTCACTTAAATCTCTGATGCTCGGATTGAACTTCAGCAATTTTGACCACGTCTACATGCCTAAATGCATTGAGTTGCTGCCATTTATGTTAACAAGCAATTGAACAGGTGCACCTAATAAAGTGGCCAGTGAGTGTATATACACAATGGGATACATTTGTACTATACATTTATCTAAACTTTGTATCTTCTGAAATAGAACAATGTGACATTAAACTTGTGTGCTTGTAGTGATGTTGTAATTTGTGTTGATGCAACGGCAGTAAAGTATGTAAATTAAATTACTCTGCCTGCAACTAAAGACAATGAGCATAGCCCAATATAGCTTTGTAGAACATCAAAAACATTTGCGCTAAATTTTCAATTTAATCCTTAATCACTTAAAAAAAATAGAACAAAAATAGTTGTAAATTAATCACATATTACCAATGCCCATGATCATATTAACATATTGGCCTGAATATTAGGCTGACATTTTCTCCAAAATCCATTTAAAAAAATGTTATTATTTTTGTCATTATTTATTTATAAAAGTAATGTATTCGTTTTAATTGAGATTTTACCATTTAACATATTGAAAATCAATTTTACACAATATAAGACCAGTTTATGATTAAGGGCAGCCTATATCTAGGTATAATCTAATTGTCAAAAACCCAATAATTGCAAAAACATTATTGTAATAATTGAAGCTAGACATGAGTGGCTGATTGTTGGAATAAATCACATTGTACTTCAAATGTTATTTTTCTAAAGTCACTAAGCCTGACGGGCCGTAATTACTTCAGCCACATACTTCACAGGTTACTGAACCAATGCCTTCGATTCACTACAAGACACCTAGAATTGGCTCACTAGATTATTCTAGTCACCAACTTTAACATTTGATTGCATAGACCGGTTGACTGAAAAGAATTTGTTCTGCATTAATAAAAGCATTTTAAAATAATTTTCTTTTCAGAACAAGAACTGTAGCACAATGGATCTTAAAATCTGACAGTGGCAAATGCATTTCAGTTATGAAACAATAATTTGAAGAAAACTATTGATAAAAATAAAATTGCTTAGTTCTTTGCATTTTTTGCCCCTGGCTATTTCAATAATAACACATTGGTTACACAAATTTCTAATTACTGTAAACATACTTTGCTTTAGGGAGCTTGATATATTGGTCAAAATATTTATAAAGGACTTAGAACAATGTCTCCAATTTAATTTTGTTTTGTAACATTTCGATAGGAAATTTATGATTGACATTTGCAGAGCTTAAAATACATTTGCAGGATCCAACAGAATATTTTATACATTCTTAATTAATGAGGAATATGTGACAGCCACATTACATATCTGAATAGGATGTGCATATGAAAATACCTGAAATTATGTATGCAACATTTACATTTAAACTCTTTGTAGCTACAAGGTAACTTTCATATAAATACATTTTTGTGTGGCAGAAACAACTGCAACTCGATGCATCTAATACATAGGAGGTATGTATATTAAGAGAAATAACGAACACTTGATTTGCTTCATATACCAACATTTCAAATGGCCAAAATTCAATAAAATGCAGTATGGTTAGAGAAGTAATTAAGGAAAGGGCCTTAGGCTTAAGAAAGAGTGGGGCTAACCATGTAAATGGGTGGGGCTAGCCATGCAAGGGAGTGGGTCCATCAGCTATAAGGGTGGGGCTGGCCTTAGATATCTTAACCCCTTCGTGACAATGGCTGATTTTATTTTTTATACCCTTTGTGACAATGGCTGTTTTAACATTTCTGCAGCAGTGGTGACTCTAGGAACAATATATAGGGGGCACATAAGATATCACAGTCAAAACTGGGGGGGGGCACAAAACTTCCACCACTAAATCATGCCACTGACAATTTTTTTTAATATATATATATATATATATATATATTTATAAATATGATACCAGAGTATTGCAGTATGCAATGATACCTTTTTATTTGATTAACATAATAGTCAAGACAAGCTTTCAAAAGTCTTGCTCAGGTATTGCTTCAGACCTGAGAAAGAGAGAAAAACTCTCAAAAGCTTTTCTTTATACTTTACAAATAAGTGCAGAGGCCGAGCAACAGGCTCTCACGCTGTTGTGAGCAGAGCCGTAGCTAGTTCCTTTTGCGATCGAGGCAAGAATTGAATATTATGCCCCCATTATTTATTTTTGTTACAGAAGTTATTTTATTGACACTGCCCTTGTACACGGCTTTTACACACACCTGCCCATAAACACACATATACACATACGTACACTGCCCATACACGCTGGCTTTACAAATAACTGCACATAAATATACATATAGACATACAATGCCCTTACACATGACTGCCCATACACACCGACTTTTACAAATGGCTACCCATAAACAGACACATACACTGCCATTACACATGACTGCCCACACACTGCCTTTACACATAACCGTCCATAAACCCAGATAAACACATACACAGCCTTTTCACACATCAAGGCATTACAGCAACACTGTTTGGGTGCAGAAAACAAACATAGTTCGCTTGGCTGTTTTAACATTTCTGCAGCAGTGGTGACTCTAGGAACAATATATTCCTGGCATGTCAACTGTCAATTGTCACTAAGTGAATATTTTTGTGGGACACTTGGGAAGCATGTTTTACAGAATGATTGCTTTAGATTTGTAACTCTGCCCCAGAGCTTCTTTTCAGAAATACAGGGTTTCAGTTGTCTGAGTTACTTGTGCAATACGCAAGAACAACAGAAAAGGAAACAAAACTAAGAAGTCCTAAAAGTCCAATGCTTGTAAGTATTCACATGTGTCAAAACATACCAAAGCAGCACAAAAAACAATAGCTTGAGGTGTTTTGCACTAACATGCTTAATCATAAAATGTGCAATACCACAAAAAACATTTTCAAAAATATCTCAATGTAATGCCAGGGATAATAGCATTAGTCAGGAAGTATAAACCCAAATAAGAGTGGTAAATCTGCTGATTTCAATTTCCAAAAAACTTTTAAAACATACAATTTTTGTCCTACATGAAATTATATACCGTATTTGCTCGATTATAAGACGAGGTTTTTTTCAGAGCAAATGCTCTGAAAAATACCCCTCGTCTTCTAATCGGGGTCGTCTTCTAATCAGACCTCAAATAGAGTCTGATTAGGAGACTAAGATCCAGATCCCCCGCACCGCTGCAGGGGACCTGGATCCTCCTGTCTCACCCCCCCCCATCATACACACACTTACCGGTGCTTCCTGCTGCCGGAAGGAGGTGTGGCTAGCAGCGGGGGTTGTCTGCGTCCGTCGCGCAAACCTTCCCCGACTGTCAGAGATCAGAGTTCCCCGCACCGGTGCGGGGAACTCTGATCTCTGACAGCCGGGGAAAGTATACGCGACGGACGCAGACAAACCCCCGCTGCCAACTCCACCTCCTTCCGGCTGCAGCAGAAGGCGACGTCAACCCGCTGCCCCGGCTGGAAGCACCGGTAAGAGAGGGCTGAGAGGGGAGGGGAGGGGAGAGTGTGTGTGTGTGTGTTAGTTAAATGGGGGTATAGGGTGTGTGTGTGTGTGTGTGTGTGTGTGTGTTAAATGGGGGCATAGGGCATTTCTGGAGTGGCGTTAAGGGGGCATTTAATAGAGCACTCTGCCTCCTGAAATGCCTTATACACCTATATGCCACTCTGCCCCATAATATGCATTTTAACCCCCTAAATGCCAGAGTGGCATATAGGGGTATAAGGCATTTCTGGAGGCAGAGTGCTCTATACAATGCCTTTTAACTCCCTTAATGCCACTCTGCCTCCTGAAATGCCTTATACCTCCCTATATGCCACTCTGCCCCATAATATGCATTTTAACCCCCTAAATGCCAGAATGGGATATAGGGGTATAAGGCATTTCTGGAGGCAGAGTGGCATATAGGGGTATAAGGCATTTCTGGAGGCAGAGTGGCACATAGGGGGTCAAAAGGCATACCATGGGGCACAGTGGCATATAGAGGGTTAAAAGGCATATCATGGGCCACAGTGCCATATTGGAGTGGCAAGCCTGGGGGCAGATGTGCGTAACTGGGGGACAGGTTGGAAAATACAAGAAATAAAAACAAAAAAAATATTTTTCTCAATCATAGCTTTTATTAAAAAAAATAGTTTACATGAATTAACATTTACTGGTAAAACTTTTTTCCTTTAGGGTCGTCTTATATTCAGGCTTTTTCTTTTTTTCCTAAGTTAATATTCAGATTTTGGGGGGTCGTCTTATAATCAGGGTCGTCTTATAATCGAGCAAATACGGTATATATATATATATATTATACATATATATCACTCATGGTTCTCATTATTTGCTAAATCTAAACTTGAAAGACTGATGTATTGTTTGAAACATATTTCATATATATATATTTATATATATATATATATTTATATATATATATATATATATATATATATATATACATCCATACATAATACACACATGCATACAAACAGTGATGTATCCCAGCCAAATAAATGAGATCTTTTGGTGTACCTGAGATCGAACTAGAGAGTGGGGGCGCTGCCCTAGGTCAGCCCAAAGATATACAACTGCATACACATATACTATTCCCTTTTCCTCCTAAGTAGATTCATATACCTCAATTAGCTCTCCAAGTTTTAGCCAACTTAAATCAATACATATTTCAAAATGAAATATTTACACATCACACCCATAGTAAGCCACCAGACTACTTCAATTGTAAATGTTATGATTTACATAGATTTATTTATTGCTACACCACATTCATGGACAATCCCATAGGGAATGTTTTCTATCGTATATTTTTACTTTACTCTCAATATTTGATATAGCAATACAATTACATCTTTATTAAAACATAACTATTTCAAATGATACGCATTATTATCTGCAAAAGAAGGAAAAAATTAACACAAGGGAAAAAAACATCAAAAGAAATATAAAGGTATAAAGGTACTCACAATACAGGCTGTATCACATTGGCTATGATGTGCTTTAACTGTGGCAGTGACCTGCACTAACATCAATTAAAATCATCCCTTTGATGTTATCAGGCACACAGTTGTTTGAATGCGGAATCTGTATGTGCTGTGCTGTGTTCTAAAAGTGTAAGTGAGGTTGAGCAGTTAGCAATCATTTCTTGTTATTGGGCGCTGGTAGCTGAATGGCTTGTGATTTATCATATGCCTTTTCAGCAAGTTTGACTTGTTTATGAGTCACTTAATTAAGTAAAATGTGTCCTTGTTTTAACTGTAGTGGTCAGTTCTTTCATGTTTTAGGTATCTGGTTGTTCACTGTTATTTGGAAATGTGATTATTGGATATGGATGGGAAGCTTTTTTTGGCATGTGACAATAGTGATCACCACAGATTTTCTTACAACATTTCTTGTCAGTGCAATGGGTTTAGACCTTTTCAGCTTAAGTACTGATGCCACCATTAATAAATATGTAATGCATGTACTTTATTATTGATAACTTATTCATTTGCTCCTTAGTTTTATTAACAATAGCCAATTGCTATTAATTGCAATTAATGGAGCATTACAACATTATGAATTAACTTTTTTAGTAATCAAAATTTCAAGGTAAAAGCGTTGATACTTACCACTGTGAAATTCATAACTTTTAAAATCCATATTGTCATTGCTAAATTAACAATCATGGTGACCAACAGAAGCAGGACAAAGAAGTATAAACACCGCTTTCGCCACCCATAAATCCCCACAGGATAAAATTGAGTATTTTCATTGCGAAGATTATTTTGCTGTGTGGCCAAAATATACTGTTCTCGTGTCATCTGAAAGAAATATTTAAAAAAAAGGATCAATTAGAAAAATAATGCATATAACCTAATGTAGCAAAAGCTGTAGTTTTGTAATAAAATATAGGGCTAATACAAACTTCAACTAATTGGATCAACACATATGTATGTGCGTCAAAAATAGGCAGAGTCACTTAGATGCAAACAAAGGTAAAACATTTAATACGAACAAAAATAGAAGAATATAAAAAGAAGATAACAAAAATAATACGAAACAAGTCTTACAAAACCTTCGAGAGGAATTTAGTTCATGACATCTGTCCTATGCATTCCTGAGGATGGAGGGAGGGAGTGTTGGGACGTGAAGAGTCCATGGATGGCAAGTACATCTCCCCTCTACCTCTCCTCCCATGCTTCTCCAAGGCTTAACTTATATACACGGTTTGAATAATGATGTCAGTCTTGTCAGTCTATTGGTCTTCACCTAATTGGGTAAACATGCTCACTAAGATCTTTACACGTCGAAACCCTATTTTAGGTGGTCGCTGTACGTATACTGTAATGCCCTTTTACAGTTACAACTATACCATGTATTAGCAAGTTACTATCCTATCTATAGAATGCCTGTTCAGCAAATCCTTCATTCTATATTTTAAGGTCAAGGAAACCTTGAAGCCTATCATTGAAACATATTAATATATCTTAATAATCATTTATTTATGAACAATGATTACATATCTTTGACTACTGCCTATACCAATAATTATATATGGTCCATTTCTTAATTCAGGTTAGAAAATGTATTAGAATCTTTTACAAGTATAAATAAATAAAAACAATGTTGGATAATTTAAATGATAATAAAATAGGTATGGAAAACTACAAAGGTAATCTGAAGAAATTACATAAGATTTAATATAGATCATTGTCATTAAAAACAGAATAAAAGTGGTATCTAAATGCATCGTCAAAATGTAATCAATAACATCAATAGATTTGATGTTTTTAATGTGTATAACCTTATAATTTAAAAGTAGTTTTAACATCATTGTATTCTTGGGTTGCCAAGTAGCTGGGTGGATACCCTGACCAGTGCTACAGAGACACTGTTTTTGCAATGAGAAGGCTCTCTCCCCTGACAGTAGATGTTATAGTAGAGCTGACTCCTTTCTATCAGACACAATGTGACAGCTTCCAAGAAGCACTGATACATTTATAAGGAAAGCAAGGGGTAGGCAGACCTTGGAAAAACAACTGTTTGACTGTAATTAACCTTTTACGGTGAGGATTGCAAAACTTCTATGTGTGTTTTACCTTATCAATACTGGAGTGCAAACTTGCCAAATATATGTTTGGGCATGTGGCACCAAGGATGCTGTGTGGAGTGCTGGGGGAATGTACTTGCTTTCTTTAAATTTATTGCGTCCCATTGATGATTCTGCATGTGCAACCTTGGAGGGAAGGCTGCATGTCCGTTGTATTGAAAGTTATACATTGGCTGTATTGGATTGTGTGATAATGTGTGGAAGACAAAACTACATGTGCACCACATTGAAAACAACACACAGAAGTTATACGTTGACCATGTTGGAAAGCGTAGTGACGTATACAGAAATATACAATGCTGGGGCTATATAAAATAGAACATTAGAAAGGATCAAACTATAAATGTTTTTTCCTCCTGAAGAAGCCACATAGAGGCGGAACACGTTTTTTTGTGATATATATTTTATTGTTTATTTTATTGTTATATTTATTTATTTCTAAATTATATTCTATTTATTTTCTATTTCTATTTCTCTTAGACCCTTACACCCCTGCAGCTACAGGCATTTTCAGATTTGGTATATGTCACCTTTTTTGGAAGCACCTTGGAAAACTAAAGCACTTTAATAAAGCACTTTGAGAAGTACTTTTGATAAAGCACTTTATAAAGTTTTTCTGATCAAGACAACATCGTCATCTTTAGATCATTTGTTTATTTGCACATCTCAGATTATGTGCAATATATCTTGTAACTGTTTTGGATCTTATTAATTTAATTTGGCTGTGATGGTACGATGCCATTATAGCCTGTCTTTTGATTTTTGATATCATGGAAGTAAAAGACTGATTTTATGAGAAGAGCCTGTCTTCATTATTCTTATAATCTGACCTCAAATAGAGATCTGACTACAGGACTAAGATCCAGATCCCCCGCAGCTCTGCAGGGGACCTAGATCCTCCTCTCTGGCAGCCAGTGGACATCTGCGCCATGCACACAGACAACCTCTGCTGCTGCTGGCACTTCCTCTGGGGCTTCTATGACGGAGATTGTCTACGCGCACGTTCACTGGCTGCCAGAGAGAAGGATCCTTTTAATTTTTTTACATGTTTGAGGATGATAAGTGCAAGTGGCATATTAGTAACAATTTTTTTCAAATCTGGCCATCCTGTCATGTCGTATTTAGGGAAACTTTGAAGACATTCAATTCAATTTACACCCATCAAACCATGTATTTTTTAAAACTAGACAACCCAGGGTATTTCAAATGCTCTAATTCCATGACCATCCTTTGTCAAATTTGTGGTAGCATTTTTTGTGTTTTGTTTCACATTGTACACATTGTACATACAGGCATGAATTTATATCTGCCTGGTATATGCCACTGCCAAACAACACCCGAATATGAGTACAGTGACACCACCCATACATAGGTTTGTCAGTTGTTTGGAGTCTAAAAGGCATGAGCAAATGCTATTATTTAAACTCTTTCCATGCCTTAATTCTACCACCAGTCTTTGTTAAAGTTTGTGGTAGTAAATTTGTGTGTTTGTTTTTCACACATACATGTACTTTACCGTGACTTTACATCTCCTGTTATGTGTCACTGTCAAACAACATCTCATTATGTGTTCATCAACATTTCCATCCATATCAGCTGAACGAAGAAAGTGACCTGATAATAAAATTGGTTTGATGATCTGAAACATACAAATCTGAAAGTGTGACAAATAGGCAAATATCGTTTCTCAGAGCTGTACGTCCATGTGCTTGATTAACATGGTGATACACATGTATCCAGCAGCAGTATTAAAAAAAAGCATTTGGCACTCTGGGTCAACATTGCCAAATGTATGACAAGTATAACATGTGTGGAAAGCACTATATGTTTTTTGTGCCTGGCAATTATAGTAAATACATGTGCATCTGAAATCATATCTGAAGCTTTGGAAGCCTATGTGGTTTTACTTCTTATTCTATGGAACATTAATTCTGTGGCGGTATGGGATGTGGAGAGCACAGAGAGAGTGAAGGATACATATCATAGTTAAAGAATCATAAGCATTGCTAACACCAGCAAAGGAAAACATGTGTCCCATCATAATGGTGTAATAGGATAAAAGATACAAAACCCTATGCAGGTTATATTAATGAGACAGGAATCCTAAGTCTTGTTTCTTTAGTGTTGAAATGGTCCGTCATCTTGATTTCAAATGTCTTTTTCTGCCTGGTGTGATGACCAACTGGGGGTGCGGGTTGGGGTGGCTATTGGGGTGTCTATTGGGTATGCATGTAAATGTATCCTTATATTTTTGGCTACCTCTCCCAATTAACACCCTGCTTCACCCTTTAGACACTGTTTCATAAACTCAGCATTCACAAAAGGGTGTTAAAGTGAAATATAGATATTCAAAAAATAATAATTCAAAGGAACTTTGTTGAGCTTTTTTTCTTAAGCTACAACTAATAGTTTTGACATCAATGTCAACTAGGCTTAAGTCAGCATGTCTTTTCTGATACTGCAATCTACTTGGCTTTATGTTGTCAATTAGAATTCCACATTCCTGCTAAGTCAATACAATTAGATTACTACAGAGACTTCATTACAGCCACAAGCAGGACTGAAACTAAGGTGTATACAATTTTCTCCCTGTGATCCCAACACAGTTTAACAGTTATTACAACAATTGCATAGAATATCACACTAAATCCCATTTCTTAGGGGTAGTATTAAAAAAATAATTTTCATAACATGAGATGATTTCATAAGTGCATACAATTTTCTAACATTTAGTCTGAAAAGATTATAAAACATAGTCTTAAATCCTCTAAATCTGTAAAACCGAAAGCCTAAACTCTAAAAGCTTTCATTGTTTTCTACAGAAGTTTCTGTTTTCTTTCTTTTTTTGTTATGCAACCCCCTAACTTAATCAGATTGAATATATATTTTTAGTGGCACACATTTTTAATTTCTTTGTTGGAGAATTCCTTGTTGCTTTGACCCAATCACTGCTTCAAAGGGCTTTGATGAAGATGAAAGTTCCCTGACAATGCCCTTGCCATTCCCTTTTCATGACATTTACCCATGTTTGATGTGAAACTTAATGCAGAAACACTTTTCGTTTGCAAGCCTTTCGGTTTTTGTCACATCGCCTGCTCAGTTGTTTTTCTGACCTTATTGAAAATCAGACTATATTCTTCAAACACTTTTCTTTGTCTATTACAAACATACTCTATATATAGTGACTTACAATAGTAACATATAAGCATTAATACCACTGACATATCAATGTGTGTCTGTCCTTTACAAGACAATACTAGTATGGTAGATGACTAAGGCTAAAAATAAAGTTTGTCTCTGAAAGAAAGTGACAAAATAGAATGCTCATGGATGAAAGTTGGAAGAGAACTTACGTTATGTAAGCTATATGAATATTGTGCTCTTTTTAATTTTGTTTCCCTTTGATGCTTGGTTAGATGTTCTTTTTACAGTGACCAAAACACATACCCTAATAGCAATCCTTAAAGGTAATGCATTTATGTATTATGTTTTGGGGAATTTACTTAATCATTTAATGTACTTTCTTATTCATGGGACAAGTTATTAGACATGTAAAAATGGGCCAAAAGGATTAAGACACACTTTTTGGTTAATTTTTGGCCCATTCCTTTTCAGGAAACAAATTACATTCCCTGCCCATTTGCTTCGGATGTAAATCGAGTGGCATTTTTAATTGGAGAACAAAATGTATTGCCTGGTGCCCACATTTTCTCTCACTCTCCCACACTCTTATTTCTGTTCACACTCACCCTCCCTAATTGCTTCCCTACCTTCACTGCCGAACACTTCCGATTTTACAAATGCTTGATCCTCACCTTCTCTCTTTTATCTTCATGTGAACCTCTGTGAACATAACCTGGAACGGACTTCGACCAAAAAGGCTGCACTTCCGGTGGCATCCTTTCACTTGATCCTTCAATCAAGGAAGAGGATGTCACAAAAAGCGCTGCAATGTCGGAAGTTCACCTTAGGGCGAAATAGTGGTGCTTTCGTTGACGTCCCCTCACCCAATGGTTGGATCAGACATAACCTTGTGCTAACGTCCACTAAAATGACAGTTCCCTAATGTGAACTTCAGCCAAAATGGTGATGTCCTCTCACCGATTGGAGGATCAAGGGGAGAGGATGTCACCATAAGTGCCACAATTTTGCCCTAAGGTGAACTTCTGACAAAATTGCAGCACTTTTGGTGATGTCCTCCCCCAATTGGAAGATTATGTATTATGTAGTAATTTGTGCTGCCTGTGAGGTCTGGATTAGTGGAAGTGACTGTCAGACACTAGCAGAAAGGAGACAACCCTACAGTAGATATGTATATTACCCCAGTGCAGAGCCAGCTCATCTTTTTTATCATCTCAGACAAGAAGGATCAGAAGGCTTTAGGTCACAAAGTGTGCTCTGATTGGGTGTTCAGCATCCTTCTTTTTCCCTTAATACACTACTCAACTATTCCTTTTCCTCCATGCTGCATGGGCTTGTGTGTTTGGTCTATGATGCCGATTCTTTGTCTTGTCTTCTACGATGTGTGAAGCTGAATAAAGTTTTGAATTTTTAACGGGTGTATTGTTACTATTTATGGGCATGCCGCAACTGCTTAGAAGCTTTGCAAATGTTGTTTATTCTGGAGGGGAAACGTTGCAGCAGCACCGATTTTGGTCCTGCGTGACTATTACCTGTGTGTGGGTAAGACACTGGTTATCCATTTGGAAATGTATTGTTAAGAGTCACAGGCTGTGTAGGAAGACTCCAGCCCCAGACAGCAATGAAGTGTCTTAAAGTGCAAAGGCTGATATCAACTCTGGGTCAGTTATGCTGACTTTTTGGCAAAAAAGCTTTTTGTTTGGAACTCAATAAAGCCATGTGTCTATGTACATATCAATGTAGTAAATTATATAGTTCAGATAAAACAAAACTATGTAGTTGAACAAAAAACAAGATTAATTCAAAATGTTGTTCTGGTTGGAACATTGTGACAATATAATTGAGTATTATTATAAAAAGGTTTGCTTAGAATGTTAGATGACTGAACAGTCCCATTTAAAATATCCTTTGGGTTTATAAATACTCTACTTACATTACTTTCTCTTGATAAAATCCTTTACCTCAGATTATAAAATTTAAGTAGCATGAAAGTGATATCTGGTCTCGCACTGTTTACTGTATATGCATTTGAAAGACAGCAGAAAATGTACTATTGCATTCTACTTTTTCTTGAATTAATTTTGTTTCAACAAAGCAATTGAATTTTCTGCTACATCACATCACCATCAAAAACGTTATTCTCTTTGCAAAGTAAAAGTGTTCATCCACTGACTTGTCTCTAATGGAGTTTAAGATGGAACTACACTTGAATTCCCAGGTGCCTCAGTCCCTTAAACCATTATTGACATACTGAACAATTTTGGGACCCCATGTGAATGTAGGTAGGTTTGTCTTTAGAACTACAGACAATTGGTATTTTAATTGTACCACCACTACTGCAAACCCGGATCAGAAGGTCTTGTTGGCCGATCAGATTCCTTGTTGCACTGCTGCTCAAAGGGCTGTTGAAGAAATCAGAGATTTCTCTTGTAATATGCCCGTTCACACTAATGAGGCTGACACAGCCTCCATAGTATCTTTACCCTGCACCATATATCTTTCTGGAAGAGGGGATGGCAGCCATTGAGGTGCTAGGAGTGGCTAGCAAGTTGCCGTGAGTTAGGCCCAGTGGGCGTAAAATTACCACTGGAGCAGGTACTTTATTAAATAAAATTGCTTTCCATTTTCGTTCTGGCTCATTGATTCATTTATGATATATATTATGCATCTATGCACCGTTTCTTTGACAGAGGAGGGCAAGTTAACAGTATTTCAGCTGCATACTGAGGAGCTCTTGGGTTAAGAACGGCTTCCAAAGTCTCCCAGTTACTTCTCTGTTTCTCCAGGGAGGTGGAAGTGGCTTTTAGCCCTGCCCACTTCTCCTCCACTTCTCTTTAAACTCAATGCTGTTTGGGGCTAGCCCTGCCCCTATATTCAGCTAGCCTTGCACACAATGTTACCACCGCTCCCTCACAAAGCCACTTCCTTACATGTGTGAGAGCCCCAGGTAGTTCAGGGCTGGAATAGCAATAAAAACAAGTCCTGGAAATAACTAAACACGAGCCCCAGACATAACTGAATACTAGCCCCATATTTTATGGTGCCATTATTGGGCACAAGTCAATATTTTTTGTTCAGAATAGAGACAAACCATGCAGTTTTAAAGTATATTTGAAAAACCTATTAGTGATACATATGAAAACACCCGAATATAATTGTGGCACATGACATCATGTAATGGATTGAAGCCAACTTGGACCACCAGTATAGTCCAAATAATGTGAAAAAATATTTTAAGTATGACATTTATTACTTTCAAGTAAAATAAGTTACTGAAAACAAAGTTCTTTAACACACAGAAATCAATTTCACAGCAGATAAGTGCAAACAAATTTGTAGCTCTTCTAAAACCATGTAAGAGGGAGGTTGAGGGAGGGGTTGTGTGTGCTCCATGAATAATCAAATCAGTGTGTGTGTGTGTGTGTATGTATATGAAAGTGTAGAGTTAGTGGGTGTGTGTATGTATATGTGTATGTATGTGCAAAGAGTGCATGCATGTGCATGTGATCATCATACCCACTCACCCACATCATAATTCATTATCATTCCCCACCACAATCATTATCCCCCAGCAACCATATTCATACCTCCACATCATCATTCATCCCCAAACATCATTTCAATTCCCTATCATTATCACTCCATATATGATACATATATACACATTCTCTCACAACACAAACAAATTTATACACACCTCTTACCAATTATGATAACACTCGCACACTCATGCTAACAGACACACTTATACATACTAACACATCTGTTGTGTTATGTGACACTGTTACATTCTCACCTCTGTGAATGGGCCATTCCGAGTCAGACTAGACCATCTCTAAGAATTTTGGAGGTCAGCTCGCCCCTGGAGGAACGGCCTCAAGACCTGGTAAGTTCCCTGGTATATTAATTTAATTTAACACTTTCATATTTTCCCAAGGATTCAACTACTTATAACCTCTATCCAGTCTATCTATGTAACGTTCCACCCTTTGCAGTCTGGAATTCTGTTCACTCTGTGCTGCTCATTTTCCTTTACCAACCACCAGTGGCCGCCCCCGCCACTCTGAAGCACTCAGACTCGATTATCATGTCCAGCTGCACCTTATTACCTGGATTACACTACCTTTATAAACCTGCCCAGCTCTTCAGTCTGGGCCTTGACATTAACGTTATAAGACCACCTGTTTTTGTTCCTGATCTGTTCCTGAGTTGCGGCCAGTGCCCCACAAGTGGACTCCCATGCTGAGTGCCCTGCAAGTGGGCTATCTGCCGTGTGCCCTGTAAGTGGGTTTACCTGTCGTGTGCGCCCCATCCAGAGGGCTACCTGACATGTGCGCCCCATCCAGAGGGCTGCCTGTCTTGTGCGCCCCATCCAGAGGGCTACCTGCCGTGTGCGCCCCATGCAGAGGGCTACGTGCCGTGTGCGCCCCATCCAGAGGGCTACCTGCCGTGTGCGCTCCATCCAGAGAGCTACTATCTGTGTGCGCCCAATCCAGAGGGCTACTATCCATGTGCCCCACCAGGAGGCTTCCAGCCTATATGTTGTTTTATCATAATCTGCAATACAGATCTTACCTGCATATTCTGTCTGTGTTTTATTTCTTGCGCCTCTCTGGAACAACCCCAAGCCATCATGCATCGTGGGGTACAGACGGAGCCCCTTGTATCCCCTGCACTCTTATCAGATCTGTTCATTACATTACAGTGGTTGTGTGTCATATTTTGACAAACAAGCTGACTAAATTTAAAGTTTCAGATGTTGTGGAAAAAACACACAAAACTGTTGCCAATTTAACAAAACAAAAACAAAGTCTCAGTTTAAATTCCTAGCCAAATATATTATGTTTGTAGTAGGTATATATATATGTGTTCAGTGCTTCATCTGCATATGCGTGAACTCTTGGCATCATCGGTATATGATCAAAATTAATATAACCATTCTATATTCATTTGAAGGATACATTTCTGCAACGCACCAGACCAGAGTTTTCTAGTATAATTACATATATGGTAGATGTGAGTATTTTTGCTCAGGCTAGGGCAAAGCCTACTTGTAAGCCATACAGAGGGCAAAGAGGGCAGACCGCACCAATAATGAAGGCTGCTTACTGCATGAGTGGAACTCCACCAAATCCACTAAATCCCTTAAATAACAAAGGTAATTAGCGACAGCGCTCAAAAAAATAAAGTTGGGGGGGGAAACAAAACAAAACAAATCAATAAATAAAATTGTATCAAAGATATACTTCCCAAAACCTTTGTTTCCAGATGAAATATGTTCTCAAGAATTCTAGGTACTTAAAAAAAAAAAAGAAAAAAGAAAAACAGAGAACTTTATGGTGTAGTATGCACAATAACAAGTGGTATATGTGATATTTTTGATATATGGGAGTATAGGAGAGACTCTTACACTTTGCAGGTAAATGCCTGGCCTCTTTGTATTTCGTTTCTTTAAAATGCAACTTTCAGGTGTTCCTGACGGCGTACACGAACCCAGTTTTCTCCAAAAAAAAAACAAAACGGAAAGCAGATACCAGGAGGTGGAAAAGTATAAATATATTTTTAATCTTGAATAAAATATTGAATAAAATCTGGCTTGATAAAAACCCCTGAGCGGGTTGAAACGTCGCCACACATTTGGAATAAAATTGCACTCATTTATCCTATTGCTGAGTGTCTTTCAAATTTGTACCTCATAAGCCATGACATCTTTACCTATGCATACACAAAACTGCTAATAAACAGGAGATGCATTATAGTGATATAAATTTAAGAGGAATATGTGCCTCCTCCCTCACTACTCTCTTAAGACTGCCTTTAGACCAAAAGGGATCCTAAAAATGGAAAAACCTAGGAGAAATTTGCCATTTATGCTTAATATTTTCTTCCTTCTACAAGTGCAAGCCAAGCAGTAATGTGCCCACATCAAAGCATCTAGATTTATTCCTACTCTTGTCTACATAGCAGAAATGGTCAAACCAAGTATATAAACAAATAATGAATAAATGTTTGAACAGTTTTAGTATATTTAACTAATATCTGAGTTTCCAACAAGCAGTATTCACCTCTGTATCTAATTCAGAGTGAACCATTACTTGTAATGTGTAAAAACTGTATATGGATTCAATAGTCCAATCACATGGCATGCAGGGAGTAAGGGAGAACATGCTAGATTGTATGACATGCAAGAAGAAGGAAGGACCTGCGAGATCATATTGTATGGAAGGAGGACCTTTTTTGAGTGCAAGGGAGAAGGAGAACAAAGGGGAAAGAGAGAAAAAAGAAGGGGAGCGAGGATGGAAAGAAGAAGAGATAGCAGTTAGAAGAAAGGGGGTAGAGGTAAGGCAGAGGAGAGATAGAATAAGGAAAGAAAAAAGGAGAAGTAGAAACAGAGCTTATACAGACAGAGAGTGAACAAGAGAAAATAGATTGATAGAAGTTATGTTATACCTGCTTCATGAAATAAACTCCTTGTGACTCACCATGAAATTAGCTGCACTGATTCACTGTGCTCTGTGGGACAGATTGCAGAGAAAAAACAAGGTCTACTGCACACAAGGTCTGAAATCTGCATTTGCTTTCTGCTTTGTGTATAATGGCAGCAGAAGGAGATCAAAGGATCAAAATCTCAATTTGCAGTTAAAGATGTGTTTAAAATGATTGTCCGAATATATGATAAAGCACATGAATCATTCATGTTCAAAAAATGTCAGATGTGTGTTTGGAATTGTAACGGTTTTCATGATCACCCTAATTGACCATAAAAATAAACTTAAATCTGTGACCTAAATAATTTCCTACTATTTTCCAAACAACTCCCTACAGTTATGTTAGCATCTTTTCAAAATGATATGGAAAAAGCTTAGTATTTTAAAAAGTAACTTAAGATAAACATTGTGAATGTTCTACACACTTTAATCCACTTGAAAGAGGCATCATTGGTATCTCATGGTAAAACATTTTAACTGTCAAATATAAATATATTAGAAAACATAGTGGGGTTTATTCGTCAGAGTGTGAGATTTATTAGGCGTTAACAGGAAGTTGAACTCCACCAGTGAGTTCCTTCTGGGCAAACTTGAGTCAGGGTAAAGGTAGATTGTTGGGTGTGGGGCTAGCAACCCTATCCTGTAAAAAAACCCAAAAAAAAACTGCGTACCACAGAAACATCAACAACAGAGGTAACGGAGACTTTTAGCCTGGAAGGAAAAGCATCTTCAACTCAAAAACGCTGAGTGGTGAAAGCCACAAGCAAGCCACTAATTTATACATCCATGCTCACACACACATACATATCCATGTTCTCCCTATACAACCAAGCATTCTGAATTAAATCCTCAGAAATCATTACCCCTAAATCCCTTTCCTCGCACGTTGAGGTTAGGACAGTATCAACAATTTTATACTGTGTCCTTGGGTTTTTATGCCCTAGATGCATTACTTTGCATTTATCTACATTAAATACCAGTTGCCTCAGCTCTGACCATTTCTCCAGTTTACCTAAATAATTTGCCATTTGGCTTCTCCCTCCAGGAACAGCAAATAGACATACCTTTCCATCAAGAACATCTGCAATAACACTAATAAAAATATTAAAGAGAATGGGTCCAAGTACAGATCCCTGAGGTGCCCAACTGGTAACAAGACCTTGCTCTGAATAAACGCCATTGACTACAACCCTCTGTTTTCTGTCACTCAGCCACTCCTTAATCCATTCAACAACATTGGGATCTAAACTCAGAGATTGCAGTTTATTTATAAGTCTTCTATGTGGCACAGTGTCAAAGGCCTTACTGAAATCAAGATATGCAATGTCTACTGCACCACCTTGATCAATTACTTTAGTCACACAATCAAAAAAATAATAAGATTTGTTTGGCATGATCTTGAAACCCATGTGACTTCAGATGTTCAACAATCATGTCCTTTAACATAGTTTCCATTAATTTCCCCACTACAGATGTAAGCCTTACTGGCCTGTAGTTGCCCGACTCCCGCCTTTTTTGTGAATGGGCAAAACATTCGCTAATTTCCAAGTAGGCTTTGCTCACAATTGCGATTTCAGTTCATCCCAAAGGTGTTTGATGTGGTTGAGATCAGGGCTCTGTGCGGGCCAGTTAAGTTCTTCCACACCAAACTCATCCAACCATGTCTTTATGAACCTTACTTTGTCCACCAGGGCACAGTCATGCTGGAAGAGAGAACGGTTCCCACAAAATTTGAAGCGTTGTCAGATATGTCTTGGTATGCTGAAGCATTAAGATTTCCCTTCAATGAAAGTAAAGTACCTAAGTCCAAACCTTGATTTCAATAATTACGAGGTGTATCCCAATACTTTTGTCCACATGGTGCTCAAGGCAACTCCCCACATACGCCATTGGTGGTGAGCACCAGGATATGATGTCCTGCCATTCGGCATTAATTGCTGGCGGTTCAAGAGGTAGCAAGTAGACGAAGGTCAGTATAAACAGACCTCATGCTCACTTTATTTTGGGGCAGGTTAGAGGGAAAGCTATGATCTCTCCAACCGACTCACAGCCCTGAATGAAAACTCTGGGGCTAAAGTATGCTTTAGTGGCTAATGCATACTTTAGCCCCAGAGTCTCCATTCGGGGCTATGAAGTTGAGATTCAGGGCTTCAGCCCCCCAGTAGCTCAACTCCCATAGTGATGCCAGTGCTGTCTACTATGGAGCTTCTGGCACAGTGTCAATGTTAAAAGGTAGAAATCTGGTCTTTTTTTTTAGTAAGTTATATGTGGCCAATCTTTACTTATATTGGAAATGTATTAGAGAACTTTTTAGTATTTACTGAGTTTTAGAGTATGATCATGCCTAACTGCTGCTGTAATCTGATTATTAGTGCTCAAAATGTAATTTCTTTATATTCAATACATGCCTGTTCCTGTATAAAGTGTGCATTTAATGTGGTACACATTAGGGCTGTGGTTACTCTCCCTAGAAGTGAGTTCCCAGCCAAGATGACTTCAAGGGTAAAACACAGAATGCTTAATGAGGTAAAAAAAGAACCCTAGAGTAACAGCTAAAGGCTCGAGGGGATCATTGGAACTGATTAACGTCTCTGTTCATGAGAGACGTGCAAAACATTGAACATGGAGTCAATGGCAGAGAGGAACCCGCTGCCCTCCAATATAACATTGCTGTTCGCCTGAAGTTTTCCAAAGAGCCCCCTTAATACACTTTTGGGAACATATAAAGTGTACTCATGAAATGTTGAATTGTTCACATAGAACACGCAGCACTAAGTATGGTGAATAAAGGGCACCTACGTGAAAACATCATCAATGGTGAAGTATGGTGGAGGGAACATAATGATTTAGGGCTGCTTTGCTGCCTCGAGGCCTGGACAGCTTTATCAACATATAATACAGGATAATGTCAGGGTGGCTGTTTGCCAGCTGAAACTCAGTAGAAGTTATGTAGCAGGATAATGACATTAAACACTAAGTAAATTTATTACAGAATTTATTTTGGAGTGGGTCAGCCAGAGCACAGACCGTAACCCGTTAGAGATATGTGGAGTGGGTCAGCCAGAGCACAGACCGTAACCCGTTAGAGATATGAGATGACCTCAAGAGGGCTGTTCACACCCAACATCATAGAAATATGGGTTAGATTAAGCAGTTCTGTAAGGCAAAATGGTCTAAAATTCCTCCTGAACGTTAGGCACGTCTGATCCGCAGCTACCGGAAGCGCTTGTTTGAGGTTATTGCTGCCAAAGGAGTGTTTGATCTGTTATTAAATCCAAGGCTTCACTTACTTTTTCCACTAGCAATGTGGATTCTAATTCTATGAGAGGTTATGCAATCTTAAAGGTTATGGCTTTTGATAATTCAGTAAGGGGTGGGGGGGGGTTCTTGTTAGTCTGAGTGCTGAATTTCCTAACCTATGTCTTGCAAGTTTCCATAAGCTGATATAGATGTCCCATCTTTACTATGGAGATTCTAGCAAGATGTGGAGCAAAGGTGAGAAAATGGAGTTATATATCAAAAAGCATCAGAATCAGTTCAGAATCAGAGGGGGCGTCTGACATCATTTGGTCGGGGGGCAAGTGCAGTCAAGTGGCCCAGAAGGGGTTGCACAGGAAGCAGCTGTATTGAACACCAACCGAATCCTGGTTGCAACTGCCTTTCCCCCCTTGACAGCACTCCCCTGGGTTGTATACATAACATCTGCATACTCTTATCAGAAAAATTGAACTGGCTTATTACACCTCCTCGCACACTATCTGACCATGACTGCTAGAATGTTTGTTATTTTTTTAAATTATTATGCATCTCATAATTGCAGTGCAACTGAGACAGCCTTTTGCATGACCCTTTGCTAATCGCTGCCTGTTTGGAATGCTGAGACCCACGTTGCACTTAAAATGTAAACCTAATAGAAAAGTGGTTTTCTATTAAAAAACCCCACTGTTTTTGCACCTAAAATATCACACATAGACAACGGAGGCAAAAAAAATTACATTATATGCTAATAATGTTATATTCATTTTAAAATGCTACTAAGACCAACCTGTCGTATGAGCTTGTATCTACCTGTGTGCTTTTCTTATGATGCTATTTTGATACTTGCAGAAATGAATTGTCAGTGTTAGTAGATTTGTATGATTTATATTGTTACTGGTGTCTTTCTGATAACTTAATTGTCTACTGCTTAGTTAAACTGGCTGCTTTGAAATATATTTAAATTTGTAAAAAGGGTTGCTCTCTGCTGTCACATCCACAATCTTTCAAATGTAGTCAGGTTACAACTGAAAAATGAGTCATGTGTATGCCTTGGATGCCATTATTTTAACAATAATAAAACATAAGGCACCATTTACAATATAATGCAATTTTTTCGCAATCTAGATTTAAAAGTAGCAGTTGTCCAGAATAGCAAAGCATCTCAAACAAAGAGATAGACTGTATATTTATAGACATGTAGACAAATGCACAGTAGTGTGTCACTTTATTTTGCAGAAAGTATATATTTCCACAAAGCACAAAACAAAATCAAAACAAAAAAAAATGCAGCTCTAATTAAACAGTGTGACAATTCTAATTAAACAATTAAACAATGGTACTTAATAATAATTATGGACTTTAGAACTAGCACAGTAGCTACTCTACAAATGTAGAATGGAGCAATAACCAATTATGTTAGAAACCAAGGCACTGGTGTCATGAGCAACAGTGCCTTCAAGTAATTTAAAAGTCTGCTTTCAGCATTCTATGTTCCATTTAGAGCTTGGGTCATGTCACTAGGGTTAATGTCAAACGTAGTACAGTGAAAAAAGTCAATCAATCAAGGGAAAAGTACAATGGTACACAGAATGCTGGAATTTAAAACTCAAATCTATTACAAGAAGACAAAAAAAAGAAGTAATCTCTTAGGTCTTGAAAGTTCAAGCGACCCAACATCTTATTGTATGAATGTCAGTCCACTAGAAGGTATTGGAAGGACTGGAGATTAAAATCGACCTGGCACTTTAAAGCCAGCAGCCGATGAATTACATAATATGTGGCAATCTGCTGGATACAAGCAGATACTTATTATGGATTGCTGACATCTGTCTTGTTTGCCCCAAGAAAAATATACAAAAATAGGGGAGCACGCAACCTGGTAGCATAGGGTTGCTGCTGGAATAATAATGAACAATAAGTACATAGGTGGGGGTTTGCCCCACAGCCAGTTCAGGTTTGGGTTTCACAAAACAATTTTTGACTGTATTCTTTGGGTTGATACACAATTTTTGTGTTAACTCACAAGGAAAATCACTAATCTATAATTAAAATATATGGATGAAAAGCAATCGCCACGTGATAAATACCATTTCAAGCAACATTTCAGTTCTGTGTTGGCTTATTATGTATTTATATTTTGTCTATTAAGTATATTATATAGCAGGTGCGTCCAACGCGTGGCCCCCCGGGCCAAATGCGGCCCGCCGGACTTCAAGGTGCGTCCCGCATGAGCAGGTGGGCCTGCCAGTCCGCGGGCTATCATTCAAAGCGGCCGCACGACGGCTGCTTTGAACTTCGCGTCCGGACGGCCACTTTCAAAGCAGCCGTCATGCGGCGTGTACACACCGTGCTTCCCGGGTGCAGCAGTGCCTCAACTCTTCGTCCCACCCCTTTTAAGACGTGCCATTCAAGGGGGCTGGCTCACAGAAGAGTTCCTCCTGACAGGAAGAGGATTGTCACGTTGGAGGACAGCAGGGGGAAAAAACACAAAAATGTAAGTATTACCAAAAAAATTGTTGGGGGTTATAGGAAAGTGGACCCATATTGAAGGGGGGAGGGATTCCCTTGGGACAAAAATTAAATAATACAAAAGGGGGAAGGCTAGGTTGTGGCATTACAAAATCAATAAGGGGTGGCTGGGGGTAATACATATGGCAATGGGGGTATCAATAGACAAGAGGGTGGTTGGGCATCACATTAGCCAATACAAAAAGGGTGGGGGCATCAATAAACAAGGGAGGGGATTGGCTGGGGCATAACACAAATCAATATACAAGGGTGTGGGTGCATAAATGCACAAAGGGGGGCAATACACAAAATGGAGGGGCATTAATCAATACTAAAGGGGACCAGGCTGGGGACTCAATACACAAGGGGGCAAAAATACAAAAGGGGCAGTTAATGACAAAGCAGTATAGAAAATACATTTGTTATGCTTCCTCGGTGTGGTAGAGTCTGTCCTGGTGTGTTTAGCTGTCTGTGTGACAGAGCCTGTCCTGGTTTGTGTGTGTTTGTGTGTCGGTGTGGCAGAGCCTGTCCTGGTGTGTGTGTGTATTTGGGTGTCGATGTGACAGAGCCTGTCCTGGTGTGTCATAGCCTGTACTGGTGTGTGTGTTTGGGTGTTGGTGTGGCAGAGCCTGTCCTGGTGTGTGTGTGTATTTGGGTGTCGATGTGACAGAGCCTGTCCTGGTGTGTCATAGCCTGTACTGGTGTGTGTGTTTGGGTGTTGGTGTGGCAGAGCCTGTCCTGGTGTGTGTTTTATAAAGGTTGATCAAAAAAAAAGTTTCCACTGCTTTTTTCATTATTGCCAAATTAACCCTGTATTAATATGCATTATAAAGCTAAAAGGCCATATTTTCTCTCAGTGAAAAATGAGTGCGGCACACACACATACATTTCTGATGAAGTGGCCAACTGCAGAAAAAAACCCTGTTATATAGCATAACTATAAAGAATTATAAATTTAGTGTTGTCGGACAAACATGGAGCAAAGTGGGTAGGAAATGGAAAAAGTGTAATTAACATGGGGTTAGTGCTACGGAATCTTCTGGCGCTATATAAATGAATATATAAATAAATGTTATGAAGGGGGAGCAGAAAATAGGCATGGGTACAATTGGCAACAAGTTTATTTCATTTCATTTCATACATCTTCAGGGCTGGGAACAACATGGTTCTGTTTAGACTAGATGGGCTAAATGTTTCTATTCTATTAAAAATAATTGACTGAAATCTCATACATAAGTTGCATAAATAGCTGTGAATAAGTCACAAAGTCACATGAAAATTGTCAGTAAATTCCCTTACTCTTAACACTAAAACTAAACGTATTGGCTATTTGAAATTTCAGAAAGGTACGGTATGTTACTGCACTTTTTTGTAATTAGTTTTGGTAGTATGCATGTTTTCTAGACGTTGCTTAATCTTAACATCTGTATTCTATAAATGGGAAAAACAATTAAATGGCTAATAGAATTTAATATTCATTAAAATATATATTAGATGCTCTACACTTGTATAAAGTCTCTTTAGAAAATTATTTTACATTTCCCTATTTTTTCTCTCTGATACTAGTTTCTTCAGCATGCATAGCAGAATAATTATGTGACTGCTTTCACTAGCCTAGTTTGAATGTTATGGTCTCCAGTGGTACAGAAATTTAATTCCTTTGGCAGGAAAAGGAAGCAGAGCTCATCTGGGTGACTTTTATTTGTGTTTTATCTGGAATTAACTCAAAATACTGCAACATTTATTTAAATCAGGAAACATTTGTTTGAATACTTACAGGATTATTTGTGTCTGCGTAAGCGTGTGGTAAGAGAATGCTAATAACTCTCTTTTATATGCAGTGTAGAAAATTCATTTTTTCTGAACCGTATTCCATCAAATACTTTTGGTTGCGTTTAGTACATGGGTTATAGCAAAAAACATAGATTTTCTAAAAGTGACCATTTTATTTACTGAATTAAAAAATTAAAGCCACACTCCAGCCATCATATGCACTCTAATGAATATGATAGTTCAGAGGCCCCTTGTAATTTCTATGGTGTCCCCCCTTGCATTTGTATAAAAATAGAGTTTGTGAAATTAGAATTTTCTTACTTTGTGAAATAAAACCACGGCATTCTTCTTTATTGGAGATTCAGTGGATTCTTGAGACCATTCTTGTTCTGCAACAAAATACATTTTAAAAAAGCTACTGATTGCTCACGAAATAAACAAAAACATTTCTAATACTTTCAACATAACTTTGAAGTTGATGAAATATATTTACATATACTTATCTAATGAGATTGGTAGGCAAGGAAATGTTTTTTTTACATTCCCAATTTTCATCTCTACTGGTTCCTTGTCATGATGATGCAGATGGTTCTTTGCAGTATCCTGGAAAAGAAAATACATTATTATTTAAAGAAGAAGAAAAGAAGTTAAGGTCTGAAAAAATAATAGAAACATGGAATCAATGAGACAGACTGAGGCTTTAAAAATTTTAAAAGATGCAGAACTAACAGAGACAAAGCAAGGATCATAATCGTTATAGTCAGGAGTCGATTATATCTCCAGCTGGCAAAAACACTTTTTTCTAAAGCAATTGAACATGTTGATTATAAATAATTCAGATATCTGCTCAATACTCCACAATTCATATTGGTCAGAATGTAAAACTGGCCTTTTGTGTATTATGCAGTCTTTTATAAAATAAATTACATGTACTGTAAGAATAAATCATGGAAATTTAGTCTTTGGTTTTCAACTTTTTTGCATTCTATATGTTTCGGAATTAAGTATTTTATGCATATTTTTTAAGAAAATATAATCTAAATTGAGTAGATTTAGCTAACAATAATATGCTAGCAATGAACTATGAAATTGGTGTAAGCCAGGGATCACGCAGTGTCAAAATGCTACGATAGGTGATCTATCTTTGTGATAAAAGGCTGTAGCATTGTGTATTTTTAAATGTACCAATTACACACCTTTCAAAATTAATTTAGTTAACAATTTTTCGTTTGTCCAAATTGTATTGAAATTAATTACACGGATAACTTTAGTACTGAGCATTTTCATCTCTTAGCTTTCGATGAAACCATTGTACCTTTGGGTTCAATGGAGTTTTACCAGCCTTAAATAGATTATGGTCTCCTGATTTTAATGGATATGATTAGCCTGCCTCCTTGTCTGTTAATACTGCTTATTGTTTATTCCTCAAACATTGTCTCATAGTTTCACAATTTCTATCATCTCTTTCTTTTCTTTTGTTCTTTCCTCTTTAAATAGTAATTTTTTTTCCAGGACACTCCATTGTAATATAAAACATATGAATGCTTGGATAAGAATAAACCAAAATGACAATACACATTATTTCAAAATGATTCTACATTTTTTTACCATCAGAGTCTTGTTCTTAGAATAGTGAAATACTGTTATGTAACCAAGTTGGTGACTGATATTGTTTTAATTAGCAAGACTATAACAACTCAGTTTTAAGTGAGTAGGAAGTAGGTTGGTAAGTGGGTTAAATGGCCATGAATAACAGAGTGGCCTTGAATAAAGTAAAAAAATACCCAAACAGAAGCAACGATCAGCCAAAACCACCAGAAACAATGATCAGAGTTGCCAGATAATCGTGGGACCTCAGATGAGCCCCCCATTACCACTACAGATACTGTATTTGCCAATGCAGAGCTATACAGTTGTGCTTGCTGATCACTCTGTGACCAAATGCAGTGGGGATCAAAGTGAAACTCTCCGTACCACAAAAATAGAAAAAAGTGAAATATAAAAAAAACATTTAAAAAATAGCTAAATATACAAACAAAAAGAAAATTAATAATTACACAGATCTCAGTTATGTAATCATGACATTGTAATGGGTACCATCTGGTTCCAAGAGATATAGCTTATGTATTTAAATACACCTCCTTTAAAAAAAAAAAGGAAAAATAAAACTCAAAAAAGTTTGAAACAGGTGCTCAAATACCAACTCCCACTAGAAACTAAAAATCTTTCATCTCTTGCTGCAATACATTAAAAAAAAAACCAATAAATAATTCTTGAATACTTGAATATATATATTTTTAAAAACTATGTATGCAATGTATTCTACTTACTGGCAAAACAAATCCTAGGTGAAATTGCAAAAATGTGAGTTATTTTTTTTGTGAGACATTATTCACACTAACTAATGAACTATACATAAAAGTGATAAACATGAAAAGAGAGAATCATGACATGAAAAACCTCTAGTCATGAAGTGGATAAACATGATATAGTTCTAATTTTATGCAAGAAATAGCAAATAACATTAAGTAAATCAAAATATTATGGACAAGGAAAAAAAACACAAAAAATACTTTTCCTTTCAGGATTAAATTATTAAAATCTGTGAATTTTATTTTAATAACATGATTTTACATTTTATTGTGTTACTAGTATTATTATTTTTATTTAATTGCCTATTTTGTGTTTCTCCTAAATTATGCTTTACATAATGAATCCAATAAATGTATACATTAGCTTTGCATAAGTTGTAAATGGTTTTCTGCAAAGTTTGATAGCCTATGTTTACAAAGAAAAACAAGCATTCCTGGAGTTTTTCCACATTGGCTACTGATTGGCTACCACACACCTTTGACTCTGCCAAGAGAAAAGGCAAGCTCAAGCCATTCTAGCTTAATCAGCTTTGGTATTTTGGTCAAGAGGTGGTGCCAGCAAATACACTAGATGCCTTTAAAAGGGGCATGGATACTTCTTTAATAAAGCAGAAGATAGAGATAGTATAGGAATTAATATTTATTTAGTGCATGTTGATCCAAGGAGAAATCTGATCAAGAAGGAATTTTTTCCCATTGAAAGCATAATTAAACATGAGGGTTTTTTGCCTTCTTTTGGATCAACAGCAGTTAACAAGCAATAGGAAAAGGGTTGAGCTTGATGGACGCAAGTCTTTTCTCAACCTAAACTACTATAACTATAATTACTAAAGAGTCGAGTCTAGAGTTTGGCTAGGTTTGTTAATGTGCAGCTGGCTTGCCCATCGCTTATGCTTACAGTCAACCTTCTATCAATCACTGATCGCAATGTGCACAATTGTACTAACACAGAATGTGGCAGGCACAGGTTATATGCCAAATACTGACAGATATAAATGGAGATATATGCAGAACCCTGCAAATGGGATAATATTAAATGTATACATTTGGTAAAATATTGTATAATATATACATTAATTGTATACATTAATGCATTCATTAAATATTACCTTATAAAAAAAGTACCACTGTAACTTGCTTAAAAAAAAATCCAACGTCTCAATAACATAACTCTCAAAACAAATAAAAAAGTTACTTTTTAGTATGGTCTTTTTTGCCTGTATAAATGAATGAATAACTGTGTGTAATTCTCTTCTAACAACACCACAACCTAATGCAGAAGCGCTGCCGGGTGATAAATATGTAGGATGTACATGTTCCCAATTCCAAACTGCAGAAATTGCTAAACAGAATTTATACCCAGCAGCACTAAAGGTGATAATTTACATTGTGTCCACAAGGAATGTTTCCAATAATAATAGATTTGTTTTACTGTAGTTATTTTGATACTAAAAACCCAATATATTGGAAGGTTTGTTGGCATGTTAAGGGCCTTTGTTATTGCTACAATAATTAAATTCTAGGTTTAGTGAATTATGCTATAAAAACACTACACCTCCTTACCATCGGGAGTAATTTGCCCTACAGAAATGTGTTATAACATTTAAATGAAATTGTTAATCAGGGAGTGTTTACATCGCACCTGCTCCTATCTGTAGCATTAAATTGGGCAATCACTGACACTTCTTCCAGATCTACAGAGCCGCTGATAACCACTAATATAACCAAAGAATAATTAAAGAAAATCCCATCTGTCATACTTTGTTTATTTGTGGGGAGGGTAATGAAAATTTCATCAGTGAGCACACATTGAGCATATTGTATCTACCCAGATGACTGAAATAATTATTTTATGAAAATTAAGGATGGTATGGCTTTTCTATTAAGAGAGAATGAAACATAAAATTAAACTTATTCTAGCAATTATTCCGTCTTACACATTTTAATATGATTCTTAAAATGTTTTAGAACAGTAAAATATGTTGTTGTTGGCAATTTTATGTTATAATGTTCTATATAATTATTTCTCATGGTTGTCTTTAAACTGGGACTTCAGGTGAGTCTATCTTTGGCAGTAACAAAGATTCTACATCATGTATCATGTAAAATACACATAGCATTCTTCCATCTGTTCACCTCACTCTCCCACTCCCAACCTCTACATGCCAGGGTGGAAGACTATTACCATCAGATGAAACATTGTGTGTTTTTTTCATTGATAAAACCCTTCTCTTCCAATTATTCTCCATCCCAAAAACACAATAATGTGTGGAATTCTGGGCAAATAAGTGAGTAAACAAAAAATTCTATTTAGCACCAAACGTGAGCTACACTCTATACACACTGAATATTTTTCTCCCATGCACACCGAAAAGTATTTTCATTCTGTGGATTTTATTGGGTCAGTCATCTAGATCGGTCTCATGACTACATAAAATGTTTTTAGGTGTCACAACATTTTTACATGTTCTACTCTACTTTAGGTCCAAACACTGAATGGATAACTTCAGATGAATCATACATGGCCCAAGTTGTTAAGCATTACTCCTAAACTTTATATATTATTATTCTCATAGGGTTTTTGCTGCTATTTACACATCTATTTGAACTTTTCCAATAAAAATGTCTCTGTAGTCCTTTAAGAAGCTCTCTCCCTTAGAGGTTATACATATGTAATCAAAAACCTGATAGCAAATGTTTAGAATAATAATGAACATCTTTGACCAACATAGATGATCATGAATCATGATCATGGACGAAATAGCTGAATTTGTTTATCTGTCTACAAATTGGAGAGAGTCCCACTTGTGAATAAATGTCAGGTTTTTGCAGGAAAAAAGTCTGGCAGTTCCATGTATGGTTATCATTATGCCTTGTATGATTTTAGGTACTACATTGACTATGTGCTTTTTTATAACCCTCATATTTTGTTTGCACCACCAGGTGTTTAAGAGCAAAGTGTGAAATATGTTGACACCACATAATAATTAGAGAAATAAGTAATGACCATCACCATTATATATATACCAAAATAAATCCAGAATCTGTCAGCTTTTGTTAAACCTTAATAAAACAGTTGTGATGATTAATAAGATGAGTTAAGCATGGAACTTAACATCACTTTTTTGTTGGCAATATTCATCTAAAATCCTGCCAGGTAAATGTTTGTTTGGATCATCCTATAATTCAACATATGTTCTCTAAATGTGCAGCTCTGTAGACACTTTGGAAATGAAACCATGTTTCATTTTCTTATTATGAAATATGTAGAATTATGTTTTTGAGCTATATATATGTGTGTGTATGTATGTATGTATGTATGTATGTGTATATATATATTGTGTACTTACTCCCATAGTATGTGTACAGTATGGTGATGGGGTCGGTGCCTCTCCAGAGGTATTCCAAAACGTTTTAACTCCCCCTGACTCCAGTAAGCAGGGTTTGGGGAACAGACGACACTGGGGGGGGGCATAAAGATAATAAAATAATTTGTTCAAAGAAAAAGGGTTTTAGTTTTGACAAGATATGTCAAACTTTGAAAAGCAACTTAAAATCTACTTTCAGAGCGGAAAAGGTTCCAGCATTGTCCCATTTTGTATTGTTTTGCCGATTTCTGCAGTCTTTAACCCCTTAATGACAAAGCCCGTACATTTACGGGCTCAAAATGCATTGTTTTTAATGGGTTTAGTGACCGCCCATTGTCCTTAAGGGGTTAACTACAATAATATCTTGTGATACTGTTTAGTAACATGCAGAAAATGTAATATGTAAGAAAATTATACTGGCAAATGACTGATTAAGCACTTAAATGTTCATAGCTGTATAATTAGATGTCACAGTAATGTTATGTGATTACACCAAAGAGCTGAATTTTAGTAAATAATATATACATAAGAGAATCAAATGCCTTCGCCCCACTTAATACATAGCGCTTTAAACATTGTCATACCATGGAAACAGGGGAAGCACTATAGTGGGTTCTGAAATATATCTCTGGAGGGAAAAATGTTAACCATGTTGATTATTCACTAGGCTATTGGTCATCAAAATGACATGCCAAAAATTATTTTATTTTTTTCTCTCTCTCTCCCCTCTCCTCCTCATCTATTCTGCATTCATTTCTTCTACTTTTCATTTCCTCCTCCTACCAACTACATAAGTCAACCTTTAGGGTATCCACAACAAGTTCCTCTTTTATTATGTCTGACAGCAAGTTTATGCACGAGGTGGTGACGTTTAGTAGCAACCTAGTATATCTCAGGCAAACTCTAGAGCCAACTGGGTTCAGTTTGTCTTTGTAAAGCTTTACTAAGGTAATATGGCCCATCACTTTTACATTTTCTAAAGCAATAAAACTAAATGTACTGTATGGGTACATTTTGAGCAATGAATGTAGTTAAGCTAAATGCTGTACCTGTGATGGTTTCCCATTACAAAAAGCAGAGCAGTAATAAACATGCAACCAACTAATCACACTTGAAGCAATAAATATCTGGTGCCAACTAAATCTGACATATTTCCAAATTAACATGTTAAAAAACAATAAAATGAACTGCATAGAGGGTATTGAAAAGCATTTTAATATGCATTAGAAGCCCATTACGAAATAAGGCAATAAGGACAAACAATATATCACAAGCCCCAGTGACACTTTTGGAAGTTTTCACATAAATGTATTTTTTTGTATCGCAGTGTTACATAAAATGTTTTTGATGTTTTAAACAATAGCATTGGTTGGATTGTGTTCCATAATTTATAAACTCAGAATTCTTGACTGGAGCTGTGACAATGCTCAGTTTTATAATCAAGAGAAGAAACAAAATAGCTTTGTGATAACAAAATCGTATTTCCTTCTGCAACAGTCAGAACTTTCGCAGAAATATAATCCAGTGATTTAACATAGGAGTGCCATAAACAGCATTGGAAAGTATAAAATTTAATACGGTAGATAAATTAAAGGGACACTGCTGCCATCATATGCACTTTAATACATGATAGCTGTGTGGCCCCTTTACATTTTGGTGTTGTCCCCTTGCAAATGTGTGGGGAGATTATGCATTTGCCCCTTTCCCTTCTCCCCCAGCTAAATGTGTTCTACAGAAACATGTCTCCCTACACATCAAGTAGTTGGGAAAACTCAGAGTGAATCTGTGCCAGGTAAGTTCTTTCTTTATTATTATTAATTTTTTTGGGAGAGGGTTAGGAGAATGCATAATAAAGTGCTCACAGAGCACTTTAATATGCATTCTCCTACAGTGGGGTTGCCAGGAACATTACACTTTTGAGAGGGGTATTGCATAGCATATTGTCTGCTGTATATTGTATGTAGGTCTTTAATATCCTACTTTATTTAAAAAAAATACTTCAAATATTGCATCCTGCAGATGCAGGAGTGGACCATGCTAATTGCTCTGTGCCACAAATGAACATGTTTGCCATGCCGTTTGCCTATCTCACTTTTTGGAGGTAGGGTTGTGGGGAGAATCCATTGAGACATTGAGTGATGGATCAGGGCAATGCTGCAACATTTATGATATGGTATCATTGCACATAATAATGGCAAAAGTAACTACAGCAACAGCCATAATTGCCAACCTGGTTCATAACATAAATCCACTATGAAATGTATAAAAACACAATGAATACATGCAATGAATACAAACTAAATAAGAGTTTCAAAGGGAGATTTATTTTCAGAAAAGGTTTTGCTTGTGTATTTGATTAAACAGCCATATGAAAATGAACAACAATAAAAGCTATTTTTCATTCATGCAAAATGAGAACATCATTAATCTATGACCAAGGTAAAAACAACAGCTGTGACTTAAATAATGGCTTTTTTGCTTTCATCTGGATAAATGCAATATTTAGGAAATTGTAAGCTTGATTCAATGTCAAATATAATTCTATCAGTAATTGCTGTAATCCATGCATTGAAGATAACTATACAAGTATTGCTATTCTCTTACCTGTGAAAGATTTATGTCTAACATTGAATTAAGCATGTTAAAACACTGTTTTTTTATTGCTTTACAGTATTTTGTATATTTTCAGTATTGAAATTATGTATTTGTTTTTGTAGTGATAATATATGAATGATATTGTTAATTAGTGATACTTGGTTATTGTTTAATATTCTCTGTTCCGGTTGAAACCACACACACAGTGATAATTTAAACAATCTAATTATTTAAGTAATAATTTGAATTATGTAAGCAATTACTGTCAATAGTGGCACATAACTGCAGGGTGTCTCAGTTCATAAACTTGCTGTGGACCCTCTGATGGTAAAGTTTATATTCCCATAGCTGGTCTTACAATCCTGCCAGGAAGCATGTGATTAGTGGCTCACTGTGTCATCATGTAAATGTAGCTACTACTCATAGTACAGTGAGCATGAAGGGATATATCCTTGGAGGGAGAATGAAACTTCTGGACAGTAGGATCAAGTTGGAAACAAATAATTAACTTACCTCCATACTGGGGCTCTTCCACACCGTTCCTGTCACCATCCCCTCCCCTGGCGATGGGGTCATCCCTAGAGAGCCTCCCTGTCATGACTTACCTCCATACTGGGGCTCCTCCATGCAGTTCCTGTTGCCAGCGCACTCCCTTGGCGTCAGGGTCGTCCTTGTCGAGACTCCCACAATGTTCCACTGGGCCTCTTGAAGTAGTGGGTTCCCACAGTGCAGGCCCGCTACAGCATTCTGCTGTCTGGCTGTATGGTAGGCCTTGCTCTTGCGGTAGTGTGCAATTAGGTGGTCATACGTCTCCTCTAGTATGCTAGGGGCACACACATAGGGCTTCCTTGACCCCTGGCTAACCTCATGTGACCTGGAGTTGCCTGGTGTTTGGCCTATGTTAATTTAGGACTTTCAGTTTATCTTTGTCCTCGATTGGTGTAACACTCCTGCATCATTCCTGCATTGTTTTTGTGATTTATTCAGTTTTTCACCCTGTCTACTGTTTTGTGATTTGAGCATTCTTTTAGTCCTGACCTGGCTACGATTCTGCTTTGGTTTCCTGTTTCACTGCTGCTACTCCTTCACCTATCCTGTTCAAGAGGATCCTACCTACTGAACCATTATCTTCCAAATAGGACATGGGTTCAGGCTGACCGGGTGTCAAATAAAAAAAATGCTTACCTCTCAAATGTGAAATTTTAGCCCCAAAAGAACCGACAGACTTATACATGAGTGGTATCATTGTACTCAGGAGATGTTGCAGAACACATATTGGGGTGTTGTTTGGTAGTGATATATACCAGGAGCTCTTATTTCATATCTGAAGTACAATTTATGTGAAGAAAAAAAATATCACCACAAAGTTTGACAAAGGCTGGTGGTAGAATCAGTGCATTGAAACAGTTAAAAGACTAGCAGGTGAAACACTCTAAGATGTCTAGTTTTCAAAAATATTTGGTTTGATGGGGTAAATTGAATAGGCCTGCTTCCCAAAAAGGACATGAGAACAGCATGAACAAATGTTAAAATTTTAAATTGAAAAATGTGCACCTCCCAACTGTGACCTTTTAGCACCCAAACAACCAAGCAAACGTATGATGGATGGAATCACTGTACTTTAGAGATGTTGCGGGACACATATTGGGATGATGTTTGGCAGTGAGGAGCTATAAATTCATACCTGAAGTACAATGTAAAAAAATTTGAAACATGAAACAAATGCTACCACAAAATACCACAAAAATTAATTGTAGAATTATTGCATGGAAAGAGTTAAAATAATAGTATTTGAAATACTATGGGGTTGCTATTTTTCAAAAATATATGGTTTGATGGGGTAAATTGAATTGTCTTCAAAGCTGTCCCAAATAGGACACGGGGGAAGGATGACATGTCAAAATTCCACGTTGAAACACTAAATTTTGCATGACTTAAATGTTGCCTTTTAGCCCCTAAACAACCTGACAAACTCATGCACAAGTGGTATCGCTGTACTTGTTTTGAAGTGACATACACTAAATGGACAAAAGTATTAGGGCGCCCTGACCATTACACCAACAGGGAACATGACATCACATTCTAAATACATAGACATTAACATGTAGTTGGTTCCCCCAGGTATAACCGCTTCCACTCTTCTGGGAAGGCTTGCCATAAGATTTTGGAGTGTTTCTGCGGGAATATTTGCCCATTCATCCAGTAAAGCATTTGTTTGGTCAGGAACTGATGCTGGACAAGAAGGTCTGGCTCACAATCTCCCTTCCACTTCATCCCAAAGGTGTTCAATGGGGATTGGGATCAGGCTCTGTGTGGGCCAGTCAAGTTCTTCCACACCAAACTCATCCAGCCACGGCTTTATGGACCTTGCTTTGTGCACAGGCACACAGTCATACTGGAATAGAAAAAGGCCTTCCCCAAACTGTTCCCACAAAGTTGTAAGCATAGCATTGTCCAAAATGTCTTGGTATGCTGAAGGACTTGGCTGGGGACAGTACAAGTCTGTCTTTGATTAACATGCTTCATTTAAGTGAGGAGTTCTGATATCTGTGTCTGATAACTGTTATTCATGAAAAGGTTCTATTCTGTGGTTTGGAATGCAACATGTATCGCTCATAATCATTAGCAACAATGGCAATCAAACTGTAGCCCCTACAACCTTTCCACTTGACCCTTAAAGCATACGAACAATGTACAAGTAAGGATATATATGTGCACCAGATTAAAGATTACAAGAAAAAAGTTTCATATTAAATTGCACTGTTTATCATTAATGTAAGCTACTGTATAGTTTTTGACCACCAGAAATAACATGGAATAGGTAGTTGGTTCTTTCGAATTAACTCCTGATTTCAATCACCGTTATCTGCAAGTCTGACACTGATGCTCACGAACTATTAAACTGTCTAATTAAGAGCAGTCTAGTCTCCAAAATCATATTTTTTAATGCATACTTGAGGATATTTTGCATGTTAGAAAATGAGTCTGGATGCTAGGAAGCATGGGTATGTAAACACCTTTCATATTGAAGTTACTGAAGCTGCAGCCAACCACATCTATGTTGATAAAACATCAGTGTTCAGATGTCAGAAGTGATTGGCTGTTGCCTCTACCCCTATTTGCAAGTAAAGGAGTTTTAATAAACATATTTAAGTTTACTGATAAATGCTACCTTTAGTAAAGGAAGCTGGGAGAAGAAGTCACATTTGCTAAAGAAGGCTTGCACACATCTGCCTGCAGTAAAATACACTGGTGTGTATGGAAAACGAACTGAGATATGCATCTAATATGCCAAAAATAAATGAATAAAATATAAATATATTTCTATTTATTTCTGTGTGGAGCCCAGCAATCCTTTCTGGATCTAGGTTACTCATACATACCTAGTCATTTTGATGACAAACTTAAATGAATCACTGCAAAATATCTTTATCAACAGGAATATTTACATTGGTAACATAATGATTAATTCAATTCAGGCATCAACTTTTCAAACTATACAATATCTCTAACCCCACACATGTAACGTTTATAATTTTTTATAAATATAATAAAATATATAATAAAATAATTGGTAATGTTTTTTGCTTTAGTTTTTAGTTTATTTTGATGGTTATGGTGTGTTCTTTTATTTACAATCACATAAGGCCAAATTATAATTTATTCTTCACTAAGATTACAGAAGCATTCCCACAGGAAGGTATTTACATTAATTTACCCCGTTTTGGCTTGCACTAATTTCTGTGTGTGTGTGCCAGGAAATTGCATACAATGACTAACAATGGAGAAAATGGTATAGTAGAAAAACATAACACATTTGTTTCATGAGAGCTGACAGGTAATGTGATGTTGTTAATAAAGTCCTTGCAAGTACAAAACACATTACAAATAAAAACTGTAATGTGTCCTTGTATATATGATGTAACAATGTATCACTATAACATCTTAATGCAAGAAAAGAAGCATTACAACATTACAAATATGTTTTTTTTTGTCTTGGTAAACCTTGACATTATTAGAAATTACTCTAAATGTTTATATAGATCAGGAACCATGCAAACAAGTGTATCCTTATAACCCATCTTTAGTCATAATTAGCAATAGTTATGATTCAATTCCACATCCAGTCGAAGACAAATTAATACGTCAAGACTATCACCTCTGTCAACAAATTCCATCTCAAATGTTTCTTCTTCTTCAGAACACCATCTTGATTTACATGTACCTGCTGGGCTTGAAAAGGAAATGTCTTGGTGTCCTGAACTCCCCCTGCCAATATAGAAGTCAAACAAGTTAGACTACAAGCCTTTTGTAGGATAGTTTTTTAATGCTTATGATAGACTCAGCCCATTTTTGTTCTTACAGTCAAAACACCAAATTTTAAGTTAAAACATTGTTGAGCCACAGATCTGTTATTATTGTGGTTTAATATAATGCCTTATACCAATCCCTATGCTAAAATGTTTAAAGAGAACCAATGCATAGCCTATTCACAGCTATCATCATGAGCATACAAATATCTAAAGTTCAAATTAAAAATGCAAACTACTCATGGAAAAATAACCAAGTATTTTGTTGAGGACTATTGTTAGTCCAGTGGTATTTGTTCAGATACTCTCAAAAGCGTGTTTAAAAATTGAATTACTGTAAAAACCCCAGTACTCATTTTTTTGCATTTATATTGGAGCATGTTGATACTTAAATCTGCTGAAAGGAAAAAAGTAAAATCATTATGGTAAAGGGTAAGTCATTAAAAGCTGTTAGGCTAGGTTTCCACTTGGTTTTTTTTTGCTAAAAACGCCCATAAAAACGCCAATAGCGCCACCTGGCGTTTTTTTAGTGAAAAAACGCTGCAGCCAGATGTTAGCTGTTCTTCAATAGGAAATCGCAGAATGCCATATCCACTTGGCGTTTTTTTGTTTGGCGTTTTTTCAGTCCTCTTTGGCGTTTTTCTGCTTTTTTTGGCTCTGTGGCAGTTTTTCAAAATCGCAGCATGTTGACACTCTGGCGTTTTTTGCAAGGAAATCATGGCGTTTTTCTCCAATAGAAGTCTATGGGAGAGAAAAAACGCCATGAAAAAGCCATGTGGGTTTATTGCCTTGGCGTTTTTTATGGCGTTTTTTCCACAGTTACAATGCAGAGGATGGACCCAGTATCTGTGTGTCCTACGAGAAATAGGCTGGAAACAAACAGTTTCACACAAAACAAAGTTCATATTGAATTCTACACCATTTGGAACAAACATGCCATTACAAACAAACATACGCGACGCATCAACTGGATCCTGCGTGCCAAAAGCAACAGCAAACAATTTGCACCATCATTTGGGGCCAATCTTCCTAGAGGAGCAGACATTCGGAATAAAGCATGCCTTACAAACCACAGAAAAGTGACAAAAGGGTCCGCCGGGGCGTTTAAGTAGAACTCTACCAAGTAAATGACATCAGGGGGCAGATACTTGCCATTTATCCTAATCCCTTTTTTAGCTGGGTGAAACTTCTAACTTGTAAAGGCTGGAAAAACTGCCTAAGGTCAAAAAAAGCAATTTCCACAGAAAGGCTAAAACGCCAGAAAAAACTCCAGAAAAAAACGCCAAAACGCAGGAAAATGCAGTGGCAGTTTTCTTGGCGTTTTTCATCAAGAAAAAAAACGCAGGACAAAAACCCAAGTGGAAACCTAGCCTTAAGGTGATTATTACCCAAACAATTCATGGCAGTAGCACTGCATGTAAGTTGGAATGGCTAACTTTCACCTAAGTTGCCTAAATACAAAACAAACTCCCTTATATATGATTGAATGCAACTTACATCAGGGAGTTGAGATGTCAGCTCTATAAATCATCTATTTAATGAATAAACTTCAAATATTGAGTATTATAAAATGTATGACTTGGGCATCATGCATACAACAACATTTACATTATATATATATATATATATATATATATATTTTTTTTTTATTTTTTTTTTTTTTATTATTTTTTCAAATCATAAACTTGGAGGGGGGACAATGAAAAAGCATTTTTCCAATTTGTAGTGGATTGCCCATTTTCTAAATGTTTAATCGTCCAGCTATGTGCAATAAATACTGATGCTTACACAGTGTTTCAGGTGTTTACTGAGTTCTTTATCTCTAGTTAGCAAAAATTTATTTTTGGGTGAGCTTGCATTGTTAAAGTGGAACTTTAGCTGTCACAACTTTTATCATAATTAAATCAATTGCAACTACCAACAGCTTCTACATTTTGGCAATCAATGTAAATGCTCTAAACATATTTAGTTTTTAAAAGTTCACCTTGTGGAAGCTGAGATGTATAGCATTGTTAAGCATAGCCAGCATTATCTTATCAACTTGTGCTGAAGTTCTCTCCCTACTCCTCACCCACCCTTACAATGGCTCCCTGAAGCAATCAACAACAGTAAGCATCTTAACAGTAGGGCAGAAGGAAAAGTATATTTGCTACTGAGTAATTTAACAGTGGACTACAGGGTGTATTAAATAGTGTTGTACAAAATATGTTTTTTTTTAAATGAAGTAGCATAATGAATAACTTTCATCATTTTACTAAATTTAAAAAAAAACAGTTTAAAAAACTCTGTACACTGCTAATCAAATCATTGGTGTATTACTGGACTTTAATGCACCATGGGATCAATTTGTGCCTGGCATAAAGCTCATGTGTGAAACATTCCTTACCCTCAATCTGGCAATCATTCAACAGCGATGAGCTACCTGAAAACCAAGTAGCAACCTGTGTGTCAAAATGTAGCCAAGTGCTTTTGTACAATTTCAGACAGACACCATATTAAATGAAGGGGGAGTCATGACCCTTCTTGTTGTACTAGTGAAACAAATTGTCAGGTAAGAAAACCTTTAGGTAAAGTGTATCTCACATAAAAATGTTGTTTTACTTATTCCCACAGAGGTTACCTCCTGACAGGCACCGCAGAGGATTTCAGCATATACAGTTGAATTATGGGCAGTAAGCAGGGCTATACAAATACTTTTTATATGACTTATTAACATCTATTAATTAGGTATTTAGAATTATTTTATTAGCACAATTGAATATGTACACACAATGGGCTTGGTATTATACACATTATTTGGACTGTAAAACACTGAGATAAGCTCATACCCAGTACATATTTTGAGCTCCTATAAAAGAGGGTTATCAGGGATTGAGCATACTGGACACTTAGAAGGTATGCTTTTTTTACAGTATATATTTCACTTTTCACCATTCATATTTTTAATATGTAACCAAATATGGCATTTAAGCCACATATAAAATGTTATCTCAAATGTATATCACATAATCTTAACTATTTAATAAACATCCAGGGATGTGTATTAATAATTTCAATTTTTAAACTGATTGAACGAATCAGTCCTATATTTAAAATTTTGGCTCTGCTAGAGAATTTTCTATCAAAGTTGTGCCAGATGGTAATTCAGTTAGCACGTTAGTTTGAAAGAATCTAAATTCAAGTGCAGTAAAAGGACAAAGGTTTGATGTACTTGGCACATAACGTAAGTGGAAGTGAGATATATTAGTATGGAACACTTCCTCTTAAAAATGGTTTAGATTTTATTAAGGAGACAGATAAAGCCAAACAGTATGATGAAGTGTGTGTCAAGACTAAGTTAACACTAAATCTTCCTCTCCTGCTGCCATTAAAACCATTATATGTTTCAAAGTACATCAGTATAGCTAGCAGGTATTTCAAGCATTGTTTTTTTAAAGGATTCTTTATAGTATGTTTAGAAGATTACAGCTGGTTATGAAACAGTTGCACGATATTGTTCAATGTAACTAGAACATAACCGTAAGATTTCAGGTGCCCAACCGGGATACTTGTGTCGTGGTGGGTAGCTAGAAGCAAGTGGGTAAGTGTTAGGAACTGAGGTATAGCCACCCATTCACGTTATCTGAAAAGCAAACTTGCAGCACTCTACTATAACAGCACAGACCTGTAGTTGATTTTACAGCTCCCTGGGCCAGTCAGTGAAGATCAGAGGACCTCCCGGCAGGCCCAAGATCCCCACTAACTTAGGAGCAGTGGGAAGCTACACATGACAGTACCTGAACATCATGACTGTCTCTCAAAAGCTGGTATCCTCGGAAAGTATGGCTAAAATATAGGAGGAAGAACTTGGTAATGTCACCAATTTTTTGTTATAAAGAAAAAAAAACAATTATTCCTATTCTAAGGGTAAATAGAACCATCATGGTAGTACTAGCAAATAAATAAATAAATGAATAACTGCCTGTCTTATAATAAATAAGCTCTATTAATCTTTAAGTCTGCCAGAAGACATTTAAGGTGTAGCAAAGGCACATAGGCTTACTGTGTAAACCCTGACTATGAGATTTATTCATTAAAAAAATAATTGTGGTTGGTCCAATAATGTTTATTTCACGGACCTAACTCTACTATATGAAGGACAAGCCCTGCAGAATTTCAGTATATGGCTATTTTCCATTCAAAATAGCTTATATTGAGCATTATTGACCAAACATTAAATGAGGACTGCGTGTAGTACAAAGGTCCCAATATGAATTTAGGAGTTTGCGGGCATAGCAATGCTTAATCAGTATTTTTTACTTAAATGGAAATTCAGCTTCAGGGTTTTGTTTACACAATGCATACAGTTTGCACATGTGTCTAGCACTTGGGAAAATACAGTGTCCATTGTTTAGTACTCTTACTGAAAACAATGTTTGTACTCAGCATATCCTAGTAAATAATTAGGAACACTGTCATGGGATAAATCACCAAGTGTGACCTTAGGAAGACCCTTACACAGCTTTGAAGAAATAAGCATATTTATATGTAGCACCATTTGGCCCATCTAGTCTGTTCTGTAGTAAAGACTCAATCCTGATCAATCCCATAATAATATATTTTTTTTAACTGTTACAGGTGAACATTTCTTCATTAATACTGCTATAATAACATATCACAAACATGCAACTATGTTGTTTGATTATGTCTATGTCTAAGAAGCTGTCCATGAAGTTGCATCACCTCTGCCTCCAAGGCTTCTAAAGGCTTAACTATGCATTATTACAAAACTTAAATTATGTATTTGTTTAAAAATCTAAATGGATTTTAGCTTTTCTTGGCACATAAGAGAACAAAAAATAATCAATTAAGAGCAAACCAAGAATTAAAACTAACAGATAACCCTTCTAAATGCTAATGCGTAGAAAATCAGTTGCTTTTTGTAACACATGATAAAGATTCTTATAACCACTTTAATTGTCAAAGCAATACAAATATTACTACATATTACAACATACATTACATATTCACTATTAATCTGAATACAATATTAAAGAGTTTGGGAAGAGACATGCAGTTTTTCAAAACTGTCAAAAACTCTTATTTGTTTTGTATTTGAATAATACATGAAAGAAAAGATCCCAGTTTTTTCTAGCATTTTCATCACTTTTTTTACTAATAGCAAGTGACCTCTTTAAGTCAAAGGAATCTCACTAAAATTCATAGAATCATATCTCAGTTTCATCAACTTACTTTCTCTGCAACTAATCCTCTTATGACCTGGCTTTTCACAAGGCAAAAAGATGAAAATGCAGAGACAAATGTGAAACTCAGTATACAAATAAATACTAAATAAATAAATAAAAAACATTTCTACAAGTGAAAGTTTTTTAATGCAGAAAAGCTCAGAAAAGTTATATTAAGAGCTTCAATTCCTCTTGGAAGAAATAATGTAATTAAATTAAACGTCTAACAAAGGAAAGAAAGATAGGAAGGGACAAAACAAGAACATTCATAACTTAGGAAAAAAAGAAAAAGCCTGAATATAAGACGACCCTAAAGGAAAAAAGTTTTACCAGTAAATGTTAATTCATGTAAACTATTTTTTTAAATAAAAGCTATGATTGAGAAAAATATTTTTTTTGTTTTTATTTCCTTGTATTTTCCAAACCTGTCCCCCAGTTACGCACATCTGCCCCCAGGCTTGCCACACCAATATGGCACTGTGGCCCATGATATGCCTTTTAACCCTCTATATGCCACTGTGCCCCATGGTATGCCTTTTGACCCCCTATGTGCCACTCTACCTCCAGAAATGCCTTATACCCCTATATCCCATTCTGGCATTTAGGGGGTTAAAATGCATATTATGGGGCAGATTGTCATATAGGGAGGTATAAGGCATTCCAGGAGGCAGAGTGGCATTAAGGTAGTTAAAAGGCATTGTATAGAGCACTCTGCCTCCAGAAATGCCTTATACCCCTATATGCCACTCTGGCATTTAGGGGGTTAAAAGGCATATTATTATTTCAGGAGGCAGAGTGCTCTATTAAATGCCCCCTTAACGCCACTCTGCCTCCTGAAATGCCTTATACCTCCCTATATGCCACTCTGCCCCATAATATGCCTTTTAACCCCCTAAGTGCCAGAGTGGCATATAGGGGTATAAGGCATTCCAGAAATGCCCTATGCCCCCATTTAACACACACACGCACACACACACACTTACCGGTGCTTGCAATTTCCTGCTGTATTGCCGGGGCAGCGGGTTCACGTCTCCTTCCGCTGCAGCCGGAAGGAGGTGGAGTTGGCAGCGGGGGTTTGTCTGCGTCCGTCGCGCATACTTTCCCCGGCTGTCAGAGATCAGAACTCTGATCTCTGACAGCCGGGGAAAGTATGCGCGACGGACGCAGACAAACCCCCGCTGCTAGCAACACCTCCTTCCGGCTGCAGCGGACGTTGTCTACGCGGATCGCGTAGACGTCAACCCGCTGCCCCGGCAATACAGCAGGAAGCACCGGTAAGTGTGTGGGGGGAGGGTGTTAAATGGGGGGGGAGATAGGAGGATCCAGGTCCCCTGCAGCGGTGCGGGGGATCTGGATCTTAGTCTCATAATCAGACCTCTATTTGAGGTCTGATTAGAAGACGACCCCGATTAGAAGACGAGGGGTATTTTTCAGAGCATTTGCTCTGAAAAAAACCTTGTCTTATAATCGAGCAAATACGGTAATAGACAAGTAAATGCGTAGTAACTTATAAGGGAGAAAGAAAAACATGAAATGAGAGAAAAAAAATTTCAGTGGATGAAAATTACACAGAAGTATTCCAAATCCAGATTTCCAGAAAATCTAATTCTGGTATGAATAATTTTTGTTTAAAATATCAGTCCTGATTTTCTTTCCTGTATCAAGGATGAACAAGAAGTCATGTTTAAAGTATACCAAATTGCTAATAATGGACACTACACTGCTAACTAGTTATATACAATACAAGTGTTTTCTGCCACGGATCGGCTGCTTCAAACAGCCAATCATTATGGAGAACCATGGAGGAGGAAAGGAGATGCAACTCTGTTTAAATAATGCACGTTAAAGTCAAAGAAAAACCTCCTGACATAGACTTATTTCCATGTGCAGTATCATAATTATTAAAAACATTCTCAAGTGTCTCAGTATGTGCAAACATTTGTCGTCATGATTGTAAAACGTACTCTTACAGATTCAGAGGGAAGATACTGCATAAAATAAGATTTTTTTTAAACCTAAATGGATTTGTTCTCCATTACAGTGGTTAACTACATGACCCAGATACAGTACCTACCTACCATGAATTTAAGGCAGCAAATTAGTGCTTGTTTTTTAACTGGTTAAGCAGTCCACTGAGATTAAAACTGCCAGAAAGCTGAATACCATTAAATAACCAACTATATAGTTGTAAAAACTCAATAAAGGATAGTTAATATATTTAGATGTGCAGGTAATATGTAAGTATCTTAGCAACAGTGCAGGATTTAATCAAGGAACCTTGAAGGTGCTTGAAGAATGCCCACATAACTTTTAGACCTATTTTCTTTATTTCAGACAAATGAAGTGATGTAGCTTTGTTTTACAGAACCAGAAAAAAATATTTCTTTAATGCTTAAATTTATATCTCGGCATTTACATAGATCCAGGGGAGTAATACATGCCTTGTAGTCCTTGCTGTCTAAGGGGAGGGCTAGGTCTATAAGGACACCACAAGGCTTTGTGGTGCAGAGGTAGGAAGCGTGAAATTGACCCTAATCTGCATGCCGGAGAACTCCACAATAGACCCTACTTCCATGGGTCTCAGGGTCGGTGACATTTTTCCAAGACCCCAGGAGCAGCTATCAGCCTATTACCCCACCCACTTTCTACTGTTCCCTGGTTCCCAGGCACTTTAATCTGATGGTATTAGCATCTGGAATTTTAATTTTGAGCACACACTAGGTATTAGTTAACATGCTACTCTGTGATTTTTTTAAATGCATTTATTTGCTCATAATGTAAGTTTGCTAACAAATTAATGGATTACAGAAATAATTACTGAAGCCTAATTGGTTTTGTAATAGCAGCTACCTCTCTGCCAATGTACAAGGTTGTCAACCTTTAAGTCAATATAAAAAAAAAGTCTTAAGCACTTACAATCAATACAAGAAAAGGTGTTATGCCTTTTGTTATTGTACATAAATATTGTTGTAACACCACCTCAACATATACTATTTTTCTGATATACTTTAGTAAGTGCTTATTAATATTAGCTTCTTTCAACTCAGGGCTACATTTATTTGACCTTTCTGTATGTGTTACCTCTTTATCACAATCTTGATGAGCATGCTCACATTATTTCTGAATATGTTACTCAGCAAAATAAGTTAAATGATGTATATCCTTATTGGCAAAATATCACGAATCACCTCTTAAACAATCTATACAGTAGCTTTATACTGAACTCAGTTGTCCCAGACAGCAGGGACACAATTGCCGGTAAACCGGTGATTGCGGGGAGGAGCCTCTTTTATCACTGATGTAGAAGTGATCCAAGGTCTTGTGAGGGGCTATCTTTTGCTGTTACTGGTCTGCCTGGGCTTCCAGGGCTTGCATGTTGAGCCTGTAGAATCACTCCTGTAGGAGCAATCAAAGGCTTGGGTGGCTGTGCTAGTCTGCCCTGACATAATTTTTTCCAAATCTGGTCATTCTGCCCCATGTGCTATTTCGGGTATCTTTAAAGCCGACCAATGTAACTTTCCCCATCAAACCATATATTCTTAAAGACTAGACACCCCAGGGTATTTCAAATGCTAGCATTTTAACTTATTTCATGCACTAATTCTACCACCAGTCTTTGTCAAACTTTGTGGTAGTATTTTTTTTTGCATTTTTTTCATACACATTTCACTTCAGGTATGAATTTACAGGTCTTGGTATGTGTTACTGTCACACAACACCCCAATATGTGTTCAGTAACATTTCCTGTGTACAGTGATACCACCCATGCATGCATCTGGCTGTTTGGGGGAAAAATGTCCAGATTTGGGGCATGCACATTTTTCAATGTTGAACTTTGCTGATCAATGTGGACATTTGGTGATCTATGTCTTATTTGGTACATCTTTGAGCCTGGCCAATTCAATGTGCCCAATAAAACCATATATTTTTGAAAACTAGACACCCCAGGGTATTTAAAATGCTGGTATTTTAACTCTTTTCATGCACACATTTTACCACCAGCCTTTGTAGTAGTATTTATGTGTTCAGGATCTCCCAGGTACAGTTGGTTGTTTGGGGGATAAAAGGCCACATTTGGAACGTGTGCATTTTTCAAATTGGAAAATTGACACGTGGTCATCCTTCTCCTGTGTTAATTAAGTAGAAACCCCAGTATCTTTCCATGTATCTTTCCATGCGAGAATTGTTTGAAGGGCACAGGGCTGGAAGCCCACTGGCAGGGCACATAGCTTGGAAGCCTTCCGGCAGGGCACACAGTTTGGAAGCCCTCAGGCAGGGCACACGGCTTGGAAGCCCTCAGGCAGGGCACATCGACTGAAAGCTCTCAGGCAGGGCACACGGCATGGAAGCCCTCAGGCAGGACACATGGCTTGGACAGGTACGTGAGTCTGAGACATGCCGGGGTAGACAGAACTTTAGCTGCAAGATAAAGCCAAACAATGCAAAGACCCAGACTGAAGGGCAGAGCAGGAAATGCGGCTCTGTGTTTTTATTTTACAAATGCAATAAGCATTTTTTCTTTGCTGGTAAATGTACCTCCATCCCCTTAAAGGATCAACGATACTGTAGTGTTTATTTGCCTCTACCCCATATAAATTATGGCATGCAGCTTTGGAGTCTCCTGTGTTTTAATGATTTCAGTTACGCCACTGTGAAATGTATCATAACAATAACAAGAATGCCTATAGAGATGTCACATATTTCAGGAGCTTTGCTAAAATATTTTTGAGAGTTTTCACCTTCTAACATATTTCTCATTGTTTAAGTAATCTGATTTATAAGGAGAGCTAGTGCTGCGTATTGATTAAGTATGTATTAAAAGGAAATATCAATAAAAAATTGAGAGCTTTCTTCTTTTATACAGAAGAAATTACTGCATAGATGTACTTGGTATTATGTGATATTTCACAATCATTAACCACATAATGGAGCAAATGTTCTTTCTGTGTCTGTACAAATTAGTATTTAATTTTGTTGTATCATCCAGTTATTGTTTTCTTTTCAGCTGCTTTGTTTGATGGATTATATATAGCGCTGAAATCTTTTTCATTTTAATTTCATTTAATTATTTTTGTAATCTTATTTTCTTATGGTTTGCATTACTTTGTAAACTATGTGTCAAATTCCCTTAATTAAATTAAAATGTATTAAATGATAATCTACACTTATAAAAAATATATTTTATAAGGAAACCATGGCTCTGTTGTATTGAAATCTGCTTGTGAGAATGTGCCTTTTTTGTACTGTATATATATATATATATATATATATATATATATATATATTTACACTGCAGTCAGTAAAATGACAAAATGGCACCACCTCACCCTCTAGTGTCTCACTACTAGAAAAAAGTAAAAAGAAAAATATAAAAGTGGTGAGGTTCATTGTAAACACACAAAATAAAATACATGAGCTTATCTCATAATTCAAAGACGATACAGGGAGTAGGTGCACTAAGCATATGTGAAAGAAAAAGCAAACAGATACAGTATAAAAAAAAGGGGTTAAAATAACCCACTCCCAAGTAGCCACTCTTTTTTACAGAGCAGTCCACGACTGTATCCCTTGGGTTAAATAAACAGAATCTTCTTTGTCATTTCCACATTTAATTCGAAATGGCATCATCATCTTGCAAGATTTATATAGCATGCTGAGTAATGTAGTTCTGTTTTCTAACCATAATAGATCAGTGTTTGTTGGTGTTTACCACAATATAGGCTATACGTGTATGTATAATGAATGACTATAAAAACAGCAATATTCACACATATTAAAATACATAAAATCTTGATCATTGTCACTTATGTTAATATAGGTACTTTTATATTTTTTGAAATACATTTACTATCACTTGCCTATATTGCTGCTTTTTCTGCTTTGCTGTATATACCAGCAAATAAACCAATCTAAAGCTTTTTGGCGATAAACACCAAAACTGTGTTTGACGCACACAGAGAGTGTGGTGTATATATGGTGGCTCTTTAATGTTTTGGGGCTGTTTTTCTGCCAGAGAACCTGGACATTTTGTTAGGATACATGGCATCATGGACTCTATCAAATACACACAGATGTTAAATGAACACCTGACTGCCTCTTCCAGAAAGCTTAAATGGACCATGGATGGAACACAGAGCAGGACAGTGATCCAAAACATACAACCAAATCAACACAAAAAATGGTTTACTGACCACAAAATCAGTGTTCTACAATGGCCATCCCAGTACCCTGACTTGAACACCATAGGAAACCTGTGAGGTGAACTGAAGAGGAGAGTCCACCAATGTCGACCTTGAAACTTGAAGGATCTGGGGAGATTCTGCATGGAGGAATGGTCTCAGATCCCTTGCCGTGTATTCTCCATCCTCATAAGACATTATAGAAGACTCAGAGCTCTAGGTGTGGTAGCACAACATATTGACTACAAGGATGCAAATAATTGTGGCACACAAATATTTAAATTTTTTTTTAATAAACCTGTGTTGTGTTTGCAATTGTTTGATATCAATGAGTGCAGAATGTAAGACAAACAATTTGTGAAGGGCACTGTGTGTATATATATATATATATATATACACATATACATTACTAGTTGTGCAGCATAATTGTAAAAGGGTTTTCTAAAGATCATTTAGCACTTAATGAACACAGGAGTGAAGGTTGCTGATAAAGGGCCCCTGTACACCTTTGTGAAGAAATCTCATTAAAAATCAGTTGTTTCCAACTACAATAGTAATTTGCAACATTAACGTCTACACTGTATTTCTGATCCATTTCTTTAATAGTTGGTCAAGATGGTAGGGAGACATTGAGAGAGAGAGTGAAACAGACTGAGTGAGAGTGTGAGAGTGAATGAGGGTGCGTGACAACTAATTTCATTTCAGAATGTTAAACACCCTCCAAACCTTGTCCAAACTGAAAGGGTAGAAAACAAAACACGTTGCCAAAAAAGAAATGAATCAAATCTCATGTGTCATAAGTCTACTGCTTTCTTTTTGTGTGTATATTAAAAAAAGCAAGCATGCTTCTTTACGAGATGCAATAAAATTAACACATTTTCTAAAGTTAAAATTGTACATTGAGGAGGGTAACTTTCTTCCACAGCTGTCTTTCACTGACTGTAGTAATACAGAGGGTGGATATTAGTTGATATTCTTAACAAAAGGCTGACTCACAGTCTAGGATGTACTTTTTTTTCATAGCCAAAGGCAACTTTAACTTTTATGTCTGACATTACTATTTTACATTTTGAAAATGAACTGTGGTATTAATAAAGCAGCAATGACTGAGCATAGAAAGAATTACTAGAAAAATAACAAGTGCTTTTTATATGCTTTAACCTTCTTTAATGTCATGCATTTTTATATTCTCCTCCAGCTCTTCAAACCAGACATTTCTTACTTGAAGCCATTCAGATATACATAACATATCCAGTTTTGTTTTGTTATCTATGGTCACCTAGTGACCACTGGTACGTTGACCTTCTCTAACACAGAAGAAGTATAACTAAAGATAACACAATATATTAATATATAATATTAATATATATCTCTTATTACGTAATTGCCGCCTCCCCATACTAGTCACATTACTCTACAATCTCCTCCAGATATGAGCTCTGGAATTGTCATGCTTAACGAATCCAAGCAGAACCCGAAGATGAATGTATACCAAAAAAAGCCAAAGCAGAGTTTTTCACCTTCCAACCAACTCCCCCTGAGTGGCTGTGGGACTTAATGATGATCCACCGGGAACCTCAGGTTGTAAAAGGGGGTGAGTAATGGAAGGAGGGAGAGGGAAAGTGTATGTGTTTGTGAGCATGCATGTATGTATGTATGTGTGTTTGTGACCACAGATGTATGTGTGTGAGCAAGTGTGTTTAAGTGTGTGAGCACAGATTTGTGTGATAATGGATGTGTGTGTGTGTTTGTGTGTGAGCATGGATGTGTGTGCATGGATGTTTATGTGTGTGTAATTGTGAGAACATACGGTATGTGTGTGAGCATGGATATGTATGTGTGTGCGTGTGAGCATGGATGTGTATGTGTGTGTGAGCATGAATGTGTATGTGTGTGTGTGTGTGTGTGTGTGCACAGATTTCAGCTTATTAGAAATTCAGTAGGCAGGGTCTAGCGCTAGGACCCACTTAAGATTGGAGTGCTGGCGTAGTGGTCGGTTAAGCCTACTATGGCCATATGATGTGACTAAATCTCCAATTGTTATCCTAGGATAGTCCTGTATTTGTGTGTATCCATATTTTGTGTTACCTTTGCCCTGTTTTCCCTGAATCATCTGTGGAACTTGGTTCTCTCTCCTTGTGGTTATTTCATTTTGACCTATACAGTTTAGATGAATACAAATTAGTATTTTTGTAATGATTATAAAATTCAATGTGGAAATTTTGCCTGGTTGTTGGCTGGAAACTTTATTATTGATTTTGAAAAGCCTTTTTTGGAAGCAAGAATAATGTATTTTATAATTTTGTATATGACAAAGAAAGCAGAAATGTGCTTTTGAGGTTTTAGATCAATAGTCACTAAAAATACTAATGATTACAATGCTCCTTTTTCTAAGCATTGCTATATAATAGTAAAATTAAGAAAATGTTCTTTAAACAAAGGGACAGTTTGTCCAATACTTTAAAAGCCGATACTGGATAATACTTATAACACCAGAAATAAACATAAACCCAAAACTAGCTTAAAAACTGCTAACAAAAGTATTAATCTTATCCTTTAGTCAGTCACTAGCATTTCCAACATCTTTAGAGCACAATTCTCCAAATAATTTACTTTCTGATAACTTTTCCTTACCCTTGGCCATTTCTCTGCGTGCTCTGTGTGGCAGGAGACCCCCTATCACGCGCCCAAGATAATGCCAGAAAGAGAGGAATGAGTCCCTTAGCACCAATATGATGGCATATCAGTTCTTGCCGAGGCCTTTTGAACCTCTCGTGCCCTCTCCATCCACATTAACCTTGTTGATTTTACTAGACGCAGGCTATAATAATTGTATTTTATTATTACACATATATGTGTAATATCAATTTATTTTTATTTTTCTCAGCCACCCAGCTTATGAACATTTTAAGCAAGTGCAGATATCCGGTGCCCTCAATACTCAAGTTGAGATCTGCCTGCGGAGCACCAACAACTAGTGGTTCAGGTTGGGAGGGGGAGACCCTCAGGCTAACATGGCAAGATCAAAGTTGAAGCATGACTCTTTCTTTTACTTTCTCTTTTTATCTCCTCTTTACTCTTTCTTCCTTCCTTTTCTCACTCTCTTACCAGGAGCCTGGTCTTCTGGATAAAATGGATGGATGGATGTCTTGAGTCACTTTCACTGTGGAGGATTGTCCTCTGCAAGTCTATGGATTGTGATCCACTGGGCCCCAAGATGTTTTGTAAATTGACCCCATGGGAGACCTGGAGTGTGGGAGTTGCTTGGGAGGGTTGTTGAAAGAAGTGAATATTATGGATGATGATAACATTTGTGTGTAGGAAACTGTTGGGGCATGGACCCTCGGGTTACTTTTTTTATATGCCCAATTGATGGTATTGCGGGGATAGATGATTAATTTTTGTTCCCTTTACCCACACGTGTGGCTGCTTCTGGATTTGGGCTCCCAAAACTCCCAGAAGTTTGGGTGCAGGTAAAGCTTCATCAAAATTTAGAGATCACTATTTCCCTTAGGCTTATTACAGCAATAATCCAAGTGTCCAAGAGAACTACTTCCCTTGTTAGACAAATACCTACTCATAGTGGATAATTATCTGTTGTATCCAGAGGGGAGGTTGACCTTTCTACACAGTCATATTAGTCTTATTAGTCATCAGGTATAAAAAGTTTACTCTTTGCTAGTAGAGGGCAGAGATCTGCATTCTTGCAGATACGTCACCAGCTTTTTTTTTTTAGATGTAGCTTCAATTTTGGAGGGGATTTCCCGTTAGATCCCAGGGTTGACATGTCAGCGGGACATCTGCTATCCTCCCCTTCGCTCATTTCCAGTTTGCAGACTTTTACCTAAAATGACACCCTTTTGTGCAGCATTACTATCTGGGCTCAGTTTTCTGGGTTGGAGATAGGATGTGACAGATGGTTAGACCATGCTCTGGTAGCCCTGGGAGTCCAGACCTTCTTGTCCCATCCAATGTCCACCACCGGGAAGTTCAATGAGTCCCTATTGGCTGTAAAATCATTGCATCAAATGAGGTTGGGTGGTGTATATACAGGGTTAGAGTGTGTTATGTTCTACCTGGTTGAAAGGAATGAGAGTGGAGAACCACTAGCAGGTAGGCCAAGAAACTACCCAGAGTGGAGGCGTGCAGGCCAATCCCTCATATTGAGTAGAGCAGGGTCCAATGAACAGGTAGAATTCCACGAAGCCTGGATATACTGGATTACTATGGAATAGGCGAGCCAGGAATATATTTAATCCGAAACCTTTTATTTTATGTACAGATAAAATTCTAATAATCTGCACATATGGTGAAGGGAAACTATTATGTTTCCATAAAAATGTTTCATCTTACATTCTACACACAGTCCATTATACAAACCTCCTCATAATGTAAACTGACAGATTTAATCCAAAACACACCAAAAAATGTACTTTTACGGCTAAACTCTAAGGAATACTTACATTTGTTAAGATACCTGAGATAAATTGCAGAATCCATTTTAATTGGACAGAATAACAAAGCAAATTAGCACATGCTTAAATACAGAGAACCACAAAACCTTAGTATACAGAATCATGCCCAAGATGACCATGTTCCTGTGTGGAGCACGCATAGTTGCTTTGGCTTAGGTATTTGAAATTTATGTTGCCTTTTTAAAGTTGCCAGTTTGCTCTGTTTTTCTGCAGACCAATACATTTTCAAAACTGCAAACACACAAAGAAGCCATGCATCAGATTGCATATGATGGCTGGAGTATTCCTTCAATACATATGCATTATTATTCTGTTTATTACATGTGTTAGAGATGAGGCTTTCAGTAAATCTTTTTTAAATTTTTTGCTTAAGCCCCCAAAAACCTAGATATAAAGGTATATTTTATATATTATATTTTATAGTATGCCTGCAAGGGTGGCACTTACATATAAACAGGTTAAGTAGCTGTGTAGGGCCTCCAGTGGTCTTGGTGCCCTTTAGAGGGTAAAGGGAGGAATGCATAACAGTGACATATTTACAAAGTTATACAGTAGTAATTTACAAATATTCCTTAGTTTATGTCACATACTGGGTCCATACAGACGACTGTAATGACCCAGAGCACTCGATGATAGAATTGCAAGAGTCACTGTGCAGAAACAGAGCCACAGGAACCTGGTGCAGGGCAACCACACTCACCCGGATGATTGCGGACAAGACACCCCTTAACCGGGGATTCAGGACAAGACACCCCTCTACTGGGGATACAGGTTACAGGGACAGGCTACACACATAAATACAGGACTAGCCTAGGACTATATGATAACAATTGGAGATTTAGTCACATCTTATGGCCATAGTATGCTTAGCCCACCACTACGCCAAAGTACTCCAATATTCGGTAGGTCCTAACGCTAAACCCTGCCTACAGAGGCACTAAACAAACTAAACATTGAAACTAAACACGTCAGAAAGACATACCTGTGGACTACAGACTGAAACAGACATAACGGGTGGGGCACACCTTATAAAGGGAACAGAGCTGAAGCAAAGAGCAGAACTGGAATCAAGGAATCAGAAGCACAGTACAGAGCATAAGGAAATCCAGGAATGGATTACAGCAAAGGGGAACTCTAGCGAGACTGGGAAATTTAGAGATATGCAGCTCCGCAGCCTGAATAGGGCATGGCAGTTTGTGTAATTATTCTATTTCTCACTTGTGCAAGATGTGCCCCCCCTCCAAATAAAACTTTCCACTAAAAACTTAGAGCCACCCCTGTAGGGTGCCCACTCTATACAAAATACTGTTTAAGATAATGGGAACTCAGGCCCTGCTGTTTTTTGATCATCTGCAGATGCAGTTACCAATAGAATCATTAATAACTTTGCAAACATGAATAGGATAGAGTATAACAAACTGAACCAAAAATCTCTTTGTATTTAGATTACTTTCCATTTTGGTTTTCAGCTTGAGGTTAGTGAAACACATCGACCATTACACAGTGTCACTGCACATATTGCTACTCTAAGTGCATTTTCACAATCATACATTTTAAAGTCAATCACAGTGCCTATTATGGTGCGTGACAAACAGAGTAGATGGTAATTATCTACAGTGGTTGGAAGTGAGGATCATATGAGGATATAAAAAAAATCTTCTGCCAAATTAATTCCTTTGTGTATGAATAATAGCTGTGCTTGCAGAGCATATTTTGAAAAATTAGCTCAAAAAGTAAGCAGAATTTAATAAATATTCAAGAGCAAACAGGCAAACATGACTGAAAATGACGACAAGGACAAATGAATTGTCATTTAGTAGATTAGATATTGTTGCAGAATAATTCAGTAGTTTAAAAAATGCAAAACTTTCTTACAAAAACTAAGAACACATGATTTTATCAGTTTGAATAATATATTTCAACGTATTAACCATTAATACACGATGAAGTGAATCAGATACAAATCTAAAGTCATTGAAGAACAAATAACAAATTCCCTTTTGATACTTGTTACAATTGTTTTAGCCCCGAAATGTATCAATAATACTTTGATACACCAGAATTGTTAAAATATGTAACTAGTATTAGTAGTTATCCACGTAATCCATAGCAGTCTTTCAATTGCACCACTTAGTATGATATAATATTAGGAAGTCATAAACATCAATGGTAATACTTTATTGAGATCTTAATTCATTTAAATTTGATGAACAATTTAACCTAGAAAACCATAAGCTTGATTGAATGACCTGACTAAGCCGTAATTGGCCTCAACGCATAACAAAAACCACAGCATCTTGACTAAACCTCATAGAATGATGGTACGTTCTACAGTACGACTGCACATGAAATGTTGCATTAAAACCATGGAAAACCCTTTTCTTACAATGTTTTAATAAGATGCGCAGTGTGTTTGAGCACATGAAGTAGATACATCAGATCCTTCTTCTAACCTCTATTAGAGCTAACTAAACTAAAATTTAGACACCATACAAGAACCAATAAAAACACATGGCATATGCGCCAAGACTTCACCAAGGACATTTAACCCCATGAGATATCAATTGTAACAAGATTTCAACCACACTGCTACTCTTGCACTAATTACACATTACTAAGCATTATCAAACTTCACAAGTGCCATCAAGACTGTTAAATGCACCACTACCCATTTGCACATACATATCACACCTATTTAACAAAAATGCATTTAAGAGGTCAATCACACACTGTCAAAATATAAGTTTAGAATGTGTAATATGTCAAAAGAAATGTGTTTGTAAATGTTTGTGATATGTGCAAAGGTGTATTATTTAAATTATGTAATTTAATGCTCCTCCTATCCCCAGTGTGAACTCTCTATGTCTCTTTCTTACTCTATAAATATCATTCACTCCTTAGCCCTGTGTTGTAAATCAACAAGCATCCATGCACAGGCCACTGTCAACAGTTTTGCAGACATTTATTTTACTTTGGGAAGGTCTTGCAAATTTCCCATCATAGGATTGTCTGTAATATACATATTTCTAATCACATGAATAGCACTGATAATAAACTAATTACAAGTCAAAATATATAAGTGTAAAATAATTTTGTAGTATTACAGAGATTCCATGTTCCAATATATAATAAATATACAATTTGTATCTTGTTTCTATATCCAGTAGCGTACCAAGCGGGGGGCGGGGGGGGGGCGGTCCGCATCGGGTGCCGCTCATCAGGGGGGTGCCAACTTGCCGGCACCCAGCACCCCTCTAGACACGGACAGTAATGTCCGTCGCTGGAGGAGCAGGCTCGCAAGGGAGCGGTATCGGATGTCTTTAACAGACCTCCGGCTCCCTTGAGTGATTTTAAGCCGGTTCAAGGATCTCCCTTGAACCCGGCTTAAAATCATTCAAGGGAGCCGGAGGTCTGTTAAAGACCTCCCATACCGCTCCCTTGCGATCCACGCGGCAACAGCTGCTGTGCGCCGGGGTTTGTTGTCAGACACGGCGCACAACACTGAAGCCGCGCCCACCACTGTCCGTGACCTCTGAACCGGAAGAAGACAGAAGAACTGAAGAAGAGGAGCGAAGAGGAGGAAAAGGAGCTGTAAGGAGAAAAGAGGAAAGGTAGGAAAGCATTCAGTAAGAGTGACAGTGAGAGTGGATTGGTATGTATGTGTGGATTGGCATATGTGTGGATTGGTATATGTGTGGATTGGTATATGTGTGGATTGGTATATGTGTGGATTAGTGTATGTGTGGATTAGTGTATGTGTGGATTAGTGTATGTGTGGATTAGTGTATGTGTGGATTGGTGTATGTGTGTGGATTGGTATGTGTGTGGATTGGTATATGTGTGGATTGGTATGTGTGTGGATTGGTATGTGTGTGGATTGGTATGTGTGTGGATTGGTATATGTGTGGATTAGCGTATGTGTGGATTGGTATGTGTGGATTAGTATGTGTGGATTGGTAAGTGTGTGAGAGTGATGGGTGTAATGCTGTACCATTTCCTATGTATTTTTCATTATATAATTATGCTCTAAAGTACATCATAACTCCCATCACTCTATACTGTTCCATACAGTGGCAGAGCTGGGAGACAGAGGCCTTGCACCCCCACCGCAGGACTCCTGAAAGGTAAGTGAACTTCAAAGAGAGAGAGGGTAGATAGTTAGTAGGGGGTAGATAGGGAGAAGGGAGTGAGACGGGGGATAGGGGGTAGATAGGGAGTAGGGAGTGAGAAGGGGTAGATAGGGCAATCATACTCCTATCATGCCAAGTCTGCGAGTACATCCTGGAATCTGGGTATGCCTGGGCATAATAGGAATGTGATTGCTGTTAACAATAATATATATATATATGTTATTTAATTGTTTTGTCCTATTTTGGTGTGTTACTTACTTTAAATAAAAGTGTGCCACATACAGGATCCGCCCCAGGTGCCAATTTTTTTTTATGGTGTGGGGGGGGTCATATTCGGTTTCGGCCAGGTAAATGCTGCATTTTCGGTTTCAGTCCAGAATTCGTTTCGGTGCATCCCTACTACTAATGAAGTGGTAGGCCTACACCACATTAATGTTTGGCTTAGTATATAGTGATAGCAGTTATGCTGCACTATTGTCAATGTCTGGCTCAATGTATAGTGATAGGGATTACGCTGTACCACCGTCAATGTGTGCCTCAGTATATAGTGATAGGTGTTATGCTGTACCACCGTCATTGTCTGCCTCAGTATATAGTGGTAGGTGTTATGCTGTACAACCGTCAATGTCTGCCTCAGTATACAGTGATAGGTGTTATGCTGTACCACCGTCAATTTCTGCCTCAGTATATAGAGATAAGTGTTATGCTGTACCACCTTCAGTGTCTGCGCTGGTATATAACGGTAGAAGCTATGCAGTTTTAAAGTGTGTGTGTGGGGGGGGGGTGCCACATACAGGATCCGCCCCAGGTGCCAAATACTCTAGGTACGCCCCTGTCTATATCTATTATTTATATCTGTTTAACCTGCAATATTACCTGCAATATTAAAACAAAAATATATAATCATATAATAACTGCTTTATTCAAAACAGTTTAAAAAGTTTAATGTTAGCATAGAACAAAATATGAATTGTCATAATATATTGAACTTTGATTAGAGTTGATATAAAATCCCAAAACTCTAAGGCGTCCTATTAATCTCCTATGACGAGATAGAATAAGGTAATGCATTCACAAATAAGAACGTCTTGAAAATATTTGAATCAATGAAAAAAGGAGAGAGAGAGAATGAAATGTAAATTACTTCTAAAGAAAATAATGATGCCTGGGAAGAAGACAATGATGGTCACAGCAGGATAACAACATAAAAATGTAAATATATTCTGGTTTTCTTTTACATACCTAAAGAAGAGAGAAAAAAACTACTCAAAGTTTAATAGAAAAAAATAGTGAAAGGTCAACAAAAACTAGTGGTGCATTCATTCCAGGAGGGTGGTTTATTAAACTTGATGGAGAGCAGCATGATATGGGATTATTTGCATTTCACTATTATTATAAAATATTATTATAAAATACGTTAACTTGAAACCTTATTGACACTGATGATGCCTACATGAAAACTGTGTTTGTATGTGTGTATTAGATATATGCTGCAATGTAACTATTAATGGTTATAGTCCAATAATAATACAGTATATCAAATACAAACACCAAAAAATAAATAAATAAAAAAGGTGTACTCAGTAGGTGTTTAGGTGTCCTGCTGCCTATGCTATTTATAGCTCTGAATCCTGATACCAGTTGCTAACCAAGCTTATTCACCTGACCCTTCTTTGGACCCCTTCCTTATTCTACTCCTCAGATCATCGACTTGATGATCCTGCTTGTTGTTTCTGACCCTGCCACTCTCCTGATATCATCTCTGGTTTTTGATTTGGCCTGTGTAACATTTGGTTACCTGGTTAAACCTCAGCTTGCTCCAAACCTAGGTTATTTGGATTACAATTCTGTTTGCTAGATATCTCCTGGCTTGATCCTGGCCTGCCTTTGACTGCTCAAATTTATTTACCTACTTCTAGGTTTATACTGTACATGTGAATCTCTCTCTCTCATACTGTATATATGTATATCATGATCCCTTATTTACAGTTTCCTAATGAGATTGCAATAGACAGAATCAGATTCCACTTTAATAACAGTATTTTTCATTTGCAGTATAATCCTTTGTGGTTAATGATAAAACAGAGATCATAAGGGAAGATTAATGATTTCATTCCTTCTGTTTTATATATTACACTAAGAACTCATTAAGGTGCTTGGAGGTCTCATTAAGTGTGTGGATATTTTAGTAAAGATACTGTAACCTAGTTTCAATGTCTGCTGCATGACCTATAATTGATTTATAGCATCAAATAGACTATTCTTTATTCAATAAATTTAGTACTGAATATTCTTGTTAACTTTGTAAAAATATATTTTAAAAAGATATTTAAATAAGTAAAGCAGAAAAAGAATGAGAAATAATTAAATAGACTGCACATAACATCCAAATGTTATCAGAGTAGATAATGTTTTATGAAGAACATTTTCTCTACATAAAATAACTTTGTTATTCATTAAAGTGATATATTTGTCAATACATGTTTATCTTAATGGGAGTAAACTTTTAAAGAACAGATATTTATAATAGACTTCAAGTAGAAGTAGTCCAGGGAAACAGTAAGGTACTCAAAAAAGACCAAGATCAGGGGCAAAGTAGGCAAAGTATCCATAATGCAATGAATGGTTGGCTATGATAGCCAGCGGCTGCACAGTGCAGCTCCTGATCTGTCATATCCAATCATTGGATAAACTTGTGTCATTAGGTGATCACAGGCCTTAAAGTGCCAGGGCAGCCTCATTATCTCCAGTCCACTGCTGTGTTTGACCCATTATGTTGGCATTGGTGGTATTTGGCAGGACATATATATAAACTTGAAATGTGATGTTGATTTTTGTCAATACAACAAACACTTTAATTTGTCATACATAGTGCACACCTTTTATTCCAGGAGTGCAGTAGAATTGCATAGATAAGATTATCATAACAGAAATAAGACAGGGCAAGCAATATTAGTATTCTAAGTCTCACAACATCATTTTTCATGTTGCAAAAGAAAAACAGTGTCAAAGTACAATTACATTAGTAATAACCTTATATTCTCTTTAGTTCTTTTTAAGCATTGATCATTAATAGGATAAGTTCTGCCTTTGATAGTGGATGCTACTAGATTAATATATATATATATATATATATATATATATATATATATATATATATATATATATATATATATATATATATATATATATTAATCAAGCCAATACTAAACAGATGATCATTACTATAAACAAGTTGAAGGCAGGTTGGTAGCGTTATCCACAAGTGGAATGTGCAAGCTTCTCTTACTTTTTTGTTGTTGTTATTTTTAATGTATAATTTTTATTTTTAATGTTTATTTATTAGAAAGTCTATCTATACACCAACCCTGTGCTGACTGTATCATTTTTGAACGCATGCAGCTAGAAAAAAAAAAAAAATGTAAATGGCATTATAAAGTCAAATATGAAAAATGTATTTCATGCGCATCCCTGACTTTGTGATATGCTCCACGCAGTGCACAGTGACATTACACACATGACTTACGATTGCCACTCTCATGATTTATCTCTGAATAAAACCATTGCAATGTAGCATGTTTTTTATAGTTTACATTTTCAGCTTATATAGTATTCTAATTTGGATATGTCTTGTGGATCATAGGGATCCCACCTGTAAGATATGTAGGTTCTATGTTAATGCTAATTGGGATATAGCCAACTGTGACAGGGCCAGGCTAGCTGGCTCATGTGTCATATGAAGTTTAGCCGGGTCACGGAGCGCTTTTGTGTCCGGTTCTGTATACTGTGACCCGGTAATATATTATATTGTGTTTATTGTGTAACCGGCCCAGAGACTGATGTGGATTCAGCCCCAGCCTTCAAAGAGACAATCCTATAATCTGGCTGGGGCTCTTAATCAGCCAGCACAGCCCTGTCTGCCCAGACGGCCCCCGCACTACAGGGGGGATAACACAGGTGGGGGAACCCATTGTATTCTGTAATCCCCTCACCTGATACATCCCCTGTATACCGATGGGATTTGTGATGGGATGTGGTTGATGGGATTGGGGGTTGGGTTCGGTACACATTGCATTGAGATTATATATAAAGTTCTGTGTGTTTGTAATAAAGAGAGTTCTTCTTGGTTTACTACGAATGATGGTCTGGATGATCCGTGGATAGCTGAGTGCGATCCGTATGAGGGACTGACTGGTGATTCCTCAGACCTCAAACAGGGGTACCCAGCCTTGGGTACGGTGACCCTGTAACATTGGTTGGCAGCGGTGGGAAGAATCCCACGACTTGGGTGAAATCCAAACCACCAACTGGGATTGCAGACGAGAGACACCAAGAGAGCTCCTGGAGGTTTGTAGCAAAGGAAAGGCTACTCTGATTGCGGACTGCAGAGAGATGGACCGGCACCAGGATGCCCCAGAGGAGAGCCTCGGACTGAGTGCTCTCCAAAAGAACATTCTATGGCACTTATCCCTGTACCCAGGAGGGGCTACATCGGAGCAAGTGACGGCGGTGATTGAAATGTGTCACCAGGAACTGAGCCAGAGTGGGTCTGTATCTCCCAGACTAGGGGAACAGAACACCAAAATATCATACCAGGATATCCAACCCTTCCAAGAACCAGAGGATGAGACAGACCGGGTTACAGCCGAGGTGTGTGAGCTGGAACACCAGCAGAGGCAGTTAGAGTCTGCGCCTGCAGACTGGAGGGATGATTTCTCCCATCCCCACTTTGAAACGTACTGGGCACAGTACTGGACAATGTGGGATATACGAATTCCACTCCTGGGGGAGAACCCGTTGCCGGAGTGGGAAGACGAATTGAGGGGTCTCATATATGCAGAGCTCGACCTCCAGAGCCGCTACCAGGGATTCTCCCAGCAGTTAGCAGGTGAAGACCACAGCGAGCCTCTGATGCTGTATAGCCCCGTCGACCCAGGACTGATATATGATGCCTTCCAATTTGACTCGTCCTTCGGAAGCCCCTGCCAGTACCGCAGGGATACAATCTGGGACAACCGTGCAGAAGTCCTGGTTTATGCTATTCCCCCCGAGCTGGAGGCTGTTATGGATTGCCTGGTCCAAGAGGAATGGCAGCTCGAGAGGGGCTATAAAGAATTGCTGTGGAGAGTGGAGCTCCAGGAGTTACAAGGAGACTGGGAGCATGGTACTACAACTTGCGGGAGTGGGACCGAGGTCCTCTTCACCTACTCCATTGCCCCTGTCCTGGCGAGAAGAACCGAGTTCCTCGCCAGCAAGAAGAAGCGGAGGAGGAAGCCAAAAGCTCCGACCCAAGTCCTCACCAACAACCCTGGCTGCTATACCCCGGCAGAAGAGATGACTGTCCCCACCGCCCGAGTAAGTGGCACAATCCCCCTCACCAAACCCTTATCTATGCCCGTAGAAGCCAGGGCCCCAGATTGTCCCCCTGATTTCCAGAGTGTCCTGGGAGAAGTCCGGGTCACTGCCCCAGAGGTTCCCTATGAAGTCCCCGGTGACCCGGTAGAGGCACCGTTCCCCGACCTAGCGAGGGCGCCAGAGGGGCTGCCGAGTTCCCTGGGTCCTTTCAGTAGCCTGGCGCAGGCCCTGGTTCCTGGCCCTGGTTCCCCAAGTGTCCTGGTAGAAGCCCAGGTCACTGTCCCAGAGTGTTCTTCTGACTCTCCCCGTGCCCAGGCAGAGGCACCTGTCCCAGAGAGAAAGATCGAGGGTCTGCTTAACCCTCCCGGTGGTCCAGTATTGGCACCTGTCCCTGCCCCGGAGTATTCCCGTGGGTCCCCTGAGTACCCCACAGAGCTGCTTAGCTCGCCCAATAACCCCGTAAGGACACCCGTTCCTGTCCCAGAGTGTCCCCTAGGTCACTCCAGTGTCCCGGTAGAGGCCTCGCTTACTATCTCTACGTGTTTCCCTGGTTCCCCGAGTGCCCCCGGCCCGATCAGCAGGGTTTTCCTTCCATGCAACCACCCTGGCCTGGCAGCTGCCCCAGACTCAGTTCCCAAGACTAGGGAGCAAGAGTCCCCACGTGCCCCTGTTACCCCGGTGAGGGGGATAGCCATGTGCCCCCGGCTGAGCTGGAACCGTCCTCCAATTCACAGAGGACTACTGACTATCCTTTTGGGCAACCAGGGCCCTGGCCCACCTTCAATGGATGATTCTGACAAAGGGGGCCATGAACTAAGGCCTGCACCTTTGAACTTTGTCCACTTGGACAGCCTGCAGCAGACCCGTGTGGATCTGCCTGGTCTGCCGGACCGTTGGTCAAGGGGGAGATCTGTGACAGGGCCAGGCTAGCTGGCTCATGTGTCATATGAAGTTTAGCCGGGTCACGGAGCGCTTTTGTGTCCGGTTCTGTATACTGTGACCCGGTAATATATTATATTGTGTTTATTGTGTAACCGGCCCAGAGACTGATGTGGATTCAGCCCCAGCCTTCAAAGAGACAATCCTATAATCTGGCTGGGGCTCTTAATCAGCCAGCACAGCCCTGTCTGCCCAGACGGCCCCCGCACTACAGGGGGGATAACACAGGTGGGGGAACCCATTGTATTCTGTAATCCCCTCACCTGATACATCCCCTGTATACCGATGGGATTTGTGATGGGATGTGGCTGATGGGATTGGGGGTTGGGTTCGGTACACATTGCATTGAGATTATCTATAAAGTTCTGTGTGTTTGTAATAAAGAGAGTTCTTCTTGGTTTACTACGAATGGTGGTCTGGATGATCCGTGGATAGCTGAGTGCGATCCGTATGAGGGACTGACTGGTGATTCCTCAGACCTCAAACAGGGGTACCCAGCCTTGGGTACGGTGACCCTGTAACACCAACTTCTTCTGTAAAAGATTTACAGATCATTAGTGCAAACAGTCTTTTCTCCTTCTGCCACAGTGAGCCTAGCAGAAGAGATGGTGAGCACAAAATGTGAGGAAACCATGTACATCACTTCTTGATATTGCACATGGCCATATGTTATACTTTTGTGATGTAAAAATCAATTGCCTTTTTATATATATATATATATATATATATATATATATATAAACGTAATTGTCACAGAATGTAAAAAAAATGTGGCATAAGTGTCTGTCCCTTTTTATCCTTTTGAAAAGACAACACTCAACATGGGTCATTCAATTAGGTTTGAATTGTTATTTGAGAAACAAGTGTTAAGAGTTGGTAAAGGTGACTTGACAGATTAATTTGGCAGCATTTAAGTCAACTTGAACAGCTACTTGGCTGAGATTCATGTCGCAATTCACCTGTTGAGTTCTGCTGATTTTTTATCTTACTTTATCCTGAGGATTTTGCCGAGTTAAAGCTGTTTTTCAATGTAACTGTTAATGTGACTGCAAAGGTGATTTCAAAGTAGCTTTTCATAAAATTTCAACGTGGGTTGGCATTCAAGTTGACTTAAGAAGATGCGGGGGTCTGTGCAGAAGAGGTCTGTGGAGTGGCTAGAGTGGGCATTGGGGCAGTGCTGTACAACTGGGACAGTCCTGTATAAATTGTGGCAGCACCTCCCAGCTTAGATGCCACAGAAATCTGCCTGGGACACTACAACTGGCCTTGACTTTGGGGATAGATCTCTGTCATAGTAGACACTGTTGCATGTGAATGTGAGGGACATGTAAATGTCCTCCATTCTTTATTTTGCTAGATGAAATAAAAAGCGAATAAATAAAATTAACCACGGCTAAATAAGATGGAAAATTGTGACCGAATAGACAAATACAATAATGCAGTGAACTGTAGTGCCCCCCCCCCTCCCCAGGTGCAACAAATCATTACAATAGTTAGATGTTTTCCTTTATTGCATATAAAGTTTTTTTCTTACACTCATGGACATTATTATTCCAGTGTGTCACACACACACTATATATTATTCAATAGCCCCGCTGTATATATATTAAGCAAATTCATTCCAAAAAGGTGCTGGAAGTGGTAGGTGTAGATAGTATTATAAATTAGCTTTTTCTACAGAAGTAGAGATTTGTGAGAATGGTGAAGTGGTTTGGGAACCCAAGTGAATTATTTGTACCCTTCACGCCATATATCTTTGTAACAGGCTCCAGCTAGATTAAATGTCCTTTTGACAGATTTATTGTAAATGTTCTATCATAGTAAAGTGAAATAACCAGTAGTAAATCTCATTCATCTCTTATGCTGACCGCAAAAAACTTTTTGGTCACATATAGGATTTGGGTTTTGATAGAAAGATATCAACAAATAATCCAGCAATTATCACTTTCCACTTTTGCCATAAAATGTTAATGTAGTTGAGGCTTTTATTAATCTAGTAATATACTTTTTCATATATTATACCTTTTTTCATTGCATTTCAAGTCATGTGCAGTCTAGTACCACAGTTGTTTGGTATTTATGTTCATTCCGATGATCTACATAACAAATACATGTATGTACAGACTAGGGATAGGCTTTATGCTATGTTTCATTTTACTTCTGTATTTATTGAATAAACAATAATCTATAAGTAAGAGAATTCATTTCACCAGCTATTTATAGATGTACACATGTGCACACATGAAATACACAAATTGCCATGCTCATACATAACACACATACATATAGATATATACACATACACACACATACATAGGATATCAACAAAAGGCCCAAGCTGGATATTCTTCATAACCATATGGATATTGCATGTTCACCCATTTTCATTGAATACTAAGTAATACAGATGCAAGATTTAAATAGCCAGGAGTTTAAGATAACTAGTCACGAATCTATTCTCTGACAAAAGCACATAAACACTTTCCCTATATATATTGTGTATATATATGCTTTAGACATGCATTTTTAAATACATAACATGTACTTATCTCTTTGAAGTAATGATTTCAAATTAAATTAGACCCTACTGCCGATATATATAAATATATATACCCTGCTGCCAATATATTTTATATTAAAAAAATTGGACCCTAGGCAATTAAGTAGCATGTAATCACTACTTTTGCTCCTGCACCAAAAAAAATATTTGCCACACTGACTGCAGATTAGGGGAAGACTAACAGTCAGTGCATTCTTTCCTCCTTCTGACCCTACAGTAAAGGACTTCTCCCCCGTAATCATCCCCACAATTAAACAACACATGTAAACAGCACGTGCTGTTAAACTGAAAAAGACATAAATGCAGGTATACATAAATAATATAAGGAAACATAGCATAGCAGGTACAGATCAACAGAATAACACAAAAACCCAGCTTTGCATGTATAGATTAATTGGAATTCACATAAAAACTCAGCTCTAAAGGTATAGATAAAACCCCCTAAATTACAGCCACAGATCACAGGTTGTACACCCCAAAGCCAGCCTTGGTGTCCACATTGCCAACATAGAACCTGACCAGCACCCAAATTACACACATAGGACATCCCAGTGTAAGGCAACTTTGTCCCCAAACAGCCCAGCATACAACATCTTTGTCCCCAAACAGCCCAGCATACGACATCTTTGTCCCATAAACACGCTAACTGTACCATCTTAGTCCCATAAACACCCTGCTTGTGCCATTTTGATACACATAAACACTTTTACAGTCCCTCGCTAATTCAAACTTTTCACACAATTCATTCACACAATCATTTATTCTCTCACTCATTCAGACCAATCATTTACACATATTCATTAATGCTGTCACAGTCAGGAGTACTTGCCAAGCCATGACGGTGTGGAGGGCGTGGGCATGAAGGGGTTAATAGCACCAGGCCTCTGGATTTACTAACTTCAGTTATACCAAAGTAACCCCCAAATCCTGCCTGTACCCCCCAGGTAGTCTGCCACCACTCACGATTTTGATACCGGAAACATTCAACCTGAAATAAATGACAATTAGAAGGGAACTGATGAATAAAATGGACATGTTAAAAATAGGACCAAAGCCTTCTACTTAACAGGATACACAACGAATCTTGTGCAACTGCTAATGTTGTCTTTATAGTAAAGTGCATGAAGTGTGAAACAGAATGTTACATTGGTGAAACCAGCCAGAAACCTAACCTATTCTACCAGCACAAGAATAATGTAACTTTATCCCTGAATGAGCTTACAGATACCCTAGAGAAAGAAGATTTGAAGAGAAGGGACATTTAGTTGGTCAGTATTGCGTGAAAGGTATGCTTAAAATTAGAACTGAAGGTCTGCAGTAGACAAAACTGTCAAAGCATGCTGAAAAACTGTTAAAAAAACACCGTAATCACTTTGAAATAACTATTTGTTCAGCCCATTCTTCTGATCCAGGTCTACCATTGATCCTGGATGATATATGAAACAGAAAAAATGTTTCCCAAAAGACTTCATTTAAAAAGCAGTATCAATTTTTCTGTTTGCACAGTTAATAGAAGCAAATATTACCGTATTGGCTCGGATATAGGCCGCCCCCGTATATAGGCCGCACCATAAAAGTTTGGTGCTTTTTAAAAAAAACATGCTACCACTCTGTCTCCCCCCCCCCCGAGATATGCTGCCACTGTCCTCCCCCCCCCGAGATATGCTGCCACTGTCCTCCCCCCCCGAGATATGCTGCCACTGTCCTCCCCCCCCCAAGATATGCTGCCACTGTCCTCCTCCCCCCCCGAGATATGCTGCCACTCTGGCCCCCCCGACTTACCAAAGGAGACTCCCGGGTGTCTTGCGGGGCCGGCGGGGGACATCTACGCAATACGCGTATACAACTACCGGAAGTTGTATACGCGTATTGCGTAGATGTCCCCCGTCGGCCCCGCAAGACACCCGGGAGTCTCCTCTGGTAAGTCTTGGGGGCAGAGGTAAAACGCATCGTGTGGACGGTCACCGGCTGTGGCGATGCGGGTAAACAACCTCCGCAGCCGGTGACCATCCGCACGATGTGCTTAGACAACCTCCTGTGCCGGCACCCCCCCGTGGAAAGTGCTGGCAGGGGAGGCTGTCTAAGCGTATCGGGGAGTAGGATGCAGGTCCCCTGCACTGCTGCGGGGGATCTGTATCCTAACCCCGCTGCCTGCCCGGCGCCCGGGACTGCATGTCCCGGGCGTCGGGCGCTAGACCCCGAATATAGGCCGCACCCCCACTTTAAAGACTTAAAGTGGGGGGAAAAAGTGCGGCCCATATTCGAGCCAATACGGTATTTTGTTGGTTGCCATTTTATCTAAATATGCCCCAGAACTAGGATATAAAAGAAAAGGAAATGTGAAAACAGGAGGCAGGATTTAGGCGGTCCCCAAGGCTCTTCGATTCTAACAGGACCTTTACTTTATAATATGTTCTCTAATGGCATCATATTACTCTTGCACGGCCAAGAGTAAAATTAGTTACTGATGGGCACGCAGAAGACATCTGCCATATGATAATCAACACTCTACACTTATCATACATTATTTATATAATGCAATGGGACAGGTGAGTTATTTTTTTCATCTTTTATTTATACAGCATTAACAATTCATGCAGCCTTTCTTACAGTACTGGGGCAAGACTAGAGTTGATAGACAAACTGATACATAAGGCAAAGAGCCCTGCTCACAAGCTTATTATCCAGAGTTCCAAATTCAGATCTGCCAAAACAATCTAGAACAAATGCATTTTAGATCTACAACAGGGTACAACATGAAAAAAAGAGTCCCATTGAAAGGTTATCAGTGATGTCCCAGCATTTTATGTTGTGCCACAGGCAGAATGAATACTATCAGGCTAATGACTTACAATCCCCAATGTAAGCTAGCTCTTTAAACTCAGTAGAAACTCAGTTTAAGTTAATATATTTAAGTTGTCATGACTGGGCCTCTGTTGACATAGATCTTGTTTGTTCTTATTTGTCTGTTGTTGCAGAACATCATAGGTCTCCATGGATCAGGAAAGAGCAGGATGAGATTGATATATCTTGAAAGAGGCACAGAAGTCCTCCCCTGCTAGTTAATCAGGCAAAGATATTCCTGAAATTCAGGATATGTCTTATTATTATGCAACTACCCACTACCACCTAACTGTAAAAGTTATACTGTCAAAACTATATTAAACATCTGATGGATAATGAAGGTCTGTATTTATTGGCTGAAAATGTTAAATTTCTGCTCCATGAATCCTAAAACATATAGAACATTAGTTTCCAAATATATAATATAATTAAAATTGTGCAGGGTTACGGAATACATTTTACTGCATAATATATTTGACCTACTGACTTGGATTATATTACCTATGAATACTTTATGATTTTTATCTAGATATTCTTTTGTAATATAGTATGGAGTGGTTTAAAGATAAAACCAGTGATGCATTTATCAGGTGGCAGATTAATGTTTATTTTATGAAAAATTCTATTTAAAATTAAATGGGGCCCCTTCCCCATATTGGATTCAGATTTCGCTTACAAGGGGGATCAATTTTAACCTTATATGTTGTATAATAGAATGAAGTTTTTTTTAAATAGGCTGAGTAGCATTCAGAAGCTTGGGGGACAAGCTTTATTTAAACATCCAGCTAAACATCCGTATTCTAAGACAATACTCCTTACTCATATTCACATATTCCGAGCCTTAGAATTTTTTTTAATTCATATTTGCATCAATGACTCAGATTTCCCCAAAGCGCCATTTATTTGTATTATAGCGCATTAATTCCTGTTACTTTTCCATTTGAAGGTAGCACTTTTGTTTCCATGTCTCAATTTACATCACAATGTAAATTGTATTTAAAAACTATGGTAATATGTTCTTACATCAGTGGCACAAGTTAAGCACAAAAACACTCTCTTTTATGGAGGCATATCCTTGAAATTATATATAACTAGACTAGTGCATAATGAAATTTAGTACTTGTTAAAGTCTGCAAGAACTGTAGGACTTATTCATCAAGCTAATTAATGTAACAGTTTCTACATTTGTTTTATAAAGGAAGCCTCAAAATCAGTGACTACTTTTATATCCATGTTTAAAGTATATTCTGTTAATATATTTTTTATATTTTGTTTATTTAAATAACTGTAATAGTGCAATCATTAAATAATGTAAAAAAAGAAAAGTACATGCATAAATTTACACACTAATAACTTACATCTGTGTAAATGTAAAAAATGCAAGATGGACTTCCAATTGTAACTATCTCTTGAGCTACAAATGCATCTTATTACGCTTCAAAAGTTCTCATGCACTAAGCTAAACAGTCCATTAAGGAAATCATATAGTACAGTCTTTGCTTAAGGTCAGTAGCCTTCAAATGTTCTGTATTCGGAACCTCAATGGAACTCCAGTATATATCTATTCAGCGATAAACAAAATACACTACTGTATTTCCAATTGGTTGTATAAACTACGGTTGCCTATTATGTCTATTAATTATAATAATG